>LN483944.1:0-42653 GCA_900002565.1 Culicoides sonorensis | reverse complement strand
TTTTACAGGAGAATGGTACACTTCAAATCATATCTCATACATGTCACTAATTCAACTCTTCTCCTCATACAATTCCTGTTTATACCCCAATAAGATTGATATTCAATATACAAAAACAAAATATATGCCTGCTATCACAACTTTAACGATAATTCAATAAAGTAATATTAGAGTAAAAAAATATACAAAACACTTGCTTTAGTGGTTAACCGAGTTATTACCGACACATGAATATTCTTCATCATAAAATATGGTAAAATTAATAGAAGATCATATACTCACACATCTAAATAATTGGATTTCATAATATTATTACTTCACTGTTTGTTCTTAATGATTACTATTATTTTTTTTGTTATTCATACATATATTATGTGTATACACTTTTATATATATTTTTTTAACATGTATAACGAATGATGTGGATTTTTTTTTTTGCTTACTTGATGGCTTGAAAACAAAAATTTTATATCAACAAAGGTTAACAAAGTTATTTCAACTTTTCTGGTTTCAAATAAGATTTATTTTTATAATAATGAATTAATGTGGGTCTTATTTTTTATAATTTATGTTTATATTAGCTTTATTATTATTTTAAATTCATGCTACGTGACTTAACAATCACTATGAACTGATTAAATAACACACATTTTAATTCAAAACTGTATTAAAAGTAAAATGTCAATCGATTTGTTTAAAGGGAAATTTTAGTTTTATTGGTGGTTCAACTATTATAAATACTATTAAACTATGTGTAAGTAACTTGAATAGACTAACTATTGACAAGAGCTGATAGACTTTACTAAAAGTTACTCAATAATGACACACAAGTTTAAGCTAAAATATCGAAAAATATTAACTTGACAGACAATACACACACTTACCCTTTCATTAAAAGCACATACACACATTTAAATGTGTGTTGTTAATTGTATGTATTTGTTTGTCACTCTTTTTTTCTACATTTTTATACACACATATGTATATAGCAACAATTTCTTGAAATTTACATTTATATATTTTTTCTTGGCGAATAAAATGATACGTAAATAACTGAAATATTTCACAAAATACGCAATTAAACAAAAAAGAATTTTTGAATTGTTTGTGCAAATGCTCTTTTTAAATTTAATTTATTTTAACTTTTTATTTTAAGTATTTTAAGTTTATTTATTTTATTTTTTTTTCACATATATAACACACATCAGTGAGTGTCTCAAAAGCACTCTTTCAATTTTATATTTGTTTGTGATGAAAATTATATTGAGAGTGACGTCATGCACTGCATCACAATAAAACACAAATTTGACAGTGAAAATTCAGTTGTTTCAATTAAAATTATACGAAAATCAAAAAAAAACACTGTAACTCACTTTTTTTGATAATTTTACATATTTAATTCAAATTATTAACTGATAAAATGTATTTTTAAAATAGTTTTTTCCTTCTTTCTTCTGACACAACACACAAAATGGTGTTTGCTTTGGTTTTTTTTACTAATTCCGTATGTTCGGGATCTCATTTTGCCATACACACACACTCACACAC
The DNA here is from genome assembly GCA_900002565.1 of Culicoides sonorensis. Lineage (NCBI taxonomy): Eukaryota > Metazoa > Arthropoda > Insecta > Diptera > Ceratopogonidae > Culicoides > Culicoides sonorensis. The sequence goes on along the minus strand of LN483944.1, from coordinate 41,105 downwards.
ACAAACACGTCGTCAGCTGATACAAAACAACAAATATATATAAATGAATGAAAAAAAGTTATTTTCCATTAAATTATATTTTTCCTTTTGTGTATGAATGGACGAATGAATTGTATAACAACATAAACTTGTAAGAAAAAGACACAATACTTTTAATGCAAACATATGTGTCAAATTAAACATGAAACTACAAGATTATACACAATCACTCAAATGTTATACTCAATTCACATATTACAATGCATGTGTGTGCATGTTTGAAAGAAAAATCAAAAAAAAATTATATATTTGGTATACGTTTATATATTTATATGAAATAATATGAATACTTACCCCACGAAAAAAAAATTTTTTTTTGATCAATTTTCTGTAAAATTATCACTTATTTTCAATAAACTATCATTGAATTTGTGAAAAGGTACACAAGATTTGACTTTTACGAAATTTTTTCTCTTGAATTTCTTTCATTTTCTAATTAAATTGATGGACAATAAATTTTTTTTATTGTGTGAAGAGAAAACGTACTTTTATCACTTATTATGACACTTGGTTACTTGTCTATGCAATTATATGTTTGATGTATATTGAAATGAAATGTAAGAAAATGACATTTAATGAACGGCATGCATGAAATTGCGTTTATAATTTAAACTTAATAGCCGTTAAATTAAATATTTGCCTTATTTTTGTATGAGGTCTTTTAACACTAAAAGATTTGTGTATCCAGCATTGATGACTGTTGCAAAACGTTCAATAGTTACACCATGAATTGAAGCAGCCTTAAATCCACTTTGAATGGAGTCACAATTCATAGTTAGCATTAACATTTTTTTCTGTTTAATGTCAAAATCATACCATGGTAAATCGTATAGTGCTTCCTTAATTTCATCAAATTTATCCAGAATTTTTTCATTTGCATAACAAACAAGATAAAGTAAAACTGCTACAAAGCTCATTCCAATTCCATAAGCATACTGTTGTTTAACGACAGTGAAAATGAGTCCACAAATAAATAATGAGCTCAAAGTCCCCAGCTCGAGGAGCATGAATTCAAAATTGAATAACCGATTGTATTTGACTATTTCTGAATTAACATCACATATCATATCTACGATAATTTGAATATTTTTATCAAACTCTGAGGTGTCACCTGTTTCAATTTCTATTTTGCTGATTTTAATTGTATCAATTACGATATCCAGATATCCAAGAAAATGCGTAATGGGGTAAAAAACTATTCCAAATACGAAAGTTCCTATAGTAGCTGTGTCCAAAGCAAATTTTAATTGAACAATGACAGTCACCAAAAATGCAAGCAAAGTTTTTTGTTCCTTGAAATGTAAGTAGAATGGTAGTGGTGCACTGTAAGCTGGATAAATATGTTCAGGTAAAAAGTAACCAATTATCGCGAATCCAACAGTTGCAACAATGGCATCCACAATTAAAATGTTTTTAATTCCATTTAGCACCTTTAAACACAATTTTTCCACATTCATCATATTTTCTACTGCGATTTCTTGAATTTTTGGATCAAAAGTACCTTCAACATCATATAATTTTTCACACCATCTTAACATATCATTATGAAGATCTTTGCTGTTTATCATTTTTGTCATTGCAATATAAAGTTCAATTATTGTGGCCGAAAAGGAGAAACTCAAAATAATTGATACAAGTTCGAAATTTCGTATTATTAATGTTGAACACACAAAAATTGTTAACGTCAATGCGTGTCTCGGCCATAAAAGTCGTTGGAAAGCTTCTTTAAACTTTTCTTTTTTTGTCTGTTGTTTTTCTGAATCTTTAAACAGAAATATTCCCATATCACAATCAATTTCATGTATGAGTCTGAGTACTTCTGTAAATGAAGCACTTGGTTTTGGTTTCACTTGAATTATCTGTGTAGTTTTAGCCATGATCAAAATGCAACTAAGAATCTTAGTGTAGTGTAAAAGAATATATATGTGAATTTTATTGGAATAAAAGTATTGTGAGAACACCGAAAGGATAAAATCAGGTGTTAAAAAGCCACGAGTTTTAAATAAATTTTTAATGAAATTTCACTTTTATATGATAACATAATAATATAGCAAAATACTAATATGATGTTAATAATATTCGATGTGTAAAGAGTATGTGGTATTGAAGGACATATAAAAATTTATGAAAGGTATGGCAAATTTAGCCCAAAGTACCTTATAAGATATCCGTGTGATTCAAAAAATATGTTTCACATACAAATGAATTTCTTATCAGATTGCGGCTATAATTCAGTGTAACACGAATTTTTTAATCTAAAAAAAACTAGGAAACAAAGAAAAACACTTATAACTGGCTTTTTTTTAGAAAGTTATGAACTTATGTAATAAACTTTATAAAAGGAAGACGGCTTAAAAGTCAAAAACAATAAAGTTTGTAGAAGTTTTTTTAAGAGACTTTCAAGAAAGGTTTGATCGAAGAATATTCAAAAATTGAAAAGCTTTGAATTTAATTGCTGCGATTAGATTTAAAATATATGATTTATTTTTGTATTAAGTCTTTTAACACTAAAACATTTGTGTATCCAGCTTTGATGACTGTTGCAAAACGTTCAATAGTTAGACCATGAATTGCAGCAGCCTTTAATCCACTTTGAATGGAGTCACAATTCATAGTTAACATTAACATTTTTTTCTGTTTAATGTCAAAATCATACCATGGTGAATCGTAAAGTGCTTCTTTAATTTCTTTAAATTTATCCAGAATTTTTTCATTTGCATAACAAACCAGATAAAGTAAAACTGCTACACAGCTCATTGCAATTCCAAAAGCATACTGTTGTTTAACGACAGTGAAAATGAGTCCACAAATAAATAATGAGCTCAAAGTGCCCAACTCGAGGAGCATGAATTCAAAATTGAATAACCCATTGTATTTGACTATTTCTGAATTAACATCACATATCATATCTACGATAATTTGAATATTTTTATCAAACTCTGAGGTGTCACCTGCTTCAATTTCTTTTTTACTGACTTTGATTGTATCAATTATGATATTCAAATATCCAAGAAAATGAGTTATAGAATAAAAAAATATTCCAAATACAAAAGTTGCAATAGTAGCTGTGTCCAAGGCAAATTTAAATTGAACAATAACAGTCACCAAAAATGAAAGCAAAGTTTTTTGTTCCTTGAAAGGTAAGTAAAATGGTAATGGTGAACTGTAAGCTGGATAAATATGTTCGGGTAAAAAGTAACCAATTATCGCGAATCCAACAGTTGCAAAGATGGCATCAATTGTTAAAAGGTTTTTTATTCCATTCAGCACCTTTAAACACAATTTTTCCACATTCATCATATTTTCTAGTGCAATTTCTTGAATTTTGGGATCAAAAGTACCCTCAATATCATATAGTTTTTCACACCATCTCAACATATCATTGTGATGATCCTTGTTAAAAATCATTTTCGTCATTGCAATATAAAGTGCAATTTCTGTTGACAAAAAAGAAAAACTCAAAATAATTGAAACAAGTTCAAAATTTCGTATTATTAATGTTGTACACACAAAAATCGTTAACGTCATTGCGTGTCTTGGCCATACCAGCCGTTGTAAAGCTTTGTTAAACTTTTCTTTTCTTGTTTGATTTTTTTCTGAATAATTAAACAAGAAAATACCCATTTCACAATCAATTTCATGTATAAATTTCAGAACTTCAGTAAAAGAAGCACTTGGTTTTGGTTTCACTTTCAATATCCGTGTGGTTTTAGCCATGATCAAAATGCAACTAGTTTAATGTAGAAAAAAATATATGTGAATTTAATTGATATAAAAGTACTGTGAGAACACCGAAAGGATAAAATCAGGTGTTAAAAGGCCATGAGTTTTAAATAAATTTTTAATGAGACTTCAGACTTATATGATTATATAAAAATATAGAAAAGGCTCATATGAAAAACTTGAAGGACGTTTGAAAAAAATAACACGTGTACAACATTTATTTTAAAATATAAAGGGAACAATGCATTTTTGTATCACAGTTAAGGTGTTTACTTAGTTATAATTCGATTTTTTTTTATGAACGCTGAAAATTTGAAGAGAGAGTTTACAATGATTTATTAACAAGATTTGAGCAATATCACTTTTAGCTTCATATTAAAAAAAAGTTATACGATAAAATTAAAGTTCGATAAGTTGCAAAATGTCTTAGAATAAAGTTAAAAATAATAAAGTTAAGAAAAGTTAAATAATAAACATTTTTTATATATATTTTTTTCAATTTTTCATTCAATTTTATTTATTCTTTTTTTTCTTAATTTATAATTTTTTTTTTCTTTAATTTTATTATTTAATTATGTTAATATCATTATTATAATTATTTTTTAATCTAATATATATTTTTTTTATATAATAATATAATAATGGTTGAAGCTAACAAACGTCACGTGATAGAATCATAAATAATAATTTTAATATTTTTAATTAAATTTATTTTTTTTTTATCACTATTTATGATTGAATCACATTGATAACTAGACATAAAAAGCATAATTATTGTAATCATATTTTAATAATACAATATAATATTTAATTACTTTTTTACAGATTTTTAACAATATTAATGTATATATCGATCATTTTATATAGAAAGTTATCTAATTTTATATTTATAGAGATTATTTTTTTTGTCTTACTTTAATTATAAAAAAATATTTAATTAAATGTGATTAAATGAAGAAAAAAATTTAACTTGTTTATTTATTTATTTTTTTAATGTAGAAAAGCAACGCTACAATAGGATTTGAAATTTTTTTTGGAACAGATAATTTTTTTTTATTATGATTTAAATTTGTTATTCTATAATTTGTTATAATTACGTTTTTTTAATTTTTTGTTTGAGTTTTAATTTTTAATTGAATAAAAAGAAAATAATAAAGAAAACAATTATCGACATAATTAAATTTTACCAGAATGAGGGAACTTTTATCTATAAAGTTGTTTTATTTAGAGTTTTGTATTTTTTATTTAATTGGTTGACACAAGCACAACCAATAAATCACAGCTAATCACTAATATTTTTTTGTATTACTTTATATTTTTTATATTAATATTTAACGGGATAAATTTAACTGATACATAATTCATTAAAAAAATTATTATGCTCAAATTAAAAAATATTTACGTGTTAATGATATACCTTTAACAAACCTGAAGTTATCGACGACCTTACTAACCTAGTTAATGTTAAATGTAGGAGTGTCTAGTCAAGGGAAATAATAATTTATTTTCGTATAAAATTTAAAAAAAATTGATTCAAGAAGAACGTTTTGCTCTAAACTCAATATATTTAGTAGAGGCGGTTAGTTGGTCAAACTTAACAATCAACCAGGAACCTTAAAAGTCTCTTTGTTGATGAATTTCTATGTATCCAATTTCTACATCACTTAATAACTTTCAAACCTAAGACTATTTTGGTACATTTAAGAATCAGAAATGATGTCAAAGTCAATTTTTTTGTCAATTTCATCGTTTGACTGTTGGTTATTTCGATTTGCTTCATGTTGATTTCTACCAAACGGTATAAAAGGTTGTAAAAATGATCAAAACTCTCATCAAACAATCTGTCCAACGATCCACCCGTTTTTAAGCCCATGTAATTCTTTTAGCAAAAACTTGTACGATCAGGAAAGAAAAACTCTTTTAATGCTTTGATTGTGTAGTTTCTTGCTTTTCCCGTTTTCCGACCTGGGTTCCCGGAAAATGTCTTATTTTGAAAAAGTATAAATTCCGCCATTTTTGGAATGGTGATGGGTCTTAAAGACCCGGAAATCCTGACTGAGTGTTAACTGGGTGAATTTTAATCATAAAGTTTTATACTCTTGGAATCCCAAGAAAGTATTCAATAAGGTCGTGAAAAACTTTAGAGTCATTAAATTTTATAACTTAACTATTTTTAATATATTTATAATTTTTTGTATAACTTTATCTATACTTATTATTGTTATATTTTTTAATAATTATGTAGCATTTTTACAATGTTTTTTTAAAATTAATTTCAAATTTGAATGTAACACAAAAAACCCTTTTTTATTAAAAACTAAAAATTGTAACAAGTTGATTTCATTTTAACAACAGTAAATATATTTTTTTTCTGTATTTTCAATTTATTAACCATTTTTATCATATTATTTTTTCTTCTACTTCAACAGTGCCTCTTGTTTGAAATGTGTGCTGATTATGAATATAATTTCTATTATTTTTTTTGTAATTCATTATTTTGTTTCATATTATTTTCTCTTTGTTATGTATTATTATGTTTAATGATTGCTACCTTTATTCGTTTTTTTATTAATTGATTTTGATTCAAGTTTAATTTTTTTTTGTAATTTTATAATAATTTTCATAAACAATAAATTGAGTGTCCAAAGTTTAATAATTGAGTGAAGAAAATTAAAAAAAAAATATGATGATTAATTTCTAGATGTATATTTTAGTATCATCACTATGACCGATTAATCAGTACAAAATAGTTTAATTGGCAGTATTTTCGCTTTAATTTTATATACACTAATTTTTAGTTTTTAAGGATTGATAGGAGAAATGTTTCGTTTTTTTTCTTGATTTTATACACTTAATTATTATTAAACTTCAGACTTAAAATTAATATTAATTTATAACAATAACAATACTGAGGGTTTTCAAAAATCTAACGTTGATTTTATTTTTTTGGTATTATGATAATTTTTTACTTCAATATTCTTTGGAATTAAGATCTTTGGCAAAATTAGATAAATAATTATTTTTATTATAAATCATGAATGTACTACAATTTAATATTCGTTACATTGATTATTTTTTTCATCGACTGTACATTATAAAAGTAAATTAAATCAAAAATATTTGTTAATTTCAAAATTCACACAAAATATCATCTAATTTTTATTGCTTTGATCATATCCTAATTGACATGTGGTTCCAATGAATCTAATTACAATTATTTTGTAAGTGTCACTTTAACTTAAATTTAATAATAAAATAATTATAATCAATACATAGTTGAAAAGTCATGAATGAAAATCCTTAGTTTTATGTTGTTTTGTTTAGTTAGAGGAAAATTTCAGAGATATAGTTATAAATTTCAATGTAACAATAAATATTACAAATGCTATATAAAATCTAAACGTTCAACAATCAGTATATGAATATAATTTGATAGCAGATTTTATTATTAAATTAATTGTATGTTTATAGTTAGTTAGTTAGTTCTTAAATTTTAATGTAATCATTATCGTACAGAATTTTAATAATAATAATAATCTTGAAGAGTGCAAAATTTATAGATAAGGTTAGTTTTTTTCTCTGTACATGATTTTGTACACATAATTTTTTTCGTCTTGGGTCTCGTATGGAATGGATTTTTCATTTATTTGCCATTATGAGGTTGATTTGAATATGATTTCAATAATTATTGAATTGAAATTATAATTTTTCAATATTTTCGTGTGAAAACCAAAACAGTGTTGAGAGAAAACAACAACTTTGCAGAACAACGTGAGTGATTAATTTGAACCAGACTACCATAAAATTTGATTTTTGGGATCTATATTATTAAAAATTTGTCAAATGTTTTAAAATATTCAAAAATCAATGAGATCCAAATATTTTCAAACGGTAAAAAATTGTGTCGAAAACCATGTACAAAAAACAAAATTAACCCTATAAAGATTTTTTTATCATGATTCAAAGAAACCGAAATTTAACGAAGTTTTATGATTTTTTATTAATATTTAATTCGAGAGCTTTAATAATTATTTGTACAAATTTGATTGAAATTTGCTTAGCTAAATGAATGTAATGAAATAAATTAATTTTCTTAACGTTAAAATGTTATGTATATTAACTGAGCATTATAATAGCGCATGAATTTTCTTATTTATATTAATTTTATTTTTCATTCAATTGTATAACAATAATAATCTTCGCAAGTATAATTGGAATATTACACTATTTTTTTTATTTATTAATTTTAATTTAAATTAGTTTTCGATTTTTATTTTATTTTAAATTTTTTAGTATAATAATAATCATAATAAAAACAATAGATTCAATGACTATAATTTGTTGTATCTATCAGTACATTTCAATTTTTTTTTTTTTGTTTTAAGAAGTTATTTTTTTTTTAAATTTAATTTCATGCACTTAATGGGCACATTTTGTTTTAGTAGAGTGATAAAAATAATTTTATTTTTATTAATTAAGAATATATTCAATATTTTAACAATTTTTTTTAATATATTTTTTTTAATCAATTATTAATATTATTATTTATCTATTATAACTAACTTACAAACTAATAGTACCTTAAATATCAGTAAGGGTATTGAAATGATTTCTTACGTGTTAGAAAATTATTCATTTCTAGTTCCTCTGTGAGTTGTTTAATAAAGGAGCAGCATGAAAGGAAGAAAATTTATATTAGTAAAAGAATTTAATGTGAAAATGTTATTTAATAATTTTTTTTTTTGAATTTGTATGATGATTTTTTCAATGAAAAAAAAAATAATTTAATGAAAACTGATGATCCAATAATTTAAATTTTTTATATTTTGTATTAAAAAAAAAACACGAACCTTGATGCTTGTTGAATTAAGGTATAATGTTAAGATAACCTAAACTTCTGAAAAAAAACAAAAAAAAAATATCCCTTTCCCCTAGTGGGCATTGCTTATGATGTTGATAAAAAAAAATTATTAGAATCCTTTTGAATTGCGAGTTTCATTCGAATTGAGCGTATTTTCAATGACTTTATAATTTTTATCCCTTTACGGCCCAAGCCGCCCTTAATGTACATTAAGTGATTTAAATACGTGAAATTCAATGCAATTGGAATCAATTAACATTAAAAAACAGAAAAAAAAAATAATTTAAATTTGAAAAACGGTTTAAGGCAGTAAAGGGATAAAAAAAAATACGTCAAAATTTTATATATCTGATTTGAAATTTAATTGTCCTGAAGCTGAAATAAAAAAAAAATTACAAAAGTATTTTGTATTGTAAACAATTCCTTTGATTATCATTTTCCTTCCGAGCCACATTCAGTTTTAGTATAAAAAAAAACAAAAAAAAATGTTATCAGTGAAATTATTAACAATCAATGGTCTTATAAAAATTACATTATTAATTAAAAAAAAAGTTTACAATTTTACAATTTTTTTCAGGATCTGAAATTTTATTTATGGTTAATCTAGTCACACTTTCTCTTCAATTGTAAAAATTATTATACAAAAAAAAAATTATATTAAAATAAAAAAAAACCGGTGGCTTAAATTTAACAATCTTTTACAATACAAAAAAAAAAACTTACGATTCACTATGTTTCCTGGCTTCTCTTAAAAAAAATGCATATCTTATTGTTTACAATAATCAGAACTATATTTAATATTCAATGTTTAAATTTTTCAGTAAATATATACTTTTTTATATGTCATTAAATATTTAATCAAACATCATGATACGAAGTCATTATTTTTTTTATATATTATTATATTGAGAAAATGTTTAAATTTAATAATGATTTATATTCTAAATATTTTATATTTTATAATAAATAAACACTCCACAAAAAAAACCTTTCTTTTTTTCATTTCAAATGTTTTAATCCTTTCTTTGAACTCTATTTTAACGAATATTTCGAATCAAATCAACATTGAATGACGTGATTTGAAATTGAAATTCAATCCTATTAGCTCTAAACCTTTCTTCTATGATTTGTAAATTGTTAATTATATAATAATAATAATAATATATCTTTAATTATTATTCCTATTTAATATATTTTATTTGTATTTGTATGTACGGCGAAAATATTTAAATTCTACATGATTTGATATTATTTTAAGGTTTATGCACATTCAATGTGGATTTAACACTAAAATTTTTCTTTTATCATTTACGATTAAATTTAGTTATTTTTTTTAATAATAATAATAATAATGAGAGTTATGAATAGAAAAATAAAAAAAAAATTAATAGAAATTTATTCTAATGATAAGATTTGGTATTGTTTTCAGGTAATAATATACGTTATATAAATAAAATTAGGAAATAAAAGAAAATTTCATAAATTTTAATGAGAAAAGTTATGTTTGTTAATAATTTAACAAGTCAAAATTAAATTAAAATGATATAAAGAAATATTTTGTGTGTGTATGATGACCTTCTAATAAGGTAAAAATGGTTGTGAGTGTGTGTGTTTTTAGATGATATGATTGTTTTTTTAAATGTAAAGCGAATGTTAAATACTAAAATTTATATAGATTTTTTAAAAACAAATTAGATGAGTGCAAAAAAATATTATGATAGATGTATGTTGTTGTTCAAATTTGTTTGTTTTGTTTAAAAATATGTTGCTCATTTTTTTTTATTTTCTTAATAAGGGCGTTTTCGAAATCTACCTCTATTATGAACGCCTTGATTGTATGCTGGTAGATAAAGAGCGGCCTTTGCTCGTCCATGCTCCTCAGCAATGCGTACTTGCAATGGTTGATTACCACCTTGTGGAATCACATTATGCAATGCAGAAATAGCTTCTTGTGCCTCCTCTCGTTTATTGTATCTATGATGCAAATGAAAAATTTTGTGTTATTTTTAAAAGAACATTTAAACTATTTATCACTGTCGATATTAGACTGGCATGAATTTCAAAAGAAAATTTAAACTTATTTTAACGAAAATGAAGATACCAGGCGTCTCCATTATAATTTATTCTTTTTCAAATAATAATCAGTCCAATGCGACAGTGATTTTGAAATTAACTTACCTAACAAAAGCTACACCTCTAGGACTTCCACTAAGTTTATCGCGTAAAATGTTCTTTTGAACTATTGTACCATATTTACCAAAAATTGTGTCTAGCCACTCTTCGGTAATGTTACGTGGAAGATTTGTAATATACAAGTTAGTTTCCTTAATTTCTTCGCCAGGTGGTCGTGCAAATGAAACCTTTATCCGTTTATTACGGACTGTGTAACCATTGAGACATTTGATCGCACGGTGTGCTGACTCCTCGTTTACATAGTTTATAAAACCAAAGCCAAAACTGTAGCCAGTCTATAAATAAACATTGAAAACACAAAAAAAAATTTAAAGCATGAAAAAGAACACGATGATGAACACATAAAAATAAAATTATGACGGAAAAAACAAAGATAAAAGAAAAATTATAATAAAAATAGAGGTAAAAGCATCGTTTATGCTATTTTAAAAATATATACATAAAACAGAGAGAGAATGTTCAAGTATTTGTCTGTGTATAAGTGTATTTTTGTGTGAAACAATAGGACGATACCCTTTTATTATTTTCACATAAATCTGTATATTTGTTATTGTGTGGTAACATTGTGTGTATTCAACTACAAACAATTTCGCAGAGTGGTTTCATTCTCTAACAAAAAATAAAAATATTTAAAATGAAAAAAGATATCTTAACTCTTAGCTTCAAATCAATAATATCTTAATCATTTTAATGAGACCAATTTCACGATTGATATTTAAATTTTTCCACTTCGTTAAGCACCACCCTATTAAACATCTTTTCATGAAATAACGATTGACGAGTGATTTAAAGCACACAAAACTGAATAGTTTTCACATATCAACTTTTAAAACAAAACATAAATGAAATGTATGGAAAATTGAATGCAAATCAATTACTAGACTTAAAATAGCTTCATTTTTCAACAATGAAAATACAAATATGTCATTTTAATATTGAATTGTGTTGTATTGTTATATTAATATATTTCAACCCAATTCCAACTAATGGATGTTTAAATCAAAAATAAACGTCGGATATTTTTTTTTTGATTTGCTTTAGATATTAAATTTAGTATTTTTATTAAAGGTCATTATCAAAAAAAATTGTAAAATAATACGCAAGAAAAATTCATTCATTCATTTATAAGGTAAGTTTTTTTAAGCCCAAAATCAGGTTTACGCCCAATCCTACTGTTCCTTGGAGCCGCTTGATATTAATATCTTGATAAATTTCATTAAACAATATTTTTAATGGAAATTTCGATTCATTTTCCATTTCATAGAAATTTTCAAAAATAAAAAAATTATCTGACATTGTAGTGTAAAAAAAAAAATTAAAATAAATAAATAATATTCTATCAATCACGTTGTAAAGCTTTCTATCTTATACCGTATCATGGTGTTTATTATTAATATTGATTTTTATCATTGTCATAGAGGATTAGAGGAAAGCAGGTGCTACAGAAAATGTTAAATATTTGTTTTTTTTTCCTCATCATCATGTTTAATATACGGCTTGTAAAATTTTTGTCACACAAAACCTTAAAGTTTGATCAATACAAATATTTTTTTTCTGCAATGTAAAATTATTGTGAAACGAAAAAAAAAATATGTAAACTTTGTAAAATTGGTTATGTTTTCCATTATTATTAGTTTATAAAATTAAATTTTTATTATCATTATTATAATTAAGTTGAAATTTGTATTTTTGAATGAATGGAGAAAAATATTGCATACAAATTTGAATGAGACGAACTTCAAGTTCGGGTCGAACCACAAATTCAAAAGCGTAATAGGATGAAAAATCCAGTTGCAAAGAAGAATTTTTGACTAATTTAGGTTACAGTTAAGAAATTTTCCTTTTTGTTAACATTTGTCATATTTTTATGTTTAATGATAAAAAATTCATGATATTATAGCCAATAAAAATCAAATAAAATTAGTGGTAAGTATCCTTTTAAAAACATGTTCGACCATCCTATTTTTTATTATTTTAGGCCTGATCCTGATTTTTTCGTATATACAGGGTGATTTTTTTTCTTTCGTCTACTCTTTTTGCACTTTAAAGCACTCTATTTTAACGGTAAATCGCGACTGCTTACCCTTCTTTTACACTTTTATGTCCTTTTTGACGCCTGATTGATCAAACAGGAGTCAAAAGGGCTTCAAAAGAGTATACAGGCGCAAAAAAGTGCGTTTAAGATGCGCAAGAAGTAAAAATTCCATCAAGTGCTTTTCAGCAGCCAAAGTAAAAAAAAGCATAAAAGCGCTAAAAAGAGCAATGAAGTGCAAAGAAGATTAATAAAGAGTACAAAAGATTTAGGATTAGTAGCAATTAAATGCAATAAAAGCAGAAAAAAGCCCAAAAAGGTAATATGAAGTGCTTGAAAGATCAATAAGGCGTCAAAAAGGACATAAAAGAACAAAAAATGCAAGGCAGTAGATAGGCGCGATATACGAGTGCAAAAAAGAGCAAAAGAAAGAATAAAAGCCACCCTGTATATTGGAAGCTATTACAGTTGACGATTATGTGCCTTAAATAATTTGAGAAGAATTCTGACTTCTGGTTTCCTCTCAACCATTTTGAGGGAAAAATAATTTTGTTTTTTCTGAAAGCTATGAAAAGAAATCTGATTTTGCTCGAGAGCATTTCCATAATAATCAATCCATCAATCCAAATTTGAGGATGGATAACCAGTCCGTCTTAAAATAAGCTAGACATTTAATCGGTCCTAATTTCAGAACTTGACTCAAATGAAAGAGCTCTAAATTAATTCAAAAAATCTTTTAGCATTTTATGAAATGGATCTCAAATGATCAACACCCTCTCAAAATCTTAAGTACAACACAAATTTTTCCTTTTCAAATAAAAAAATACATAAAAATCATGTTTAGCTAAACGCCTGCTGACGACTTTCACTTATGGACTTGAATGATAATGACCCGATTTAAACAGAAGATGACAATCGAATCATATTGCATTGCATAATAAAAACTAGAATAAAAATAAAAAAACCGAAATAACTTTAATTGATAAAATTGGCACGTATTTGACTCATTTTTGGTTTCCAGATACAAATACATATAGACATAGAGCACACCGACTGACCGACGATTCAAATCGATTTAATATGAAACTAATTTATTTGCACAACATATTCTCATCCCAATTATATGTTATCTCTTTCTTTTATTATTACATTTATTGTACATTTTTCTTTCTAATAATAAAAATAATTATATTTTCACGACTATATCAATGTACAAAAAGTTTTCTTTCTTTTTTTTTTATATGTGTGTATGTACATGTTTTTATATATTTTTAAAAAGAAAAATATTGTAGGGCTTCAAAGTTAAATGCAATTTCATTCTTGTGCTTAATTTTGTGTGAAAATGAAAATCGAACAGTCATGATCAATTTTTTTGTTGTCTTCTTGTCTTTGATTGTTATTTATACGAAATTAGATGTTGGTTTCCGTTTCTTTCCTTACTTTTTTATTATTATTATTTTTTTCATAACACATAACAATGGTGTGAATTTTTTTGGGGGTGGACAGTGGAAAAGTACAAAATGATAGAAAAAGTTTGTCGTTTTTAATAACAATTGTGTGTTTGTCTTACAAAAAGACCAATAATAAGTTTTTAATTGAAGGACATTCAATGTTCCATTATTAAGATATAATAAAGGAAGACAAACAGCTGATCAAAAGTTAGATTTGATTTGATCAATTATTATTTTTTTTTTGATTGTCATTTGTTGGTGAAATTGGAAATTGTGTCACTAATGAAATATTTTTTTAATTGAAGTGGATTTTGGAGACAAATCATTGGTATTCAAATTTCAGAGTTTCGGTTATTGCGGATTCCATTTCAATCTCATTCCAAGTTCAGGCAAATGACCCATAAACTTTAATCTGTGATTTCTTTGAACTTAGTTGTAACTGACACAAGTCAAAACTTTTCTATGGTTTCATTGAATTAAAATGTTTCAAAATTCTAAAGCGATTTCCATTAAATTTGTCAATTTGCCGATCAATTAACATCAAAAAATTAGGTTGTCGCAATAATAATAAAAAATCATGTCAATTATTGTAATTAAAAATAATGGACAAGTTATTTTGGGCTTTTAAAACCAATAAAAATTATATTGACATTTTAATCCACTTACTTTATTTTTGTATCGGGTACAAAATTCATTTAAAATTTCTATGGCATTGCTGGTGGTGGCATTGCTTTAAATGTTAAAATTGTTTAAGGATGGAAATGAATCAAGAAAAAAATTATGATTCCAGTAGAAAATTTAACGTAAGTCATGAATTCAAATCGAAATCGGGGCTTAAATTTAATACAAATGATCTGGGGTCTAAACCGATTCAAGATGCTCCCGTTCCTTTAAAGCTCATTAAATTTGGTGAAATTTCAATCCAGGAATCATCAAAGTCCAATAAAACTCCTCAATATGATATAAAATTGAAAGCTCCCAATTTCCTTAAAACGCTCATTAATCACACAGAGCGAGCTGACATGAATCGACGCCTGCAGAAAATGTCTTGGGGAAAAAATGCGTCAAAAATTACAACAAAACCAGGATTAGCGTTTCCCATACTTAAATGCCTCATTTATGGTGCGAACACATTTTTAGCAGCAAGCTTCATTCATTATTGTGCAAATGAGGGATTATGGGGAACGTCAGATGATACAATCAGATTCTTTTCAAATTTAATCCATTGAAAATGATAAATTTTCATCAAACTCGACATGAATTCAAATTTTCATTCAAATAATTTAAATATAATTTATTTTTTATGAGCGTTAAACATTAATTTACATTTTTCTTTTAATAATAAAATAAAAAATAAATGTACAAAAAAAAATAATAACACATGAAGAAAAAAACCGATTTTTCTTGTTGTGGAATGCAGTAATGGTGCATGATGGTGAAATAATAACAATAAAATATACGAATTTCGGATTTCATTTAAACATTTTTTTTTATATTTTTGTGCAAAGCAACATAAACTTATATCATACTGCTGAGACTTTGTCGCCATAACGACTACAATGACTTGGACTTTAATGTCATTAATTTTCAGATTTTAAATCGAAATTTTCAGTTTTCATTGTAATTGAGACAGCATGAGTTAATAAAAATTAAACTTATCGTAACATTTAAATTTAGAATAAAAAATAGGATATGAACTGATTTCATTTCATTTCATTTCATTTCAAAGGATGTCCTTTGTATGAATTTCCATTTTTTATGCATGTGTATCGTAAAAATGTAAAATTAAAAGAAAAAAAATCATGTCAAGGCCTAAAATGCATTTACACACTATATAATTTATGAGATTTACACAAAGAACAATAAAATAAGATATAAAACATGAAATAAAAGGCTCGTGTGGTTCATGATTGAGCTTACAAAAGAAGTGAAATATTATTATTATTATTGTAACACAGAATGGACGTTATATTATTCATGCTATTGTCTAATCACCCGCATTTTTCATTCGGCTTTGATATTGATACAGATACTGAATTATGTTGCGGTAGAAAAATGATTATATATTATTCAAGAAAATTTGTTTGAATGTGGTGTGATTATAATTGAAGTGTGTTTTCTTTCTGATTGTTGGTGTAAGAGTGTATGTGTGTGTTTATGATTAGACAAGGAAAATAAAAATTTAAAGATTAAAAATATTGACTTACCTTAAGATCTCGCATTATTTTACAACTTTCTATGGGTCCCATTGTTGTAAATAATGAAAATAGTTCTCGCTCTGTCATATCTTGCGGCAGATAATTGACAATCAAGTTTGTTTGTTGTTGACTATTGATGGCTGCGGCACCGGCCAGCGAACTGGTACTTGATGACGATGGATGTCCCAGCATTGTCGTTGAATGTGGCCTATTATGATGATGTTGTCCTCCTCCACCACCACCACCACTACCCATACCTGACCCAAAATTTCCACCTGGACCAAAGGTACTACTTGATGGTAAATCAAACATACGTGCTCGTGTATAGGTGAAATCGTTATCCTGATGATTATAACGTGGATTATATTTGTTGTTGTAATGTAAGGGGGCAGATGCGTAATTTGACTGGAACAGTGCAAAGAATTTGTTTCTTGCAAAAGTAAGGTAATTGCGAACGATATGTGTTCAAAGAGGAAATAATGAGGATGTAAACAGAGAGATAAGATGTAGATTGGAGACAGAAACAGGTCAAAGTATATTAAGGCTATTTTGTCGATGTGCAATTATTCTTCAAAGACTCTCTCTTTTTATCAATTTAAAATAATTAGTCTTGAAATGTACGATTCTTATCTTTTATTGGCAGTCATCCAAGCAACAACATACCATTTCTCGTATAATTTCAAAGTAAGTGTTTGTAGGTGGAATAAATTTAGAAGATTAATTATTAAGATTAGGATACAAATCATGCAAAATTTTGTATTTCATGTGGAAATATTTCTTTACAACTAGTATCCCTCTTAATTTTATACACATCAAACATCAAGTTTTGCTTATTAAGAGAAATTACTTCAAATAAATAACAAATAAATAATAACATCACTCCACAGGCTACCATGAGTACATTTAATCAAAAATTGAAAAATTCTCTTATAAAATTTCAAAAAAATTGCTTAACAGTCCATTTTCATTACAATATCAAAAACATATCAGGCATCACAATCTCTTAATTTGAATGAAAGCACTTTGTCTGCATGTCAGAACACGAATCAATTTGAAAGTCAATAAGGTAGGTATGGCATGGCGCTTACTCGTAGCAGTAAATTAAACAAATTGTTAACAACTACAATTAGCGAACAAAGTAAATAATAAAAAATATGACAGGAAATTGATACTATAGCAATTTTTTTTCCATTCACTTCTCTCTCACTCTCATGTTAATCGTGTCCCAGTAAATTAGAAGCGATGGCATATGCGTGCTTTGACCAGATTAACCGCCATCCACTTTTTACCGTGTAATGAAATGTATTAGTAAAAGTCTATAAATTATTCAACTTTATTCATCTAAAATTAATTAATGTTCTTTTTATTCATTATTAATATTGTTAACATTATGGAATCATAATTATGGTTGTAATTTAATATTATTATCACATTATCGTATCAAGTTTATCAATGAATTTACTTTACACGTTTACAAGAGAAGAAACAACAAAAAAAAAAGGGAAAATGTAAATAAACAACAAAATATCTTTTAAACAAAGGTCAGTTTATAGTAAAAAAAAGAGTAAAAGTAACCTTGACCTACATATGTGAATTACTGCGCTGATCCTCATGATACACGATTTTGTTTTGTGTTCTAGTTAATAGTGAACTTTCATATACACGCATAGGTTTAAACGTATATTGGCATGACCTAATTCGGTGAAAAGTAAACTGCCATAAAATTTAGTAAGTTATTATTGTGTGTAAGAAAATGTGATATTTTTTTTTTGTTTTAAGAAAAACAGGAGAAAGAGAGAGGAACAAAATTTGTGTGACAAAAAAATACTGATTCAATGTATTGACTTAATAAATTTTCCTTTCAAATTATAATCACAATAATAATAAATTACAAAACTGAAAATTTCAACAACGATTTTTTTGTCGATTTAAAGAAAAATACGTGTAAGGAAGTCAATCGTGCCGTCTGTCACAACATCGGCGTAGGCCACACTTGAACGCTTGTATGTAGAAATTGTATAAAAAGGTCCAATATTTTTTTAAAATTGAATTAAAAATCTTAAAATACAATTCATTGAACAAATCATACACAGTTGGCATTTTTGAGCTTAATCGTTCTCGAATTAACAGAATCCATCTATGCTAAATATCGAAATGCGCTCATGTCGATCATTCCAGTTACGTTCTCCATTTTTTTATTTATTTTATTTTTTTTATAAAAATAATCATGCAATGTAATACCGTAATTCTATACATTTTCCTAAAGAATGCAAATTTTCGTGTACGGGGTACTGCAGTTGTTTTTCTTTTCTAAGAATTGATTTGAATTTCACTTCAAATTCGTTCCCACATAAAAATAATTGTTTTCACAGAAAAATAATGAAAGATTTTTGAAACAAAATAAACATATTAAATGACATTTAATTAATAAAGTAAATGATGTAAATGTTTTACATAATAATTGGATTAACTCACTTTCATTACTTAAATTTACATGAAATCATAAAAGTTCTCAAAAATTATTATTTACATTCGTATTATGATAAAAATATGAACTGATTATGAATGTTTTTATCATCAACTTTGACAGTCTCTAAAAAAAAATAATTTAAACTTTGTCAATCTCTAAAAAAAATAGTTTGAATGTAAATTTTATGTGATAATAATAATAGTGCTATGAATTTCAATATTTAACGGTCAAAATTAATCATTTTGATTCACCAAAGCCAAATCGTATGTCCTTTAACATAAATAAATTATGATTAAAAATTATATATATTTCACATGAATATAATGATAGTTCAAGCCAATCCTTGTTGTATATATAATTTTTGAACATAATGAAGACACAAGAGAAAATTCATTCACCACACACTCCAAAAAAAAGAAATATTAAAAGAGCAATAATATATTTTATTTTTTTTGTGAGTGTATATTCGATTCATGTTCACAGTTTTTCCTTCTTTATTAGTTACTTTGGAGGCACAATGTCTCGACAAAATAGCCATATACAATGTAGTTAGTTAGTGGTATGTTATTGTGATACCCCACTTCTGTACTCCAATTTTCCGTTTCTTCGAATGTTTAAAAGATAAAATAATCATGAAAAGCATTTTTTTTTTTAAATTTTTAACACAAAAAATAAAACAAGAAAAAGTTTTAGGATGAATGAATGAGAAAATGCAACAAATACAGGTATTTATACTTACAATTCCACTGGGTAACGAATGAGACATTCCCCATAGTCGAGCTCCACTTTTGATTGTTAAATTTTCATTTTTTTTTTAATTTGTTGTTACAGTAAATTTTTTGTCAGGTGAGAATTTTTGTGTGTGTTACAAAAACAAATATGATGATGATGATAAAAAAGAAAGAATGAGAAAAATACAAAAAAAAAATTAAAAGGAAAATTCATAATATTTTGCAGGCAACCACACACAAACATGTTATGATAATATTTTTCCTTGGTTATCAAGATTTTCTTAAGGCTCTCTTATCTTTTTTCTTTATTTCATTTTTTTAAATTTATTTAGAATCACATCGAGAGGTAACAAACAACAGGAAAATATCACATACTTAAAATGCGTAGGTAGGAAAATTTTCTTTTGTAATCAAAAGAAGTTCATGTGTGTGTGTTTGTCTGCTATTAATTTAATAAGTTTGCACATTCAATCCTGTAATTTATGCAAAACTAGGAAAAAAATTATATTGATCCCCTTTTTTTCGTTATATGTGTGTACAATTGAAATTTATATATTATTTATTTATTTATTTGCTTTTTTTTCAATCAAATTATTTTTTTCATTTCAAATTTTCACTTATTTATACCTTGATCTGAATGTTGATGGATATCCAAACCCATTATTCATTTTACTATTCCCGTACATTTTCTTTTTTTTTCTTCTTTTGAGTAATCCTTTTTCTTCACAATTTTATTTTTTTGAACACTGAATTTTCTTTTTGATAATTATCAATTATATATTTTCTTTATTGAAAAAACTACACTACAAATTTGCACTAAATACTGTATTTTGTGCCACTATATTTGCGCTGTTAGTGTTGGTTCTTCCTTATTAGAATTTTTTTCAATTTTCTTTTCCTTGTAATTTTTTTTCCTTCTCCTTGCTTATGCACAGCAGCAACAACAGCAGCAGCAATTTTAATCTTACACACAATTCGATAAATTATGAGATACACTTAATAAATCAAAATAATTTCAATTTATTTGAGAATGAAGAATTCGTTGTTATTTGCGCTGCCACATTTCGTGATTTTTTAACAAATTATTTATTAAATATAATTTTTAATTGATTTTCGCGTTTGAGGCTGTTTGTATTTTTTTTCTTTTTTTATTTATTCTGATTATGGGATCATTTGTTGATGGAATTTTGTTTAACGTTGTTTTGATGGTGACTGAATGTCACGTGGGACTAAAATGAAACTGGCAGAAATTTGAATTTTACTTCCGTTATATGATCTTGTTCTATGCTCAAGATTCATTACAAGTCAAAATACAAAAAAGGGACTTTCTCGTGAAATTAATTACACAGTTTTCAATTACAACACATTTTCATTTTTATTTACATATCTAATTTATTCCTGATCTCATTTCATTCAATTTCTAATACAGCTTAGAATTAGTGATGATGATCCCAGGGATATGCTGGACCTGGAGTAGGAAGGCGATTACCCATTTTTGCACCATCCCTGTGAAAATTCAAATTAAAATATTTTTGTTGGTGTCTCAAAAAAGGATTTTTTACCCTTTTCCTCCTGCGGCCAAGGCTGCTTTTGTACAATCAATTGGTGGAACAATATTACCTCTGGCATCCCGAGTGTAGTAATAATTTGCTGAAAGTTCATGGGAAGGACCATCTGGTAGATTTGGTGGAGGTTGAGTACGGTCTGCCATATGTTCAGCCCATCGATGATTGTGCACAAGAGTTCGCTGAAAGAAAGAATAAAAATGATTTTTTTCAGAGAACAGTCCTAAAATCAATTCAAAATTTGTTTGGATAAGGAATTCTGTTTTTCGTAACACTTTTTCAAATACCCTGAGATGTTTTATGACTCATGATTCTGTTGTCGTCATTTAAAAATTTCTTTGTGGGATCTCCACTATTTTTATAAATGGAATCAATAACAATAACAATCGGCCAACATTATATAATGAAAGTGAACGTTTGAAACACTCATTTTTTGTTGTTCTTGAAACTTACGCCTAAAAGGAAGTCTCTGACTCTTTGAAGCAGAGGAGCGATATCCTTTGGCTTTACTTTGGACATTTTTATGAAAAAGAAACACACAAAATTTGAGTTTTTACTTTTTGATCTGAAGTTCCGACTAATATTTTTCTTCGGACACAAAAGACAGTCAATTTGAAATGTACTCTGGCCATAAAAATCGGATATAATTTTGTTTTATCATCCACTGCTATGAAATTTTCATTGAAATTTAAACTGAAAGCATTGCTAGAAATCCGTTTCTATTAAGCAAATAAAATGGAGCAATGATTTTTGTACTCTCAAGTTGAAGTTCAATTGAAATGTAAAATTTGATTACAATTTAAATTTCTTTAATTATCAAAAATATTCGAAAATTCGATCTCAATGAACTCCTTTAAATGTAATTTAATTTTTTTTCTTCTAAATTCAAACTGTCAATCAGCTGTTTTCAAATAATGACAAACGTCAAGTGTGGTTCTGTAATAAAACATTCAATTGATAGCTCTTGTAAGTATATTATGTAATTATAATTTTCTGCTAAATTTCATTTAAATAATCAACAAATTCCAACAAATAACACCAAATTATTTGCTAAACAGATATCTGATTGAACTGCAACTGATCATATATAGAAAAAATGGCTGAAGAAGCACCAGCACGTCCAATGAAATTTCCTTACACATTTTCGGCAAAAATTGCACAGTTCCCATTGAAATTTCATTTGCAAAATCAATGGGTCTGGAAATATTGGGCCATTGGTATCCTTGCCAGTATCCCAGTTTTCTACAAGATCAACAAATTGGGTAAGTTTCCATTTTCCTGAATTTTAAATCATACCCCAGATATTTGACCTTCCATTTTACACAACATAGCAAATTCACCTGAAAATGTTGCAAAATGGGCTGAAATTCGACGAAAGGAAGCTGCTGAACACCATTAAATTGTCATGCTATGTATGAATGTAGGCCTGCTTAACAGAACTAGGATTGAATCAAACCAGTTACGTTGAAATTATCGCTTCATGAACACCTGAAAATAACATCCAAATAAGCAGACTTCTGTCTACTTTAATTTCAAATAGCAGTAATTTTAAATTAAATAAAATTAAAAAAAAAATAAAGATCAATTGCATTCAAATTTACTTGAATTTTTAATGTATTACTTAAAAGTTGATTCGACAATACATGGGCTTGAGCTGATTTAATTGTCCATGACCTGTTCTTAACCGATTCTCTACGAACGTCCCATATATGGAACAGCTTTGTTCGGAAATTTTAAAAATTATGGTTCAAAAGCGTGGAAAATTGAAAGACTTCGCTTTTCAATCTTCATAAAAAAGCGGGAACCAAAAAGTCCGTTCGTGACTTTTTCCATGAAATTCAAAGTGAAATCACTCCTGAAACCTTACATAATATTATATCAACTTATTTGCAAAAAAAACATGCAATTGCGTAGGCCATGCTCTTAAATATTTAAGTATTTAAAAGTATGTTACTTATTTTGCTAGTATCTCAAGTGGCGTTAACATAACAAAATAACAACATCATTATGATATAATTCAATTTAATAACTACCTTGACTTTGGCCAATTTTTAAAAAAAATATTTAAAATTTATGAGATTCAATTCCAATAACGAGATGCATCATCCATAAATTTTATTGGTATATAATTATAACCTACCTTTATTTACATCTCAATCAACACATTTTTTTCGTAATAACAAAAGACAAGCAAAACGTTACAAAAATCACAACATTAATAATAATATCATGTATATGGATATGAATATACAAACATTTTTTACATTAATGCCCAGTTTCCTAATAAGGCAAGGTCGATGGTGAGGCCTTCACTTAGATCAAATATTGTTTTATTCTATTTTATGATTTATTTTTAGAAATAATAACAGAAAAACTTCATACTTACACATTTTTTAACTTTAAAAATACTTACACGAACAGTATTGAAGCCTCATAGTAATTTATATATAAAATAATATAAACAACATGAAATTTTCTGTTTCTAGTCAACTTTATTGTATTTCTTTCAATTGTATTCAATTGCAAATACAATTTTGATATATATATTTATAATAATGATAATAATAATCATAATAAATTTATAATTTTAACATTTTATTTTGATTAATAGTCCGATAATAATAATATTAGTTTTTAATCATATATGATGTTTTCTTTTAATTAATTGGAAAAGAGAGTTAGACATTATTATATGTTTTAATAAGGACTTGAAATGTATGATATAGTTTATTATTTTAAGAGTTAGTACAATTTCTCATGTTATAATTAATAGAAAAAAAAATACTTAATCAAATTAATATAAATTTCAACTTAATTAATGTTTATAATTATAATTAAAT
The DNA here is from genome assembly GCA_900002565.1 of Culicoides sonorensis. Classification (NCBI taxonomy): domain Eukaryota; kingdom Metazoa; phylum Arthropoda; class Insecta; order Diptera; family Ceratopogonidae; genus Culicoides; species Culicoides sonorensis. The sequence continues at coordinate 17,002 of LN483944.1, read as the reverse complement.
TTACATTTGTAACAAAAGGTCAAAAGTAAAACTATCATATTATTTTTAATTGAATATAAAATTAATTTTCTAATTAATATGATTTTAAAATAATCTAATAAGAGATGACCTATATATCAATGTTTTTTTTCTTTACTTAGGCCGCGACAAATGAAAATCGAAAGTTTTGTCCTAATCCAATAACATGTTAGATGGGGGGGGCCAAAAAAAAAAAAAAAGTTCTTCTTGCAGATTATGTTTTTAAGGCAATTTCTTTCAAATAATACTAATAAAAGACGTTTAATTGCTTACATTTTTAATTAATTGCCTTTTGATAATGTTTTTTGTAAGATTTACAAAGAAATCCTTCAGAAATTCATAAAACCTATTTTAAAAAATTTGACCGTTAAAAATTTTCGATTTTAAAATTTTGCAAAAGGAATTTCAATTGGATTTTTTTGGTTTATTTAGTTTTTTTCAGGCTAATTCACCACAATAACGTAATAATTATTTAAAAATTGTTGAAATTTTCTAAAAAACATGAATTTTCAATTGAAAATCCTGTTCAAAAAAATTTTTTTTTTTTATGCCCCACGTCTTTTTTGACTTTTCAAAAGGGGCATCGGACAAAACTTTTGAAATTCATTTGTCGCGGCCTTACATGATATTTAAATTTTTGATACACATTTTAAATAAAGTACGGTCATCGAAATTATGAATTAATTTATTGTGTAACTTTAAAGATAATTATATTAATATATATATGTTAGTTTTATAATGATACTAAAATTATTATTTTAATATAAAAATTTAACAACAACCAAAATTGCACTTGAAAAGTAGTAAATCATTTATTGTTCATATACATTAAATATGTGTCTTGTTATCATTGAGTATGTGTTAAGATTAAGTTTTGTGGTATTATTAGGGGTATCTTGTGTTGGGGATCAAGTCTCCGATTTCAGCGAAACTTTCCAGATCGCTTAATTAGGTCAAAATGAGACTTTTTTGCCCTATAAAAAAAATTTTTTTTTAGAATAAAAAACGCGTTCCATCTTTATTTGAAAATATAGCGTATATAAGGTAGATTTGCTTGATATGTACCTATTAAAGAAAAAAAATATACTAAAAATCTAAGGTTTTTCATTTAAATGAAGTGTTGATCAGTTAATTTAAATGAAAAACAATGAAATATTATAAATTTACTATTCATTTATAAAAATTTTGCTTGTATCCAAGTGCACTGATACGTAGAATCAAGTAAATCAAGCTTATAAACGCTATATTTTCAAATAAAGATGGAACGCGTTTTTTGTTCTAAAAAAAAATTTTTTTATAGGGCAAAAAAGTCTCATTTTGACCTAATTAAGCGATCTGGAAAGTTTCGCTAAAATCGGAGACCTGACCCCCAACACAAGATACCCCTAGTATTATTTTAATGGTAATTTTTATCATTATTATTATTTGAAGAAAGTTTTTTTTTTTTATCTTAAAATATAGTTTTATATTGTGTACGAAAAATATGTTTATCCTTTCTATTCTATGTTCTTTACCTATTTATAATTAAATGAACATTTTTTTCCACTATCTATTTGTATTTTTATTAAAGTAAAAAGTTAGTACAAAGGATTGCATTACATGTCATAATTTTTCCAGTAAACAGGGGTTTCTATTCTAAAATTATACAAAAAATCTGTCTTTGATTAAATTTCTATACTATAAGGCCAACGAACACTTTTATGTTTCATTATATTCTAAGATTTTATGTAAGAAACTATTTTTATTTTTTATTATAATAAACATTATTAATAATAATAAAAAATGATAAAAACATTATTATTATAATGTTTACTGTAAACTATAAGTATAATATTAATAATAATTATAATAAAAAAACATAAAAATTATTTAATTATTTAAACATTATAACTTTTTATAATTATACATATCATATAAATTTTACATAATGTATATAATTAAAATGTTTTTTTTTTTATATTTATATGGCTTTTAAACAAAACAAAAAAAATATTAGTATACTGTTAAATTAAAAATTAACATTAATAATATTTAAAAAATAAAATAAATGCGTGATTGACAATTCAAATCCTTAAATTTAACAATTAAAATCATAATTGAAATATTTTGATTGGTAATCATTATTATTTTTATGGTATACATTTAATGCAACATCATTTGAAAGCAAACAGATATGAAAATTCAGTCCAACTTATCATCGTTTTTTAGCATAATATTAAACATATTATTTCTTTTTTCATTTAGAAACATTTACTAAGGCTAGAAGCTTATTTTTTTGATAATATAAATGAATAATAATAATAATAAAGTCTTTTTTTCTTTTCATCTTTTCATATAAAAATATCTAGCTATCTATCTCAACTATGCTCTATCAAAATTATTTCATTTGCATTGAAAATTCAAAATTTAAAAAAAAAATTATAATAATCCTAAACATTTTAATTCTTAGTACATTGAATGAGAATTGCTTTGAATATATGTTTGTTTATTCTCAGATTAAACATTTTATTATGATTTTACATTAAAATTCTTATTAAAACTTTTCATTAAATGTTAATTTTATTTCAAAAAATATATATTTTATTATAATATTTTGCATCAAAATGTCTAAAAGGTCTGAAAATTTTATGTTTGCACTACGTTGAGCCTGAAATTTTATGTATATTTATTATTCTAATAAGATGTCATGAAATCGCATCCGATTACGGTATCATTGCTTTAAATGTCATTTCTATCACGTGATAGCACCTACCTGAGTTGAAAACCGTTTACTTTTTCTCTATGCTTTTTAAACCAGAAATGAAATGATGAATTGAAATATCAATTGTTGTCTAAACTGTCTGCTGCTGTTGATTTTTTGTCACACTTTGATACATCATCATGTTATATGTTGTTGTTTTTTTTCATGAATTTGTTTGTCAATCTTCTTGTTTTGTATTATTTTATAATCTGTAATAATATTTATAATAATTATAAGTGATGTGAGGATTTTATTTGATGGCATGGCATGGCAATGAAATGTGAATTTAATTTTTTTTTATTTGATTGTATTGATTTCTTGTGTATGAATTTAAAAAAAAGACATATAAAATTATGGAATGTGGAGCATTGAAATTGATATTAATATTAAAATATAAATAAAATGAATTGATGATGTTGCGAATTCTCTTGTGGTTTTTTTTTTCTTATATTCTTTATTTGTATTAATCAACGGATCTTCAGTGGGGAAGGAATGTGGCGCCAATCTAATCTCCGATTAATAAAAAAAATAATTCAACAATGTATCAAAATATTTGTTCTTTCAATGATAATGCTAAAAGTCAAACAAAAGAATATTTTAAAATTGATTAGATTTCAATTCAAATACAAAAAAAAGAGATTAGCGTGTCATGAATTGAAAAACAATTAAATTAATTTTTTGTTATGAAATTTTTCCAGGTTCTGTTAACACCTCACACATTTGTGTTGATAAAAATTAAATGCAAAATATTTAATTGAATTTCAACTTACAAAATTTGCAAGTAAAATTATTGCTATTATCGTTAATGCATAATTTTAACTATTCCGAGAGAGAGAGAGACCGTAAATGTATTTTAATTTAAATTAATAATAAATTTAATATGAAACAAGAGTTGGTGAAGGAATTACTTTGACACCTGCATGTCAATATAAATTGTATTTTATCTGATATTAAATGGCTTGAGTGTTGAAATTAATTAAAAATGAATCAAGTTGCAACAGAAATGAAAAAAAACATGACTTACCTTTGTTAGTATACGTTAAAATAGTTTTTTTTTACTTGTTGATGAAGGAAAATAAAATTACTTTGTCTTTGCACCAGATTGATAAAAAATAAAACTGCGTTCCCTTTGTCAGTAAATCCCTGTGTTACTTCTTACTGGTGCTGGGATTCGTGAAAGTCCACCAATGCGTTTTGTACTTCCGGTAATTGGGATTTCTCTTGGGGTACTTGCCTCAGAAGACAATTCTGTGGATGCCTTTTTTGGTGGTGTTGTACTCAAACTACTGGAATCATTGTGGTCAACAGATCCATTTCCATTGACCCAGGCTGTAGTAAAATCATTACTAAACTTATTATTAGCTGTCTTTTTTGTGTATTGATCAAGCAAAGCTTTCATTTTTGCTAAAAATTGAGCATCATCTTTTGCCTCTCCAGCAACTTCGAGGAATTGCTGTGCAAGTGGAGAAGCAATGCGATTTTTAATAGGCGATGTATTGGCGGAAGCACTAATGGGTTTAATACGCCTACCATTTTGATCGTATTGAGCTGGTGGGCGATTTGCATTGGATATGATTTTGCGATTGGGACTTGGTGAATTTGGTTTTGACGTTGAATGTTGGTATGTGTCATTTTGGAGTGATGGACGACGTTTTGTTGTCCGACCTGACCAAGTGTTTTCCTTTGAAATGTCCTTGGCCATTGAAGCAGCCGTTGGTTTGCGAACTGAACGATATTGTGGGATTTTTCTTGATAATGGTAAACCAGTTTCCATTTCTGTCATACACAAATTTTCAACACTTCTACGTCGAACTGGCAATGGTGAACGTGGAATTTTACTGGTAAAATTCTTTTTATTATCATAAATTTGATCTGAGAATCCAGTTTTTCTCAATCCAGTACTGTTTGATATATCTAATGTAATTTCATCATCGGTTATTGTAATACCCGATTTGGTAAACTTTTCTTCTTGGGGAACTTCTTCATTGGGTAATTCAGTAGAATCAATTACATTTACTAATGTAGGCATCTTGGTATCCAAAGGTTCTATCACTTCATTCTCAACAATTTTAAGGCATTGTTCTTCACTTGAGGAGTCAGGTGTATTTTGATCGAGACGCGCTATCAATTCAATTTAAATTAAAAAAAAAATTCGTTCAAAAAAAAATTAATCAAACTCACCACTATCAACTGCATCTTCATTCGAAGCCTGACTCAGCATTGAAGCACGTTTATCCCCTTTTCCATTTTGAATTAATCCCAAACTGCGATACCCTTCATCACTTATCTCACTACCGTTATCACTTACATTCTCATATTTGTTCACACTCTCACCAGGCAAATCAGCCTTTGTATTTTCTGTATTTTGGCCGGTAATCTCTTGTGGTGTAATTGGAATTACAATGTTCGATTCATATGATGGCTGTCTCTTCCTTTGATCACGTCTTGGTGATGCTGATCGTGGAATTTGCGAAATTGGTTTTCCTTCGTCTTTGCGTTGTGATGGACTCTTGCTACGACTTCTGATATCCATTGGTGGTGATAATACATTGTTATTATTATTATTATTTCCATTTACTGTACCTGTCACATTGTTAACCATAGTTGGACTTCCATTTTGTTGTGATCCATTGAATTTTCTTGTTACAGGCGGTGATCTAATCATAATTTTAAAATAAATGAAACATTTTATTAAAAAAGATAAGAAAAATATTTATATATATAAATTGAAATAGTATACAAATGAGACCAAAATTAGTAAAAACATGTGCAATGCAAATTATAAATAAAATAAATTCTATATTCACACTCTCTTGTCTCTCCTCATGCACAATATGACTCAATAATTTATTTATCTGTAATAAAATGTTGTTCCGTATTTGGATTATAATTGTAATTGTATTTATTAGCATTATTATTGGCACTCTTTGGAGATATTAAAAGTATATATTTTGCAAGGTATGCAAATAAGGATATGAGTTAAGAAAAGGTGCTAACATACAAAGAATGGACGTATCAAAGGTGTTGATGAAATTAAAAAATTATTTCCCAACTTCCTACGAATTTAATTTGTTTTAATTCGTATTTAAATCAGATTAACATTTTACAGATAAAAAAAAACAGGAAATGGATTACTTTGAAGAGAAATTTCGAGCATGATATCAAAAAAACATTTTAGTATAAAAAATATCAAATTGAAACAACATTCTAATGCTTGGTCAAACTAACCATAAGCCATTTAAATAATTAAAAGTCATAAGAACTCTCGCGAAATTAAATGTATATTTAAATATCGTAAGAAATGACGTTGGTGTGATTTTATTATTATTTTACTGGTGACAATTTGGATTAATCATATGCATTAAAAATACATAAATTATAAAATAGATCGAAATACAACAACAACAAAGAAGTCTTGTAAATATAAAATAAAAGCTTAATGTTAATATTTGACATTTAAAAGATAATAATATGGGCCTGTTACAAGAATAAAAAAAAAATAAACTAAGAAAAAAAAACAAAAATTAACATTAATATTGTCACTAAAATGTTGTGTGTGCAAATTGGGAACAAATTTTAATAAGTAACTAATCGACACTATAAATATTAGTCAACTGCTGTTCATTATTTATTATATTCTTATAATATTATCATGTGTACATTTACACAAAAAAAGAGTTATAGAAAAAAAAGTAATATTGTAGGTAGAAAAGCATGTTTTAAGTTGAAAAAAAAGCAAAAAAATATGCATAACAGTCTCCTAGGTGGGCACACTTTTAATATAAACAACATTTAATATAACAAAGTCCGAATTAAGGTAGAATACCGATAGTTTTTTTCTCAATATATAATAATGTAACACAATCACCAGCTGATAATATTTCGTTACAGGTGAATAATTTTCTTATACAAATTATAAGAATTAATAACTTTTAATATTTATGGTAGCAGTCAAGCAATTATTCGCTTATTCATTGGAATTTAGTACCATTATTAATAATAATAATATTAATAAACATAATAAAATAATAATAATAATGAAAATTAGTTATAATATTAACATTATTAATAATATAAAAACATAAAAGACATTTCTTTTGAATTGTGTAAACATTGTAAAATGTATTTGAAAAATGTTTTAATGACGTGTAGATGAGTCATATATTTCGATGAAAACTATCAAAATATTGAATTAAACACGCAATATTATATGTTTATTATTATTATTATTATTATGATAATGCAACAGTCTAGTCATAATTTTTCATAAACGCATATAAATTATTATTATTAAACATTAAACAATTGTATCTATTTTTTAATCGGAAAAGATAGAATCAAGTAAATTTTATAAAATTTTTCCTAAAATTTTCAATTTTTTATACTAGTTTTATAATGTTCAAAATTTATTATTAATTTTATGTATTTTTACTATTATTATTTATTATTAAATTAAATGTACACCATTTATCATTAAAACAATTATGTAATTTTTGCGTGTTTACAAAAAACATCGTTTAAATTGTGTAAACAAAACGATTTTTAATCAATTTAAACATAATTATAATAAAAAATATCCTAATATTAATTATATGAAGAAATGTATAATGATATAAATGTTTAAAAATAATAATAATAATATTATATAATTTGTATATAGAATAGCATTTTTTAAAATTTATATTAAATTTTTCGTTAAAAATAAAAAAAAATAATAATGAACTTAAGTTCTAAGATCTCGCTACTTTTATAAAATAAAAAATACCTTGTTTTAATTTTCTGTTAATGTATATTATTATCATACAGTTGTAATGCAATCATATCATCATCATTATGACATAAAACTCATGAAATAATAAAAAATATTCAAAGATTACAATATTCAAATCCAAAAGAGCCCATTTCAGACGTCAAAATAAACAAAATTGCATTTATAATGTTATTTGAAACACGATTACGCTCTTTGTCATTTTTTTTGAATATCAGATGATATGCATGTGCACGATAATGATTATGTAAGTTATGGTTTCTCTGTAAAATTATTGTAAATATTATTTTTATTATTCATAAAAGTATTTCTAAAAAAATATGACAGAAAATGATGCAAAAAGACTAGAATATGATGTAAAATAAATTTATAATGATATGCTAATCAGTTTTTTATTTCATTGTAGTTTATAGTTAAGAAAAAACATTATAATAAAATGAGTATGAATTTAATAAAAAACATAATAATTATAATAACATAAAATAAAATAAAATGAATTTATTATTAATAATTATTATTATTATAATATTAAAATTTAAAATCTAATACAATATAAAGAAAGATATTATTTTCTTTTTATTATTATTATAATTATATTCATGTTTAAATTATGTTTGTAAATAAATAATGCATGCCAATTACATTGTCCATATAAATTCACAATCCATACAAGTATATTGACAACCTAATAAATCACTTTATTAGCAACTGCTTATTGTTAACACTTTTTACATTCATTCATTCATTCATTTCAAACAAACTAATAATGAAATGAAAAAAAAACTTTTAAAATTTATATAGTTATTTATTTAAATTTACAAGGAGCTTGACAAGGAGTAAGTTTAAGTTATTATTATAATAATAAAACGCATTGCACATGACTATTGAAAGAGTTAATAAATTATTATACGGAATTTCTTGTTGTCTTTTATTTATGCGTTGTTTTTTTGTATCAATATAACAAAAAAAAGAAGTTTTAATAATAAAAGAGAAATGTGTGTGTAAATACCTTTCATAATACACCTGCGCCTTGTGTAATTCAATACCATTATTTGCATTTGTTCTTGTCATAATGCGAGCAGCTACAGCTGATCTGTGTTGAGCACGACAACGACATGGATCATGTTTATCCAAATAATGTGACAATGTATCCCAACCACCACCAACACGGACCATTACATGTGACCGAAGAATCTGCAAAATTTTTGGATTAAGAGATTAAACTAATAATAAAAGTGCGCAACAAATCGATCGAATAACTTTCATGTCACAATTCACTTTTATTTTTTTACATTTTTAATCTACTTAACTAATTTCCAATATATTTATTCAAATATAGGGTACAACCAAACAAAAATTAAGTAGATACCATTAGGAAACCTTTAAAATTCACTGAATTGTGTCATGAGACTTTTATTTGTCCTTGCAAAAGTAAAATTAGACGACAATTTCACTTAATCACATGTTACCTTTAAATAACCTTAATTTTATATGTAATTACAATTAAAAGATCCTGTTTCAGGGCGGTCATAATAAAAATACTTGATGATTGTTGATCAATTACATTTTAGTTAATATATAATCTTGTTAAGATTTAACTGTTTAAATTATCAATATATTAAATTGATACAAGATTTATTGTTTATCGTTTATAAGTTATATGATTTTATTTTTTTTATTGTAAGATAAGATTTCATGTGTCCATGCAATTTATGAATGAATTGAATATAAAATAAAAAAAATTTTAATCGATTTTTTTTTTATTTTTTTTTTTAAATAAATACACACTTGCTTGTCAAAGTAAATTTATTTATTTTTTAAAAAAATAAAGTATTGAAAAACTGGTAAAGTGTGTGGATTTTTAAAAAAGAATCCCATAAGATATATGGACATAAATCTTTAAAGTAAAATTGGATGATAGTTAGTTCATGAAATTTTTAATGTACAGGATTCTGACTGTATAGCGGTATGAAGTCAAAAAATTTCAATCAATTAATAAATTTTGATTGAAAAAACGATTTACACAGTAAATTTTGAAGGCAGATGTAATTTATATGGGAGATGACATATCAGTTTCTCTTCTTTTTTTAATTTAACTTTAACGAGTGAGGTTAAGTTGACTTTTGTTTTGAAAATTAATATTTAATGATTAATGTTAGGGAGGGTCAAGCATAACCATTTTGTAAGGTATTTTGTTGCGATTTTTTCGCAATTCACGATTTTTAAGCGATTTGCGTTTTTTTCACGAATTGAGTTTTTTTACGCGATTTGCGTTTTTTTTCATCAATTTGTGGGTATTTAGCGATTCACGTTTATTTAGCGGCTTTTTGGCAATTTGCGCTTTTTTCGCTATTCGCGATTTTTTAGAAATTCGCTTTTTTTTAGCGATTCACGTTTTTTTAAAAGAGATTCGCGGTTTTTTAGTGATTCGTGACAAAATACTGGCATGTTTAAAAGAATATTTAAAAAATAAAAAATTAATCCCGCAAAAGCTTCGTAATCGCCCCGCAAATCACCCTGCATGCGGGGTTATCGCCAAGCACTACAGGGTGATTTGCGGGGCGTTTTCAACTTAGAGTGTATTCATGATTTATTGTAACCCTCAAATGAAAAGATTAATTTCGATTCTTAGTCATATAACGTCTATTATTCATAGCCCCTTTCCCTTGGACAATTTCTTTCATAATTAAATGATGTGAAGCTGCTGACTTGAGTTTAAGAGATCTAACATTTAACTCAAATTGGCCGAAAATTATTATTTCAAAATATCTGATTTCATTTCAGAGTTCTCATGGCTTCATGATTTAAATATAAGTTCTTGATTTTCTCAAGCTAAACTGACTTCAACGTCTACTTTATCAAATTTGAAGAATAACAGGGACAGATTTAGAATTTTTATTTTGGGGAGAGGGCAATGTATGAAACCAACAATTGTCAGCAGATAATATTTTATTAAACATATTATAAAAAATCAGGGGGCTGCCCTTTCACGTTCTTTTCTAAAACTGTCTTTTTTAACAAAATCACGATAAATAAATTGTAACAAATGTCGATATAATTGTCCCTCCCTAATGTTCCACATTACATGATTTTATTAAGAAATTTCATATCCTTATATGAAACACATATGTAGTTAATCAAAAAAAAACATCATAAAGGTATATTAATATCATTATTTAAAATGATAATAATTAACTCAAAAACCATGCTTTAAGGGACTCATTGAATATGTATTTTTAATTTTAATTATAATAAATAATGTACTTTTACCTTAAATTTATGTAACATATCATTTTTTCATTTATTAATGAAATATTTTAAGATTATACAACGTTTAAAATAATGTTTTCTTATCATGATATAATTAAAAATTGATAACTTACCCTAACAAAAATAAGCACTTTTGTATCACCAATTCTGTATTTTCCTTCTGAAACGCGAATCATTGGAAATTGTGTTGGGCATGTACATTTTTCGACAAGATCTCGGACCTAAAATTAATGAAAAAGTTAAATTTTATTATTATTATTACACTGATTTCTTCAAAATCACTTTAATTTTAAACATTATAAAGATTATTTCCTAACAAACCCTTGATATGTATAAAAATATATTTAAATCATATATGATCATAAAAATTAATAAGTGTTAACAATTTATATACAACGATAACTTTTTTCATAATTTTTATTTTATCATTTTATAATAGACCTACAACATCGTTGCAATTTTCATCGCAAACCTAAGCATATAATAATAATAATAATAATATGTTAAAGATTTAAACATTTAATTTTATTATAATTGTAAAATCGAAAGTAAATTGTTAGCACTCCATAAATATTATCCTGACATATTGGTGAAAACACAAATTAATAATAATTATTATTTCTATTAGAAAAGGTGTGAATTTCACGATTTTCGATTACAATAAAAAATTTATAACATGATATAAATAAATGTATTAAAAATTAATAATTGATAGTTATTAATCTTGAAATATCATTCAAATAATAATCTGTTGTGACATTTTTATTATTATTATTATTATTATTACATTTGAAGAGTTTTTTTGCCATTCAATTTCAAGTCTAGGCGAAATTTCATGAATATGATTATAATAATAATAATAGAAAAAAAAAGATTTGATTGATGTTTTATAATATTGAATTTAAATGTAGAGACAATATTACACATGTTTTGTCATTTTTTTGTTTGTCTTAAGGCAAGGACCATACTTATTATTAATTTTATTATTAATGACATTGTTTAGATTTCCTGATTAATGGGTAAGGTGTTTATTTGTTTATATACCTGACAAAATGTTTTGACTGAAATATGTTTAACATAACAAAAGAATGTGTATAATGGTAAAATTTCAATGAAAATTACAAATTTTATGTTTCATAAAAGTTTTTTGTTACGTTTGTAATTTTAATTGAATATCACTGATTTCATGTAAATAATTGCCAAATTTACAACCTGATTATAAATGTTTTTTTTTTTGTTCTTCATGGTGGATAAATTAATTATATATATGTGAAGTACTTTAACATGTAATAACGTAATGACCAGTATAATAATTCGTTTTGGTCAATTTATTTTCAAGTTTTTAAGTACATTTTTTTTGATGTTGTTACAAATTAGAAGATTCTTTAACATGAAACCCATGCCGTGAAACTGCGGTTTGTTCTTGAATGTTTTTTTGTGAAATGTCAAGATTTTGAAATTAACCCTTTGATTCACTTGAGATTATTTTTAAATAAGACATCCAATAATTTGGAGGAGAATTTTTAATTTTATTTTAAGCTATGCTTGACATTTAGAGGGCGTTCCAGGACTTTATAATGAGGGCATAACTTGCACGAAAATGCTTTTCCCGTCACAATGAGCTCAAAATTGTGTATTTTGTCATTTTTAGCCTCTTAATTTATGGAATATTGACTTGGTCTCTTCAGCAAAGTTGTAGCTTGAAATATCCTCTGCAATTTTGTTTCGGGTTATTTTTAACTAACATTCACAAAAAAATGATTTTTTTTTATCAAAAACGTAAAATTTTGTTTAAATTTATATTTTTCTTCAAATTTCCCGTCGCAAAAAGAAATACCGTCGTAATAGCATTTACAGTGTGTAGATTTTCGACCCCTTTTGTAGTTGGTTATTCACAGTAAAGTGGATTGAAGAACATTTCAGCTTTCAGTGTAGCGACAATCCTTTTACAAAGAGAAGGTTAATTCTGAAATTCAATTGACACTACTTCAAGAAACCTACTCATGTATAATGAAAGGTTAAAAAAAAATTAACAAAAAAATTTCATGAACGTATATTCAAAGTTCATTTTTGCACGTGAATCTTGTAGCAATATTAATTCATACACAAAAAACTTCAATTACAGGTGTTGATGACCGCCTGCTGTTTTTTTTCACCGGTTTAATTTTCGGAAGCTCTTTACATTCAATAAATTATCTCGTTTTTGCAGCACATTTCTCATTATGAACCAATTTATTTCTCAGATTTTTTTTTTCATTTTTGCATGATTATTACCTTAGAACCTTAAATACAGACACACATCACACCATACTCATCCCGTACCCAGTAATACATTTTTTCTGTCAAATATTTCCGCATATTTTTATACGATAATTATCTATCACCTCTGCTTTTGTTTTAAAATTCATCAAAAAAAAATATTTTAAACAAAGTATGCGTGTGTTTATTATAATTAAATGTAATTTTATATAATTTTTTTAATTTTTTTATATACACATACATGAATGTGTTGATCTGTGACATGACATTGAAAATTTTATACAAGTAATTTTTTGATGAATTTTTATTTTAATTTTATTTTTCGATTTAATTTTTATTTTAAATTAAAAAAAAACTGTATCATTTTAATTGTAATTTAATATGTTTAACAAACAAAACAACTGTAATGAAAGTAAGAGTTAAAAGATAAATTGCATGTTCATGAAGTGTTAAAACGTTACAATACACGCTGTCATGCATATAATCTTTCCCAATTATACTGATATTCAGTGCGGAATTTAGACGCATATTATAAATTTGACACCTATTCATAACCATAATATAATTTTGAATAGTAATAAATAAATTTAATGTAATTTTAATTTTTTATTATTATGTTATAAATTAAAATACATACAAATAACATGAAAAAAAACACTGTTTATTGTTTTATTTGGCTCTTCTCCCATTTTCTCACATAATTTAAGTTTTTATTGTGTATTTTTAAATTTACATTTTTTTTTACAAACATTTTTACCTTTCTTTATCATGTTATGATTATAAATTTGCATTAAATATAAAAATAATGAATAATTTATAACATTCATGCTTATTATGATTGTATAATCTTTTAAACATTTGAAATTTAAGTGAAAACTTATAAAAAAAATGCATTTCTATTACCTTTTTTTTAATATGAATTTAAAGTGAAACCCGATATTTGTATAAAATGAAATTAAATTTGCATGCATTATGCTAAAATTATTCAATATTTCATCATTTTTATAAGATTACTATCTTGTTTTGATCACATGGAATATATGTGTATTAGAATAAAATGATGTTTTATTAAATATGATTATGTTTAGTTAACAAAAAAAAATTACACAAGAAAATTGAGTTAAAACTGCAGTATAATGTTGTAACTCAAGTAATAAATTATGCGTAAAATGCGTGTAAGTGTAACAATTTTTTAATTTTGTCTAGTTTAATAAATGTTTTATTAGGTCACACGTGGGAAATGTACTTATTCAATTGTATTCATATATGTGTTTATAAAACTTAATATTACATTAATAATAATAATTCATTTAAATGCTAAAAAAAATGTTTGTGGTGTATCACATTATCAGTGTGATACATTTTTTTTTTATCTTTTTATGGTATATTATTGTTTTTTTTATGTTTAGTATTGCTAAACTTTAAAAAAAAACATATAAAATGTTTATTAATATTTATGTTATTATTATTTTTTTTATTGTATATTAGACATTTACGATTATTATTGTTATACTAATATTGTGTCATCAATCTCCTGTCAACTTTTGCTTCCTACACAGGTCTGTGACACAAATTTGTGATATGTTTAGTACTAATGTTAAGTAATATTTCTATTCTATACAATTTTTTTCATTTAATGTTAAGTTAAGGTTACACATATGAAATTTAAGAATATTCACATTAAAATTAAAATAAAAAAAATAATTATTTTAAAGAACAAAAAATGTCCTTTAATATAAAATAACATTGTTTCATGATCTATGAAGATCATTTATAAACGTGTTCATTATTATTATTATTAAATAAAAAAGTAAACAATTAAGAAATACTTACAAAATTGTAATACAAGAGGATTAAAATACATTCATATGGTTTTACCTTACATTTTTTTTAATTTAAAAGTGTGCCATTTCATACAATTTATGCAATAGTTTTGTTTATTTTTGTATTTTTTTACAATAACTATTATTATTATTATTATTATTATAAATGTAATCATAATACATAATACACACAATATCTTCATAATAATAATAATAAATTTATAATAAAAAAATACAGTGTTTATTTTTTTATTGTTAAATGATAATAAACAAATATAATTCATTCATTTTAAAAGACATTTGTTTGAGTTACGAGACAGACCTATCGCAATTCTTCATATTTTTCTATTTGTATTCATTTATTATAATATTATATGTGTATGAAGTAATATTATGATTATTATAATAATATTCATTATATTAATTCATTTGCAAAATGTTTAAACATGATATTTAGCATCATTTTTTTTTGTATTTAATAAAAAAAATGATAATAATTTGTAATAATAATAATAAATAAATATTTAACTAATCTTATTAATAATCTCTTTACCTCATCATCATTTAGCAAAAAGATGCAAAGAGGTATCAATAAATCATGAATAGAGATAAGATGTTATGAATATTTATTTAATGTATATTTTTTTTATTGATATGAAGTTATTTCAATAATATTAAAAAATGGATTTCTTTTAAATTTACCGCGAGATTAATTTTAAATTACAATAATAATAATAATCATTTTTATTAAGTCTTAAGTGTTTCAATTATAACTTTAAAATGTAAAATTACTTTTAAGAATAAAATGAAATGATAATAAAAAAAATTAAAAACGATTTTAAGTATGACTTTTCATATTGAGTTACAACAATGTGGTTAAAATACATTTAAATAAAAATTAATGAGTTTGAACACTTAAATGATCTACTGGTTATAAAGTAGCGTTTTTTATGATCATGTATATAAATTTAACTAAAAATAGCTTAGTAATAATATGAGATTTATGTTAAAATAATAAACTAAATAACAAATTGACAACAAATGAATGTAATGTGTGTGTTATTTACGTATATGTTTGTGATTTTCATTTAAAAATATAATGGTAGCTAAGTAAAATATTGAAATTGAACAATATTGATTCATAATATGACCTAAAATTATTTGGATCGAAAATTGAATCATATATCATTATGTTAAAATAAGTTCGTTTGTATCACCCAAATTTCATATAAATTGAGGTTATTGGAATAAATCTACACGTCCTTACAGAAAAAAATTCAATCGAAATCATTTGCAGTCCATGTTTCATGATTCTCAGAGTTCAATTGATTCGAAAATCATGATAATCTAAAGAAGGACCCAATTCAGATCAGATCAGATTTGTAGGGCGGCTGTTAAGCCTGCAATCAGACCATGAGTCGGACCCATTGTGCAAAACCGTTATCATCATCCGAGGGACTTAGCTATTTCCTGTCATCCCAAGCAGTCGCCACCTTCATCTAGCCTTTAACTCAAATTGGGCAAAAAGAGACATTTGAGATTGTAAAGTTTAATGGCCGGAGCGAGAATCCAACTGTCAACCTTAAAGTTGATAGTCCAAGACTCTAACCACCGCATAATCTCCAAGGACCCTAATATATGTCTGTTCAAAAACACGCCGAATTTGGAGGATTCATAACCAGAAAAAGTGAAAAATGTTTCTATTTTCGTTCAATTTCTCATATCACCATCATAACACCAAAATTTGAGTTTTTTTCCTATTGATTTAAGGCATAGTAACATTTCACTGTGCCAAATATAAATTAATAAAACAAATTTATTACACATATTATTATGCAATAATAAAAAAATGAAATAATTCTGATTGTTCTATTCTTATGACAAACAAAAAAATAACAAAATTTATATTCAATTCGATAACACATTCACATAAGTTGTCTCTTGTCTATGTCATATGTGTGTGTTTGTGCTAAAAATAGTAAACATGTAAACAATATATAAAAAAATATATTTTGTCACGATTTTTTTTATTATTATTTTATATCATTTTTCACAATTTTTATTCTAAATGTGCATTTACTATAAAAATGTGAGAAAAACAGGAAAAAAGTCGATGAACTTCCT
>LN483945.1:0-43078 GCA_900002565.1 Culicoides sonorensis | reverse complement strand
GTGACACGATGGATTTGTACCTTTATATAATTTCTTATCTATTGGTTTATTTAAATCGGCAGGCTGTAATGACAAGAAAAAAAAATGAAAATTAGATGGTTAATTTCCTCTTACAAACATTTTTATTTTAAAACAAGTGGCAAGCTAGTTAATTTTCTATTTTAAAGTCAACAGACATGATACAAAACAGTGATTGTCTTATCTTATACTAATCTTAGAATAAACATGTGATGAGACTTAATTAATTTTGTACTATAAAGAATTGTAAATTATGAATTTTTGTAGGTCATTTGTTCAAACACTATTTGAGCGTTTTACTAATAAAGAAATATTTACTAAAAAAATATCAATTTCATTTTGAAATTTTTTTAATTTTTAAAAACTTTGATTAAATTGAAAACAGAAACAAATTTTTAGTTTAGTGCTGTTTATCATTGAATGTCATGATTCCCTGCAATTGATCATTTAAAATTTATTATTTCATTAAATCAAAAATTGTGTTTTTCTAGAGAAACATCATTCATAATAACGACATCATACAATTAAGCAATAATAAAAATTGTATATGTTTGTCCTCTAGTAAATAAATTAGAAAATGTTTCTTTTCCGTCTTTTTGCAAATTAAAAGCATATATGCATTCATATTGAGTGAGAGTACTATTTGATCAGTATAAATGAAATGAAAAAAAAATTAAGCAATGAGATGTGATATGTGTAGAAATTATACGGTAGCTCTGATATACAGTACAAAACTTAATTGTATTAAATAACACATATTTATATAGAGTAGAGGAGCATTATTTAAGTGGGCCTATATGGTCTAAGTCTGCTGATATCGTGTCGTTTTTATAATTTTTTTTTCTTCTTTAAAATTTTTTTTTTTTCCATACACAAATTATCTTTTAGCTGTTTTACGATTGGTAATAGACAATAGAGTAGCACCGGGCTGTGTCTGTGTGTGTATGTGAGACATTTAAAATGCATAATTCGCTACTGTACAAGAAAATTTGTGTATGTCTTGTGTGTGTATTATGAAAGGAAAACTTAATGTACACAGGATATTTGTAGAATGAATGAAAAGTGCATTCGATGAAAATTATGAAAAGGAAAAAAGGTGATTCACATACAAAATACACGCGAATGTAATTAAAAAGAAATGTGAATTAAAAAAAAATTGAAATAATAATTGTTATGTTCAATATTTACCTTTCGTATGCCTTTAAAAGAATAGACATACAATTCCTTGCCGATATTAAAACAAATGCGATCTCCTCCATGGCCATTTGATGTTCCATTATTGCTGTTTCCTCCTCCTCCTCCTGCATCACCTTGTTGTGATGACACACCTGATGATGATGAACTTGGGCCATTTAAAACACTATTTGATGTTGTTACAGTAGTAGCATTTGCAGTTCCAGCCGATCCCGTTCCAATTGAATTCTGTTGGGAGGAGCTCGCATATTGCTGAGACGACGATTGCTGTTGACTATTATTCGCTGGCAAGGAGGCAGGTGGGAGCGACACAAAGCTTACACGTACTTGTGGCGAGCTCTGATGATTTGATTGATATCCAACACCAGGTCGTGGCCGAGGATTTAAAAGCTCTTCAGATGATAAATTTAAAATGCGGTATACACCTTCTCGGGTCACAAAGTGTGTTTTAATATCGTTTTTATCATCTTTTCCAGTTGAATCCAATTGTACAGCCATTATTTATAATTAATCATTGGTTTTCATAGCTTTTTTTTAATTTTTTCTACACAATGTTTAACTTGTTTTTCTTCTCTCCTAAATTTTTACTAAATGGAGTGTTCGATACCCTTGCTCATGTCGCACTGTTTGCTACAAGATTTGATAATACGGACAGTTAAGTCACTGTGCAACAAATTCATGTCGAAACTTAACTAAACTTAAGCTGATTTTAGAATTTAACATTATCTTACTGAAAACCAGCTTAAAAGAGATACATTTTTTTACAAATATTTTCTAATGAATAAATAGTATGCGAAATAAAATATATTTATTTTATATTCTTTTAATACCGAACAACCCATTAATTTGAATTGTCAAAAAATTGACAAGTGAAATCGAATTCACATTCAAATTGAGGGAAAATTCAGAATAACAACAAACAGTCACATAATTTCTGCCACGAATTTAATAATATATTTTTAAATAAAATTTAACAACAAGTTTCATAGAATTAGCATTAAACACAGTATAAAATATTAAAATAACATTCCCTCAATCTTTATTTACATGAACTTCAAGGAAATCAATAATGGCAAACCCGCACCTGATCCTCGAAAGTCACAAAGTGAGTTGAGATTTGTTTTTAAAAAAGTACGCAAATCATGAGTGCTTTGCGTGCTCTTGTTTTCAATAAAGCATTTATTCAAATTTATTTTTTTAGATCAACCAAAAATGTATGATATTTTCATTTAGAATCAAAGAAAAATTAGGAACTTTCAATGGAAAGGAGTACAAAACCATACATTATTTGGATATAATAAAATGGGATGCTGTTATGAACTTAATTAGAACACAATATCTTCCGGAAAAAATAGGAATTCTTAATAAGTTTTCTCAGGATGACACATATGACAGTGATGAAAATGAATCAAAACTGTATCTGGAAAATTTGTTATTAAAATTAAGACTGAAACCCGTTACTAATGCCTTACTCGATGTAATGAATGTAAAAAAAAGTGAATCACATCCGTGTTATTTGATAGTAAGCATAGAAGAAATCAATAGTAACAATAATATTTTATGCCCTATGACCAATAAAACTCCAGCTAAACATGAAGAAACACCGACAAAAAATAATGAGAGAATGGGAACTCCACTGCCAAAACCCCGAAATTTAAGATCTCGTAATCGTTCAGTTTTGGGATCATACAGACACAATGATACCGAATATCAACCGTCAAATAAATGTAATCAAGATGCAATGCCTGAATATGTACCATCATCCACTACAAATACAGATGAACCAATGCCTGAACAGGAATATCAACCGGCCCCATTGAATGGTCGAACGAGTGATAATACCTTGAGTTATGTACCGAGTACAGTGAATGATGGTGCTGAAAAACCAGTGGAAAAGCGTCGTAAACATACTCAACCATCGCCAGATCGTAACAATTCAAGTGTTAAAAAGATCAAATCTGTTGTATCAGTGTCAGATTCAGATTCACTTGCAGAAACAATTGATAACATATCAATTTCTAGTAAACCTACAAAAACGAACATATTATTTGGAAGTGATACCAGTGATGAAGATCAAAAAATGGATTCAAAAGATACTGAGGAGAAAGATAGCAGTTTTGATGCACTTCAAAAAAAATATGAATCAATGAAACTTCCAAAATTAAAAACTCCAAAAAAATTACACAAATTATTTGGTGGTGGTGGAATAGCAAAACCAAGTACTAGTCGTAAAACTGTCACAAAGTCAAAAGCAAGTCAATATGGTACACTTCAAACTGTTCTTGATCCGTATATGACAAAAAACACAAATTCACCCGAAAACTCACCCGAGAACACAGAAAGTAATAATAACAATAAGCAAAAGACTGAAAATCGGAAACCAAAACATTCTCGAAAAGAAAAAGAAATTCAAAAGAATATTGCAGCATTCAAAGAAGAACGTGCCAAAGTTGAAGCTGAACGTGATAAAATGCGAGCGTTGAATCAACTCATTGTTCAGCAAGTGACTAAGCCCTCTGAAAATGAATTTCCAAAATTAGTTTTTCCAATTATTTCAAAAGAAGATTTACAAAAAAGTTTTGATAATTATCGTAGTTACCTGACAAAATTACACAAAGTAACAATGAAAGGATCTAAATTACAACGCAGCAGTATATTTCAAAAGATTTTTGATATTGTCGATTCAGAAATTATAGATGAAATGACTGTGATTTTACATAATAACCTTGAAAAATCAAAAAATTACAAATTATGCCATGATGATGTTATTGCTGATTTACTTATTCCGGAGTGGGTGTTAAAAGTGATTATGGAAACGTATGATTTAGAAGAAAATGAAGCTCGTGATAGAATTGATTACCAATCTTCGAATGTACTTCAAACTGAAGAAGAGCTTCGAGAAAAAATTTTTGAAAGTTAAATCATATTTTTCTGGTAAAATAAAAGTATTTTTATTAAATTTAAGAAGGTTGTTTAGATTTAATTTTTTTCGCATCAATAAATAAAAAAATTAAATAGACTTTTAAACGATTCGCTGGTTAGTCTCATGTGATAGAACATAGTCTCAGAGTGACGGTAGTCAAACCATCTGCTCGGATACATGTTTTAAACTTAAAGTTCTAAAACTTAAACTGAAAAATAATTCAAATTTCATTTCGATCACAGTGAATTCATTTCGTTTCGCACTTTTACAAAAACAACAACAATTTTTATTTCATGTAAAAAAACAAGTTTTAATCTGTACCATTATCACAAAAACAATAAAAAAAAGTTATGTTTAGCAGTGAAAGTATTGAACAACTAAATAGCAACGTTGTTACTGAGGGCGCTTGGCAAGAGCAACCTGTCACATCGGAACATTTAGATCTCTTTTTTGAAGATAATTTTGAAATTAATATAGAAATTGTAAAACCAAAATTTGAACCATTATCCGATTCAAAGGAATACCTCGCACTATTACAAAGACGACTCACGAAAATACAAAATCCAAAGGCCTTAGATCAACTACGTCAAAAACGTGATCAGTGTATGCGTGAATTGCTTGGTGGTGAAGCAACTACAACTGGTTTGTTAACAGATTCGCAATTGAATTTAGAAGCAAGTGTAGGTTTAAGT
Source organism: Culicoides sonorensis (assembly GCA_900002565.1). Classification (NCBI taxonomy): domain Eukaryota; kingdom Metazoa; phylum Arthropoda; class Insecta; order Diptera; family Ceratopogonidae; genus Culicoides; species Culicoides sonorensis. The sequence continues at coordinate 38,251 of LN483945.1, read as the reverse complement.
GATAATAAGACAGCAAACGACATAATAAGATTCATTAAACCGGAACAACCATTGACAGCGGGAGAAGTAGTACCAATAATTAAACACGATCAATTGGAACGTGAAAAGATTGAAGAAGAAAAGTCAGATTCGGAAGTTGAAAAGTAAAATGGCCTTAGATTTCAATAAAAAAACATTTTTTGTTCTAACTGGTGCTTCCAAAGGTAATAAATTAATAAAATAAACAAAAAAAACACAAGTCACGTGGTTTCATTTCTTAGGTATTGGAGCAACTATCGCAATAGAATGTGGTAAAAAATTTACAAAAGGATCTCGTCTAGTATTATTAGCTCGTAATGTAAAAGGATTGGAAAATACAAAACAAAATATTCTCTCTTCAAATCCAGATATCCAGATTTTAACAATTCCCATCGATTTATCTGCACCCACTGAAAAGGATCTTCGGAATTTACTTCAAAACGCATTGCCAACCGAAGGATTATCATCATTTGACCAAGCCGTTATCGTGCATAATGTTGGTACGACTGGAGATGTTTCCAAACGTGCAAAAAATTGCAATGATATTAAAGAATGGCAAGAAAACTTCACTTGTAACGTTTTCTCAGTCATTTTACTCAACAACATCTTCCTTGAAATGTTTTCCAAACTCAAGCGATATGTTATCAATATAACAAGCAAATGTGGAATTGCGCCATTTGAGGGTTTCGCTTTTTATGGACCAAATAAAGCAGCTCGTGAAATGTTCTTCCGAAACTTGGCTGAAGAGGAACGTTCTGATAAAAATTTGCAAATTTTAAATTATGCTCCGGGACCAGTTAACACTGATATGCTCAATTCTGTGGCTGAACACACAATCTCTGAAGGAATGCGCCAATTTGTGAAAGATGGAAAAGAATCCGGAGCTGTTTTGACTACAGGCCAAACAACTAAACGCTTGATTGGAATCTTGGAAACTGGGAACTATGAGTCTGGAGCTCATATTGATTATTTTGATGAGTAAATTACTAATTTTATTTACAAAGTGTTATATTTTTATTCTCATTATAAAAAAATTTAAAAAAATACAAAATATTAATCATATTCAAAAAATATAATAGTAAAAAATATTGATTAAAATAAAATAATAGAAAAAATAAAGGGAATTGTTCTTTAAATTGTTTTATAAAACTTACAAGTAAATCTACACGAACGAGTACAAAATGGTTGCTAAACAAATGCCACTGTGACATTGGAACTCTTGATCTAGTTAACTCGAATTAGGACACACTTTTATATAAAACATGTTTTGGCCTTCAATGGTCAAAAATTAATTTGAATTCAGAATTGATCAAAAAGTGTTAAAAAAATCTCATGATTTCATGTCCTGATTCGAGCTGAAGAATTTTAAAATTTGCTTAAATTTAATGCTTTGGTACTTCTAGTCTAAAACTATTTGATCGACATGATTGTGAATAAAAATTATTTTCAACTGTTTTTGAGAATTTTCGTTACATAAAATTACATAAAATATTTAATTAATTTCCATTATTACTTGAAAGATTTTGCTGACTTTGAAAGTTCTTCAAATGTTCAATTATTCTATTTTGTTGGATTTCTTGCTCTTCTCTAATCCGTTTTTCATTTTGCTGTAGTTGCTGTTGTTGCTGTTGAATATTATGCAATTGAGCCAATTGGTTCATCTTATTCAATTTATATTCCTTCTTCAAGTGAGCCCGAATCTCGGTATGACAATGATCGGCATTTGTAACAATAATATCATCGTTATCTGTTGTCGTGACACGAGCCTTGCAATTATATTTACGTGAGAGATTGCATTGCCAGTACTTTTTATCCTTCCGCACATATTGAATGCCAAAATTTTCACCATTATGTACAAGCAGTGGCTTACCACGTTGACTCAACATGAATTGAAGTTTGCCCTGAAACCATTTTTCGCCTGGAGCGACTTTAAAATGATTATTTAATTATTAAATAATTGAATATTTAAATTTATTAATCAAAAAAAAACATAAAATTTTATCATGCAATCCCACTAAATTTTATAATAATATTCATTCCCATAATTTATTCCCATGTAAAATTTTTACCTATATTTTGAACAATTTAACGAAAATGGAAATACATACCATATGATGCAGGACAATTTCACAAAATTCAATGATAATTTTCTAAAAACATTTCAATTAATTTAATAATTTTTTTAAGCCTTGAATTTTTTTATTATACCCAGGAAAAATTATCATGCATGCTTTTTATCATACATTCATACTTACATGAAACAAGGTTTGGTATCTTAAAATTTAACCCTTAATAATTATTTAATATTAAGAAGGTGTTTTATTTCAATAAATTAAGTTTGTTTTTTTTTTACTTAAATATAAATTACATTTTTAAATACAATAGCCTGAAATTAAGATGAAAATGTGCTACATCAAAAAATGAGGGCGTTAAAAATGGAGACGTCTGGTTGTTTTAAATCCTATGGTAGATTTTCCTGATAATAACACATTTAATGGTTTCGTTACATTTAAATTATATATTTAATGTAATTTAACAACGTAAATTTCTCACTTTGAAACACGTTCATAAAAGCGACTATTACTGTCTCCAAGTTTAAAGGCTCTTTGGATTTTAAATAAATATCTAAGTGTATCCTACATTCCATGATCCATTTTGTAATTTTGATTTGTCATTTGTTGTTGTTGAGCCATTTCCATGCTTTCGATCATATTCGCTTGATCTGCATGTGTTTCACTTATTGACTGTTGATTACTATCCTCATTATGCCCTTGCTGTTGATGACTTTGAACGAGATTTGACTGTACTCCAGGAGTGGTTGATGTTGACAATGATTGAATATTATTAAGGCTGTTATTGTTATTGTTATTATTATTATTACTATTATTAACAGGTGACGGTGATTCATGGATCGCTTGTTGTACTAAATTTTGGTGAGTTTGGACTGGTGGTAACCTTCCCCCATTATGATGATGATGATGATTTACGGGACTTTGCAAATGGTGATGACTGTTTATCACAGGTGTAATTTGCAAACTTGGTGGTGGATGAATATTTGACAGTAAATGGTGTGATTGTAATGGATTTAAAATTGGACCGATGTTTGTTAAGCCATGCAAACTTGTAGCAACATAGTTATTTGAATTTAACATACTATGACCGGACATACTTTGATGTGGACCTGCCACTATGTGGTGCATATGTTGCGTACTACCAGGTCCCATTTGCTGCACGGCAGATATTGGTAAGTGATGACTGGAACTTTGTCCTGTGAGCTGTTGAAGTGTTGACATGTGTTGTGGCAATAGTGGTGGTGATGATTGATTTGGAGGTAGTGGAGGTAAAAGTTGTTGTTGTTGCTGCTGCTGTTGTTGTTGTTGCTGTTGTGAGGTAGACATAAGTCTTTGACTTGAAACACTATTATTACTATTTACACTAGATCCATGTGAGCCTGTAGCTGTTGTTGAGGACGTTATCACGATAGGTTGTGGGGGTGGTTGGGATGGGTCATCCGGATTTGGACCATTTTTCATATGAGGTGAATGATTATGAACACCAGTTGCTGAAATGACGCGTCCTTGGTGTGTTATGCAACGCGCACGACACATAGTTATCCGATATGATTTGCAAAGCCAATAAGTTTTCATACCTTGCTGTGTGGCGACCGTGTTATTTCGATTAAAAATACAATTACCATGCAATAATGATGTTGATGAAAGCATTGTAATATTGTTGATTCCTAAATAAGGTTCAAAGTTAGCGTATTCATAAGAGACAAAATGACTTGAAAAAATTTAAAAGAGGTTTCATAAATAGCTGAAAGATGTTTAACAGACAAAACATCTAAAGTCAAAATAATATGTTGAAGAAAAATAGATAAGAAAATTAAAAAAAAAATAGGTCTATTAGTAAAATTGTTAGTTCACATGCAGTTAATGTTAGTAAAAATTAGTTTTTGAGCTGGATAAATGAACTCATGCGATTTTGGTTTTGGGATTGAGCTCAAGAATTGAACTCCAAACTTAAAAGTGGTCAAGAAATTGTTACAATTTCAAAAAAATTCAAGTTTTCTAATTCATTTGTACCGGGTCAAGTATTGAACTCCAAAGGCCAAAAATAGTATTCTAAATTTGACAAATCTTTCAATTCTTTTCGAACCAAAAATCGTTTGCATAATTTTCCGAGTGTATCAATTTTTCTTATCTAATCCTTTCTTATATTCAAAGTCAATTCAAATCTGATTATGGTTAAGAACTAAGAAAAAAAAAATTAAATTGATAAAAAAAAAATTGCTATTTTTTTCAAAATATTACTTAGTAGTACTAATGGATTTTGTCCCTTAAAAATTAAATATCAATGAAATAAACAAACAATTTAACCTTTTAATTTATTATTTTATAAAATGATTAAAATACATTAAATAAAATACAAAACTTAGCAACATAGTGTCTCATTTATTTTAAAAAATAATAATATCAGATTTGAACTTAATCACTGATCTGGACACGTTTACAGTACAAATTCATATTACTAATATTTTTTATTCAATATTCTATTAGTAACTTTAAGAGAAGATGAAGAAATTTTGTTATTTGATGATAAGAAATTTCATATTTTTTTTTTCATTTTATTTTTCAAAATAATATTTTAGTATCGACAAGATTATTATTATTTATTTAAATTTCAACATCTTCTTTTTCCTTTTAAAATATTTAAAATTCATATTAAAACATTTGTATGATAAGAGTTTATGATCATTCACAATAATAATTATCTTTTATTTTAAGGTCTCTTGTCATACATGAATTTTAAGACAAAATAATCATAAAAATTAAAAAAAAAATCAGATCATCACATATTATCATGTTTCAAATGTGTGTAACTATCTTGTTTATTTCATATTTTATAGGGAAAAAAAGTCACATAAGTAATTTCAAAGACACAACTCGATTCGGATAGAAAGATCATCTATCGTCTCACATGCGTGTGTGTGTGTCGTGTCTTATTATGATGATTAATTTCAATAATAATCATTATTATTATTTTATATTTATTTTCCTCTCCTTGAGATAGATGTGATCCAAGTTTATCATATTTTGATTTTAACCTTTTGAACTAGATCATTGTGGAATTTACAAATAATAAAAAGAATAATAAATTTATGATGAAATTCAGTTGTGTCACTATGATAACAAAAAAAAAAACAGTTTTTTTATAATTGTCTTGAAATTTCCAGTGGATTTTTTTTAATAGGCCACGGATAATATTGATGATATGATTCTAGGAGTTTGAATTTTTCTGAAGAATGATGCTTCTTTGGAATTTTTTAAGAAGTTTTGTTAAAAACCGTTAAAATCTGAAAAATATCTATAGGATTAACTTTAAATTATGGAATGAATTGACATAGCACTGTCCATGAAGCTTCATTGAATCAAAGTCTACTTTAACTAATTTATTTTTAATCAGGTTCCTAATTTCAGTTTCAGAGCTTATCGATCAAAAAAACCGTTACAGTTCCATTTAATTTCTGTTTTTTCCAGTACAAAAAACCCCGTTTCTGTTACTTATCATTTAAATTAAAATTGAACGCAATGGAGACAATATCTGAGAAACGAAGATTTATGTATGTACGTTTGACTTTTAGGGTAATCAAAACGAAAAAAATATATAAATTAAACGCTTTAATGATAACTGATAACGAAATCATTGAGATGATTTCAAATGAAATGAAATGAAGTTGTTTTTAAGATAGTGATATGAGAATTTTAGTAGTTGAGCAGAAAAACAGAAAATAATATTATTATTAATTTATAAATAAAATACAAAAAAAAAAAATTAAAGGGTATTAAACCAATATATAAAGTAAAATTATCAAAATAAAATATAAAAAAATAAAAATTAATAAGAACGTCACAAAATTTTAAACAGAGATAAAGTACCCAGATACAGAAATTTAGTTTTTAGCTATACATGTGTTAAATTTTAAAAGAATTTGACAAAGGACTTGAATACAAGACAAGAGACATAACAAAATTTATGGATGAAACCCTCTTTTTAATTTAAACAAAAAAATTACATACCAGGTGGAATTTCCATATGATGTCCTTTACTCGATCCCCCATATTCATGTGATTCATTTTGATATTCCTTATTTGATGCGTATCCACTTGCACTACTACTCGCTCCACTCACATTATTATAATTATTATCATAATTATAGTTACTTCCAGCAGATTGACGTGGTGCCGGACTAATAGCATTTTCAGGATTCTCTCGTTTCACATTATTCAAATCAAATCTCCCCTCACTCATTGAAATCTGTGGAATTGGTGGCATAAAAACCTCATCTCCCGTCATATTATCCATTGAATCATTATTAATTTCATTTGGACCATTACTATTATCAGTTATTTCACTGCCGACCGAACGTTTTGGTATTTTTGCTTTGGTATTGTAGGCTGCATAGCCTTCTGGTGTAGTGTAATCTGTTGCAGTGGCAGTACGTTTTTGTCCGGGAGTCGATGATGCTGATGGACCATCCATTTTTATTTGATTGTTTGGATATGAAGGTGGTTGGGGTGATGATAAATTACTTTCAGAAGAAGTCATATTTTTTGCATGTTGTTGTTGTTGTTGCATTTGTTGCGATGTCATGTGCATTGGTGACGAACTAAGCGGTGGTCGACGATGATGTCCTGATACATGATGGGGACTGTTTGGTTTCTGTGATGGAGTTGTCAATCCCTTGATTTGAAGTGTTTCGGCAATTTTCATAAATGTTGGGAGTTCGGTGTGTTTTACATTCACTTCGCCTTGGTACATAAATTGCAGCAGTTCCGACATTACTGAGTAACTGACATCTTTTAGGATAACTGGAATTAATAAAAAAAATATTTATAATAATAAGAATAGCATTGATAAAATGAAAAAAATAACATAAAAATATGTGTATAAGAAAATATAATAATCATAAAAATTAATGAGTGATGCCATTTTATAATATGGTTATTATTATATTTATTATTATGATTCAGCTCTCTTTACGTTGGTAAAACATAAAAGCTTTTCAAAACAAAAAATTTGCACAGTGGGGTGTTTCAAATTAAAATATTTTAAAAATTAAATTTTATCAAAACACAATACGCGCTTAAAATTTAAAAATTAAATTAAATCATATTAGGCTTTCTTTCTCTTCTTTTGGCATCTATATAAATAATAATAAACACAAGATTAGATCTTGAGAGTAATCAATTTATAGAAGAGGCTTAAACTAATATGTTTAACTCGTACAGAATTTTAACAATTAAAATTCAATAAATTTTTTTTTTTTATTTTTCTAATATAATTTTTATAATATCTTTGATCCCGTTTGATTTTTTTATAAAAAATATGGACCTTAAAACCGTGGATTTCCAATTGTGTGAAGAATCGCTTGAAAATCAAGGGATCGCGAAAAAAACTTTGAATTTTCTAAACTGGCCGATATTTTTGTAAATGGCCGAGTTTTGAAAATAGAGGAAGATTTCAAAATGCAAAAATGTTTTAAAATTGTGATTTTGTTTTTTACTTTATTCAGTAGTTCATAATGAAATTTAATCATAATTTTTCTTTTTCCGGCCCACCGTGTAAATCATATATAAATATAAAATAATATTAAAAAACATTCCTTTATATATATAATTTATAATATAATATAATAAAACATGTACAGAACTTTATGGTAATGGTTATTATTATTACCAAAGTTATTATTTTTTATTATTATTATTATTATTTTATCATGCACAATATAAACCAAGCACAAATATTGTACACATAAAAAATAAATGAAACACAGACTTTAATAATATTGTATATATAAAAGTTGTTGACTGTAATAATAATATTATTATATTACTTTTTTTTCAGAAAAATATACAAAAATAACATACATATTATTATATATATTTTTTTATTTATATATGTATAAAACGCATATGGGATACGTAAGAGGTAAATATAATAAACATTGATGATGACGATACCATGAAATAAAAAAAAATAAAAATAAGAATAAAACAACTGTTGGGGATCAAATATGTGTCCAAATATTAGATGAATTAGAGAAATATCAATACAAGTAAGACAATATGGAACAGTTGAATAAATACTGTAATGATATTAAATATTAAAAAAAGTTAAAAATATATGAAAATCTGTTCTAATATTCCTTGAGTGTAATAAAAAGTGATTATTATAAGTTGAAATTAAAGCATATCCAAAAAATGTTTCTTCATATTTATAGTGTTTCATAATAAATAATCGTTAATATTTTCATAATAATAATTTATTATTTTTTATTATTTATTTATTATTATGATAACTATTAAAAAAAAATTTAAATACACGTTATTTAACTAAATTTTACTTTTAACGAATAACGTTAAAATAAATTATAATATAAAATTTTACATTTCCATTACATTACAAGAATAACTGATAAGAATATTTCATATACTTTTTTTTTCTTTGATAAATAATACTTGGGTAAAGTTTTAACGAGTACGAAGATAGATGATAATTGTAAGAAAAAATAATAAAGGAAGAATGAAGAAGAAACACTATCTCTTAATTTTATGATAATTCATTTTCTATGACATACAAAGACGATCAGAGACAAAATAATAATAATTATAATTTTATTTTGTGAATTTTTAAGAAAATATTTCATAGATATTGAGTGACCTTTGATTTCTTTGTAAAATTTTTTATATTTATTTAAACCATGTTGTTGCATGATTTCTTTTTCTTTAATTCTTTTATTATTATATTGATCTAAATCTTTATCACTCCAATTAAAATAACTTACTGATTGGATGTTTGCATGGATTTTGTTGAAACATCTCTTGAAAATACGGTGAACATATTGCCAGGACAATTTTGTGTGCTTGAATAAGGCGATTTTCGACAGCAATTGTAACATCAACAAGATCACCACGATCAAATAAATTCTGAAATCCACTGGCAATGTTATCTTGAAAGTTATTCCAGCATAACGCAAATTCATCCATTTTTTTTCGATGTAATATTTATATTTATTTTTAAAATAAAATAATTTTTATTATTATTTATTGATAGTGGATACCAATAAAACACACACTCGCGCACTTCTGTAAATTTTTTTGTTTTATATTTTTTAAAAATTTGTTTAAATTCAAAATGATAATAATATAGTTATAGTAGTAACAATAATAAAGTGTTTTTTTTACTTAAATTGTGATTTAATTCTTATTTTCGAGACAAAACACGACTTTTCGATTCAACATCTGAGCGACGAATAAGACCAAAATGAAAATAAGAAATGTGTCAAAATAAGTTAAATTGGTAAAAGTGAATATAAATTAATTTTGAGAGCGCATTTGGTTCAATTATGTTCAAACAAGTTATTAACACTCAACAAGGAATTCCGATTCTAGCCAAAAAACTTAGAAAGTAAATTAATTTTCTCAATTTTTTATCTCATAAGCCTAAAATCAGACATTCCAAAGATTCTTTTTTTTCCATCATTGATCACTCAGTCGACAATTTGGTCCCAAGATAGCTCATTTATTTACGTAAAAGATTTTTTTTCATAACAACATGTTACCAATGGCAATTTTGGATTTGAGTAAAACCAAAATATCGAGAGGGGTTCTGTCAAGTCACTTTTGACATTCATAAAATTTTGTACAAAACTTTTTTTTGCAAAACACATGCACTTTTTCCTGAATTTTTAACCGATAAATTCTCACATCACTCCAAAAATGGCCTCGAATTCTGGAAAGCCTCAAGGTGAATATCAACAAATCGATTTGATGAAATTGAACTTGGCACAGTTAAACCAACTAAAAAATCAATTGAATCAGGTGAGTGAAGTTTTCTGATTCACTTTTCAAAACAATTATTTTGATTTATTTTGTTTTTCAGGAACTTATGCTCTTCAACGATTCACTTACTACACTCAAAGTTGCAAAAAGTAAATATGCCGGTTCAAAAGAGGCCTTGGAACAATTCAAACCAAATTGGAATGACAATGTTACTTTGGTACCATTAACTGGATCTATGTATGTACCAGGAAAGTTCAAAGATATCAATAATGTTCTAATTGAAATCGGTACCGGATATTATGTTGAGATGGGATTAGATTCAGGTAAAGATTATTTTAAAAGACGGGTTGAATTTGTTACCGAACAAATGGATAAAATTGAAAAATTGGGATTGGAAAAATCAAGAATACGAGATGCAATTCAAGAAGTGATGCAGATTAAAGTTCAACAACAAATTGCTGCACAACAAGCTGGAGGAACAACAGCGCCTGCTTCACAAAAAGCATAAAAGGAAATAAATTCAAAAATTTAAATTTTTCAGCGTTGATTTACTAATATTTAATCGCACTCATCAATCATTATAATTTTTTCTGATCAAGCGCTAATGTTAAAATCATTAAGTTATAATCAAAAAATAAAACAAACAGCATTTAATAAATTATCAGCTTAACCATTGAGTGTTGTCTGGAGTTCACCATTTTGTAATAACTCCTTGATGATATCAAGTCCACCGATCAGTTCGCCATTTACATAAACCTGAGGGTATGTTGGCCAATCTGAGTATGTTTTCAAACCTTGTCGTACTGATTCATCGGACAATATATCAAATGTTTCATAAGTGACTCCCGTGTCATTCATAATTCCAATAAGAGTTTTTGAGAATCCACATCTTGGTGTATTACGGTCACCTTTCATAAAAATCATAACCTTAGATTTGTTTATCAATGCTTTAAGTCGCTCTTCAAGCTTTCCCTTTGAATCTTCAACGACTCCAACCATTTTTTTGCATTTCAATGTGAGACTGGCAACATCAACACCATCAATTCGGTCCACAGCTTTGCCATTTTGGAAGAAAATAACTGTTGGAACGGCCTCAACTTGATGATTCAATGAAATATCAGATAATTCTTCAGCGGGAACCTCAACAAATTTCATGTGTGGCATTTGATCTGATAAAGTTGACATTGCATCTTTGATTTGACCACATTGTTCCGCCCAATCAGCCGAAAATAAACAACAAACATTTGGATCACTGTAAAAATCAAATGGGGGTACGTGACTTTTGAGTGGAAATTTCACAATCAACTAAAATTAAATCATACCTAATAGCTTTCATATATTGGTCAGTATTTCCTATTTTTTCTACACCCATTTTCTTATTGATTCTTAAAACCAATATTTAATAGAAAAATTATTATTTTAACACTTAATATTCAAGAAAAATACGGGAAAATGTGTGTGCAATGATCACTTTTCCAGAATGAAATTGATAAGACATCAAATGTCAAAAAGTAATGTTTTTCCCCGAACACAACACACAACTGTCAATTTTGTTGTTATTCAATTTTTCACTAAAACACAACAAGGTCTGATGAAAATTTAAATGATTTTCGAATAGAAAATAACACAATTAAACAGTGAGAACATGTAAATATATTTAAATACAACTCATTAATTTGAAGTACTTTCATAAAAAAATGCAAATAAATGCAGCAAAATGCTGTTCAAAACATTACATGCCTGCCCGGCACATTCGAGATCAATTTCTCAACTATTTTATCAAAGATAAAAATCATTCATTTGTGAGATCTAGTCCTGTGGTGCCATTCTGTGATAATTCAATTGCCTTTGTGAATGCTGGAATGAATCAAGTAAGATTTAATTCGAAGAAATCTTAGAATGTTTGTAAATAATTTTTTTTACTTCACAGTTCAAAAATGTTTTCCTCGATAAACAAAGGCCTCCGTATCCTCGAGTGGCGAACACCCAAAAATGTGTTCGAGTTGGTGGTAAACACAATGATTTGGATATAATTGGAAACGATGGATATCATCATACATTCTTCGAAATGTTAGGAAATTGGTCATTCGGAGATTATTTTAAGAAGGAAGCATGTACCTTAGCATATGAGCTTTTAACTGGACCTTATAAGATTAATCCAAATCGTCTTTATGTCACGTACTTTAATGGTGATGATAGTATGGGATTGAAACCTGATTTCGAAACAGTTGATATTTGGCGCTCTTTGGGAATGCCTAAGGAGAGAATTTTACCATTTGGCAAAAAAGACAATTTCTGGGAGATGGGTGATCACGGTCCATGCGGCCCATGTACTGAAATTCACTATGATCATGCATATTCAGGTTCAGATGCATCACGAGGAAAATTTGTAAATAAAGATCGTCCAGATTTAACTGAATTATGGAATTTAGTTTTCATTCAATACAATAGAAATAAAGATGAATCTATTTCAAATTTGCCACAACATCACATCGATACGGGAATGGGATTAGAAAGATTAGTAGCAGTGTTACAAGAGAAAACAAGTAATTACGATACTGATTTATTTGTGCCAATATTTGACACAATTCATAAAAACTGTAGAAATATCAATCCGTATACTGGTAGCTTTACAAGTGAATTAGATCGTGATTATAGAATTTTAGCTGATCATGGTAGAATGATAACAGCATGTATTGCCGATGGAATGTTCCCTGATCATAATCACAAACTAAGAAGAATTTTACGAAAAATGATGTTAGTTAGTGAGAAAACATTTAATAATGATCGATTAATTTATGAAATTGTACCACGAGTCGTTGAGATATTAGGAGATACTTTTCCTGAAATGCTAAATTCAAATCAAATTTTGAAGGTTGTCGAACATGAATTTGAAATTTATAAGAGTTTGAGGAAGGATGTCACAAAAGCCATTAAAAATTTACCAATTCGAATGATTGATCTTATTGAAAATGATCTTTTAGATTATCCAGGATTCATTGTAGCATATAAAAATTTGACTAGTGAGAGAAATTCATGGAAAATATCATCAAATGATGGACGTAAACTAATCCCGGATGAATATGCTTTTAAATTATATGATACTTACGGTCTTGATATCGAAGCTATCGATCGATTGTGTGTCATGGAAAAATTAAATTGGAATCGCAATCAATTTAAAAGCACTCTAAAAAAATTAAAATCTAATTCAAAGAAAATTTTGGGAGAAAATGTCAATCAAGGACTATTAACAACAGACATGGCCAAGTATATCCATGAAAAATATCGAATCCATAAGACAAACGACACATACAAATATAACTCTGCATGGAATCCGGAAACAAAAAAATATAATGTTCAAAAATTAAAAGCTCAAATCCTCTCAATTTTTCGGAATCAAGACAACCCAGAAGAATATCTCATAGTGACAGATAAATCAAATTTTTATTACGAATCTGGAGGTCAAATATCGGATATTGGTTACATGATTCAAGGAAATTCCAAATTCACTGTTAAAAATGTTACCTTTGAAAATGATTTTATCATACATTCAGGCACCTTTGAATCATCCACAAAATTTGATGAAAAAACCGAAATTGAATTAATCGTAAATGATGATTATCGTACTGGGACAACTTGCCATCACACTGCCACCCATTTATTAAATGCAGCAGCACGTTCTTTACTAAAACTGCCAATATGCCAAAAATCGAGTACGGTCTATTCAGACAAGTTAAGACTTGAATTATCGATTTATGGGCCACGATTAACAAAAGACCAGTATACAGATCTTGAGAATTGTGTTCGAAATGTAATTAAATCAGGAAAAGATTTACAAACGAATATTATTAATGAAAGAAAATTGCTAGAATCAAATGATATAGTGTTAGTTCCAGGTGAGGTGTATCCTGATTCAGGGTTGCGACTTGTTCAATGTACTTCAGAAGAGGATTTTATTTCAAAAGAGCTGTGTTGTGGGACTCATGTACAAAATACATCACATTTGATTGATTTTTGTATCGTCAATGTTAAACTAACTGGAAGAGCGAGTTACATTTTTACGGGAATAATTGGTGATCGAGCAAAAAAATCACATGAAAAGGGAGAAGAACTTCTCTTGCAAGCGAAAGACATGCAAAAAATCATGAACAAGGAAAATGTTTCAGAAATCGAAAGGCGTATTGTAGATATTAATGATAAATTGAAGGAAAATTACAATCAATTTCCATTCTGTGTTAAACAAGAAATTCTCCAAATTTTAAATGAAATGGAAGCAAAGTGTCGTTCTATAAGTAGAGAGGCTTTCAACGAATTTATTGAAATTGAGATGCAAAGTTTATTAGAAGTCAGACCTATTGAAACATATCCATTCATTGTTCATTACTTAGCTTGTTCAACGTTAATGGAATCAGTCCCCTTACAAAAAGTTACAAATTATGTCAGAGACCGACCTATTCTTGTTATTTCATATACTGGAAATACTGTTAAAGCTAGATGTTGTGTACCACCGGTAAGATTTATTTTAGTAAAATGTTTGAAGATAAAGACAAAATATTGAATTCGTTTTCTAGGAACTACAAACAGAGAATTTTAATGCGGAAAGGTGGCTCAATGAGGTCAGTCAAGTGTTTGAATCACAAACAAGTCCTCAAAAAGGTTTCAATACAAAATCGGTTTGTAATATGAAGGAGAAACGTGTGAATGTTCCATCATTTCAGGAAAAACTCGAACATGCTCTTGATCAGTCAAAAGCATTTGCTGAAGCGCACCTTGTTAATTCTAAGCAGAAAACTTAATTTTTTTTGTTATATTATAAAATCCCTCCATAAAAATACCGACTCACAATAACTCCGCCGACTGAAAAACACCGACCGAATATGTGTATAGATACACAGCAGTCGGGTTGCTAATTCGGCATAAAGATTTGAATAAAATTCACAATAGTTGATAATAAAAAAAACTTTGATTAAATGTAACGATTATTTTGCATGACTTTATTTAAATTTCTAATTGACACCAGCGCCACCAGTGGCCATTTCAAATTCCTATCAAAAGAATCGTCAAAAGTCAAAACAAAAGCAATCACTTGCTGCACAATAACAAAATTTTACAATAAATTAATTTTAGTATTAATTTTAACCTTTCAAAACATTCCAATGCTATAAATTTGGAATCATGTTGCCTTATTACATATCAATTATCACATTTTTAAGTTTATGTAAGTGAATTCCATAAAACAAGACTTGCTTGAATTTCACAATGCCACACCCCAGTGTCTTAATATCATTTTAATGTTAAAATAATTTAATTTTTACCTTTATTTGCATCTTTTACAGGTGTAAGTATAAATGCCTTATGTCAAATCCCTGAAATTCTTAGAGGATCATGGTTTTCATGGGAAACTGGCCAACCACTTACAACAGTGATAGATGCCGAGACAATGACAAATCGAGGAAAATGTTTATTATCCATGAGAGATGCTAGTGATTATACGTTTATATTTAAAGACAAAAATAATTGTTATACCTGTATCAAAGCCCATGTACGAACGATAAATATTTGGGAAAAAAGTGAGGGACCATGCACACGATTGAGTGAAAATGAAGAACCGACATTTGATCGTGTATGTAAAGGAATTCGAGCGGACCAACATCTTATTACACTTTTCAATGAAAATTACGTTCCAGTTAATTGTAGATCATCATTAGAAGGTGTTTGGCAATTTGCATATCAAAATCGTTTCAGATTCACTGGAGAGTGTAATAATCCAGATGCTGTCATACAAAGTTGTCAAACGGCTGGAACACAATTCTTAATTCAAAATCAAAAATTCAATATCACTTATAAGGAGTGTCAAGGCATGTCTGGTACATTTAATGGTCTTGTTGAGTACAGTTGTTTGGGTGATTGGCTTGTAGGGAAAAATCACTATTTTGCTGTTGCTAATACAAAAGAATCTCGAAAGGATGAAAAATATCGGTGTTTCTTGAAGAATCGTGATGATGACTTGTATTTAGGAGTTTCAATCACAGCAGAATGTAATACACTTAATACCGTTGAAAAGTCACCTGAACGTCTTAGGGTGACTCCAGTCAAGGCAGAGGTTGTTGAACCAGGATGTCGTCTTCCACAAAATTTTAGTGGTGATTGGGTCAATACAGCTAACATCGATGCCGATGTTTTCATAAATGAAACTCATATCATTGAAACATACTATCCAGATCGTGCAAGATATCGTCGCAACATTTATGTTTGTCGAGAACAACGTGATTCAAGGATAATGATGGCTAGGTTAACGGTCGATGGTTGTCAAAAGGATTATGTGTGCTTTGACTTTGTACCACGACATCATAATGTTATTCGGTATCGTAAAGGTTTAGCTGTTATTTTTGATGATTTTAGTACAGTTTGTTCTTGGGTCCAATTTCCGAATAAAGAGCAATGGAGATATGATCTATTCTTAGGTGAAATTCTTTCATTTAAACTTAAAATTTTTAACATCACAAATTCTTTTTTTTCCTGCAACAGCTAAGAATCCTGTTCCCGTTCGTTGTCCAGTAGCTGGAAAATATAATTTCACACAACGTGGTGAAGCACCCTTTAAAACACGTATCCTTGGTGGTGTAACACTCAGTCCTCGTCCTGACATTCGTTGCAAACAAAATATATCAGATTTTTCAGTATGCGATACAGATCAAAAAGAAATGTGGATTGATGAAAATTACTGTCTCTCTGTTGATCATTTGGGTCGTCCTGTTGATATTTACAGTGATCCTGATTACAAAATGAAATGTATCGGTTTCTGGCAAGAGAATCTCAAGTCATATCTAATTACATATGACGAACTAGATCCGTTATCCAAATATCGTTGTTGGGTATATCAACGTGCCGATCTTAATCGAGTTCTGATGTCACAAGGTTAGTACAAAATTCATTCATTAAAATTGTATTTTTTTACTTTGAATATGTTTTTCGATAAATTGACGAAAAAATGACTCTTAACCCTCGTTTATTTTTATTCTCACGTTATTTTATTTTTAAAAATAAATATTTTATTTTTAGCTGTTGGTGCTTATTGTCACATCAAACAAGACGTCACATCCTGGAATTATACTGAAGGAGCGGTAGTTGCCGTTGATTTAGTCGAATACGAAAGAGAACGAGATCAGTGTCCTTTACATTTTGATGATGGCTCAAATCCATGGAAATCCGATGATAGCACAAATATTATCTTTAATTGGTTAATTTATAAAAGTGAAGCAACAGTTACAAGAATTTATAGTTTAGGTGTTATAATTTTAGGAGTTATAACAATTTTCATGGCAGTGAATGCTTAAAAAAAATTTACATTTAAAAATGTATGAACGAATCCATCCAACTTTACTCTTAGAACATAAGATTTAATTTTAAGTTGCCATGAGAAAACTCTAATATGAAATGTTTCGAAATATTTTTTTTTATAAAATTTATATGTAGTAATTTTTAAGCACAATATCATGTTAGGAAAAAATAACTAATTGTAATTCAATTCCGTCCGATTTGTTAAAGTATTAGAAAAAGACAAATTTGTTAAATTTAAATTAATAATAATAAAACGATAAAATTTTATTTAAAAAATCAACACTTTTTATTTTATATCAGACTGTTGCTGTTGTCTCTTTGTAACGCAATGACTTAGAATTCAGAATGGCCCATCCCATATTTGGAAAGACAGACCTTTGACTCAGTGTCCGCAACCTCAAAATGGTAAAAAAACCGTTAAAATGTTTCCAATTAACCGAGTTCTTGTTTTGGATAAGAGAGCTCATATGATTTAATTTACATTTATTAACTTTTGAAGCATTCTTAGAAATAGGGCTCTAGATCCTCAAAATGAACATTTCTTAAAAATACAGTTTTTTTCAAAATTTTTCTAGTTGTATTAGTGCAAACTTCACAGAATCTTCAACTTCTAGATACGGTTTAAATTAATTTGTATTTGAAGCTAGAATAATTTTGAGTTTAACATCCCATTCTTATTAAATTTATTCATAGTTGATCAAAATCACGTATTATATTTTAGTTAACATACAAAAAAGTGTTCATAGGCTTTCGATCTTACAAAATTACATATCCCCACTCTCATTCATTCAACAAAACCAAAATACAGTCAAAAATTTACTTCAGTTGGTTTTAAACCGGCGATCTAGACATTTTAAAATAATAATTAGCTTCTGATAACATAATTTAAAGAGAAATTGATTATTATTTAAATAATTTCATAAAAAAATTACACACATTTAAAATTTATTGGAGTCAAGAATAACTTAGAAATCCGTCAGTGCAGTTTTTCATCACTAAATAAATTATCGAGAAACGTAATTTCCGTGAAAAATAATTAATGAAAAGCTAAAATATAAAATACTAACAAAAATATATGAAAAATAATTAAAATAATTTAAAAGAATAATAAAAATAATTTAACTGTCATTTTAAAAACAAACTTCAATCATCAAGGGTTGTCATTTTGCATGGAAAAAAATGTGAAGTGAAAAGAAAAAGAAATCACAAGTCAACTAAAAAATTTCTAAACATGAATAAAAATTCAAAATAAAATATAAAATGATAAGAAAAATTCAATGTAATTGAATGAAATTACAGTGAAATTTGTGAAGTTTCTTATGAAATATCAAAAATTTCGATGTCAATCAGTTTAATGTTATAATTTTTGTTAAAAATTTCCTTTATTTTTAATTTGAGTGAAAATCAAAAAAAAAAAAAAATTAATTTCATCACACGTTATTGTTTGTCGTGGAAAATTCAATTTAAGGAAAAAAAATAAAAGGTATGATTTATACAGAAACTACTTGTTAACACACAAAAATACTTCAAGAAATCAACAAAATAAGGTGAGAAACTGAAACATGTATGACCTACTTTAATCTTTAAAATCCAGTTTTATTTGTAATTTACCTACAAAAGTTGTATTTTCTTCTTCAATTTAACACCAATAATCATAATACGAGTAATTTATAATGAGATTTCATTCATAAGTTAACTCTTCTCAATGCCAAAATCATGAAAAAAAAATGCAATTTTTAACAATAAAACTTTAAAAGTGTTTCGTAATCAGGTGAACTGTTTTAGGTTGGAATATGTGATACTGTTGTTAATTCAATTTTTGTGTGTAAAAAAAACTTTCTCCAATTCATTTTTTTCGTAAAAACAACAACAAATATATGTTATGTATATTTATTACTAATATTATTTTAATCATTATAAATTCGAAAAACCTACAAAAATTTTAATGAATGAACAAAATTCCAAATTTATAACATTTTTTTATGTTGATGTAACATTTCTCTTTGATAACATTTTGTAAAGAAATTATCATTAATTAGTGTAAAAGAGTGTATTTGAATGATTATTTCGAGTAATCAATCAAACTTTTCTTTCCTTTTTTCTATGATTTGGCATTGTGAATGACGTTACGTCATCTCTCGAATCCAATATTGGTGATGTGTTGTGCGATTGCTACTGTTATGATTTTTTTTTTGCAATTTAAATTTTTAAATGATACCACGTAGTATGAATATTTAAAGAAAAATGTGTTTTATGGGTTAGTAGAAACATATTTTTTGAATTCAATACATATTTTAAATTTGAAATTGCGTGCGATAATGATAAATGTGAGATAAATTTATCTTATCAATTAAAAACATATGATTTAGAGGCTTGTGGTATAAGAAAATGGTATAAATTGTGCTCGACTACGATTTTTTTAATATTTTTTGTCTTAGAAGGTGGAGTTCCTGGTCATTTATAAAAAAATTCAAATTTTCTTACTTACAAAACCGGCATGATTAAGAATTGAATTTCAGAGCTGTGTATTTGATGCTTTTTCTTTCGAGTTTTGTTTTCTGTTAGCACATTCAGGTTTGCTGCTAATTTTTTCGTCCCAGACCTTAGTCTCAAAGCTGGCTTTAGATGAAGAGATATTCTGCTGATAATGGTTTTTAATTAGATCGTGCCAGACCTTCCTCTACAGCCCATCTAGGACAATATTTAAATTTGTCAATAACATGATCATATTTTGCTCTCTTAGATTAGTAGAACCTTAATTTGAATCTTTATTGATGGTCAAACCGCAATCAAAACCTGTATTTCTATCAGATCAATTGAAAATAGGTTTTTGAATCCAAATCTGTGCTTCAAGTTCCTTCCTGTCACAACGTAATTTCGACTTTGATCAAGTTATTCAATGAAAATGTATTTCGCACTTCTCGGGGAACTCCTTGTCCAAATATCTAATGTGATCAAATCTGGTTCAGTCATGAATTCCTGTTAAACGAAGGACAATCCGAAAAAATATAGCATAATAGTACCAATTTAAGACATCTCTTAGTTGGACCACCAGACAAAAAATTATCATAATTTACTATTTAAACATGTTTTACTTCCTTAAACCAATATTTGCTATAATCGTCCCAAAATAGTAAAGTAAACCCATTCATTCATTCATGCTCTTAACTTAATCTATTCAATGTTATTTGTTTTTGTATATTTTTTTTCTTTGTTTTTTTTTATTATATATTTAAAATAAAATATTGAATGCAATAAAATGGAAGTACGTCACTCATCATCTATTTTAACAACAAAACAAAAAAAAAGAAAAATACTTCCATGTTATAAACGTCTAGATATCAAGACATTGCCAAGTTATTAAAATATTGCTAATAATCAAATAGACCAACAAATTAAATATGTGACGAAAAACTAATATTTGCATAATTTTGACCTCGTGTTTTTTTTCTACAATTTTATTACTAAAAAAATGTATTTTGTATCACACTGAAGACAATTTTTTTTTAAAGTGAGCTTAAAAATATTTAAGTCAACATTAAGTGTTAAGATATCTCAATGTTAATATTAATATTAGATCGATAGATGTATTTATGAAATGTAGTATTGATTTAAAATATTCATGTTAATTTATGATTTTAATTCAAATTTCCTCATATTTTTATTTAAAATTTTGTAACGACATCAAGACAAATATCGATGAATGTGAATTTTATGTATATTGTTCAATGAATCAGCAGAATCTGATACATTTCAGTTATTGTTTATTTGAAGCAAAATGACGTAGATTTTAAATCCTGATTAATAAAAAATTTAACAGAAAACAAAGTAAATGAAATGAAATGAAAGAGTATAAAGTTGATAAAAATTAATGTCTCGTATAAGTCTACAGACCATGCATACATACGTACTTGTGCATGTTTGCCGTCGAGTTCTGAAAGGGTTAGAAGAATATGTTCTGACCATAGTGACTCAGAAACGAATTAATGTTGATAATCTTAATTACTTCAAGTAATCTGATTCATCAATTCTGTATGGTGCAGTTGTCTGGACAATTTGAAGATTCAAATTTAATTAAAGATTTGGTATGAATTTGGACCAAAATTAGGGTCGTGGTCCGTTCGTAATGCCTTAACGTGTATTTTAAGTAGTAAAGTAATTCATAAAAAATTTCAATTAATATAAAAATAAACGAAAAGTAGTTTCAAGGTAACGATAGCCGGCAACTTAACCCTAACTCTAGAGTTAATTAGAGAGTTAATTGAAAAATTATATGAAAATTTAAAATATTTTGTTTTTCATATGTATCATTAACTTAAATCACGATTTATCTATTCTAAATCATTACCAAGCATATATGAAATTTAAACAACAATGAGGCTTTTAGGTGAAGGTCAATAGCACAACATAGATGATCGTTTGTGTATGCACGTAACTAAATCACACATGAATTTAATTTTAATGGAAACTTATAATGCAACAAAGTTAACAATTATTATTTAATCGTAACTATAAAAATTAAAAAAAAATAAAGAAAATTTATTTTATATCAATGAAAAAATACAAAGAAATATTAAAATTATCAGTTAAATGAAGAATATTACATTCAATTGTTTCTTCAAGTACCTTGATAATGATTCTTTTGAATAATACAAAAAAAATAGATAAAAAAATGAATGAATCGTTCTTGATAATGAAATTTAAAGTGTGTGAGTTATTCGAGAAGTTTTTTTTAAAATGATTATGTTTGAATTAGCGATTCTCAGCATAGTTTGATTGTAATTCAATGTGAGCATAACCATGCACTATGCCAATGACTCGCGCCAATTTAAATGGCAAATTAACTAAATTGTTCCGCTTTCTATCTCTTTTCAGATAAAAAAAAAAAATAAAACATTCATCACCATTCAACTAACTGATTTATTTACGTTTTTGATATTATTATTGCAATCATAAAATATATATAAAAAAAGTTTTACTCTACACACATAAACAAACCGTAAACATAATAAATCACAATGATTGGAAAATTATTTCGAGCACACGGTGAATTTTGCGCATCTCATCCTTGGGAAGTAATTTTAGCATTATTGACATTGACCGCGTGTATGTTGACTGTAGAGAAAGGCGCTAATGTCGGTACAGATCAATTACACTACAATCAACAGCAGCAGCAACAACAACAACAACATTATGGTCATAATAAATTAAATGGATTTGAGGCCGCTGATCTAATATTAATGACAATAGTTAGATGTTCCGCTGTTTTGTATTCATTGTATCAATTTAAAAACTTACAAAAACTTGGATCAAGATGTATTATGGGTAAGTAGATTTTTTTTTTAAAGAACATTCATTGATTGGTGTAAAATATGATTTAATATTTTTAATCTCTATTCAATAATACAGATTTTTATGACTTCTAATCATTGTTTATTCAAAAAATTTTACCTCTAATGTTATGCAAATTCAAATTTTTGTGAATGAATTTTTTTTACATTATTTCAAGACTTTAAGGTCAGGTTACGCTCTTACAAAATAACTTAAATTTGTACACATTAAGAGCACCATAAAACTATATTTAAGTCAATTTTTCAGCAGAACTAATTCATAACCTTGAAATATTTCACAAGAGCAACATTTGAACCATCATTAAATCTTGTACGTCATTTGATAAAGACTAAACAATTTAAATATTGTTTGTTTATGCACATCATTCGTATTTTTTGTATGAATAAAATGAATATTAAGGAAATTTTTTTTAAAAATAAATTCTGCATTTATTAACAAATACCTTTTGTCATTCACAGCATGATTTGAATCATTTTCATTTTTTAATGATGTGCCGAATAAAATGTTTCATATTTCGATTTTTTTTCATAAAATTTGATATTAAATCAAATTTTTCTCATCACATTAAAAAAAGACACGCGTTATTAACATAATAATTTTAATATTTTTTTTTATGTAATCACTTAAATCCTTATTACCATTTGAATACCTTTGTTAACATTATTTCTCACATATTTAATGTTCTTGTGTCAATATTGACAAAAGAATATACGCACAATGGTATGTGTGAAATATTATTATTATTACTTAAAAATTATGAACGAATTTAATACATTTCAAAGTTCTTGGGCTTGACCAAAGCTGATTTAGATAAAATTGGAAATTCCCATTCATTTATTCACTTTATTCGCTTCCTTCACCTATTTTTATTTTTATTAATTATGTTTTCAAGAACAACGAGTTTCGTCTTTAACCGGTTTTTTTGTACTTCACCCGGATTTTCCTGCATTTTTACCTTTGGCTTTATTTTGATTTTAATTCTTGTAGTCTCTTCTTTGATTAATATTTGTGGCACATTCCATTTTTGTATACATTTAAATGTTTCACAAGAATGTTTCAGTTAACATTTAAAGTCTTGCGTCAAGTCTGCAAAATAATAAATGTAATTATATATAATTTATAAAAGACATGTATCTTTAATTGTATATTAATGCAAATATATGTTCAAAAGATGAATTTACGTGAGTTGAGTATTGATTTGAGATGAGTTGGAGATGATAAATTATGAGTATAAACTGAATAATTAGACACACTGAGCTCAACATTTGAGAGAAATGCCATTAATGGAAAATTTGAGAGAAATTTTTGTATTGGATACAAGGACCTCTTGACTCCAATGACTCCAAAATCCTTGATATCTTTAAAAAATATTTTTTGTTCCAATGAAGATTCAATCGAAATGCGATACAATTGAAAATTTTCAGTATGAACTCAAAAAAAAATGAATTCACAATCAAAAACATAATCAGATACAGTTTTGACATGTAACCAGCAGCAGCTGTAAACCTGCATATAATTCAAAATCATTAATATATTCTGGTTAACCTTGTCGATTTTTGTCTTATATTGACTTTTTTTTACAAATAAATTAAATTATTGCTTTACTTTTATTTACTTACTTATATGAAGTGTTAAAGTTAACTTATGTTTTAAAAAAAATAAATAGTTAAATTATAATTATTTAATTGAGTTGTAGAAAAATGTTTTGAGTATTAATCAAGAATTAAGTATTTAAGATGTGATATGTGATATTGACAATAAATTGCTATAATGGTGGTTTTAGAGTTAAATATTTTTTTAGTATTGAATATGTGGGTAATAAGGAAAAGTGATGACATTACCTTTTCGAATATAAATGATGATAAGGAGTGGCTCCAATTTGAATTTGTATTGATATTATGAGCAAAGGTATAAAATGGGCTTCATATCGGAATTTGGCCAATAATGGTTGATTATAGCAGTGATTGTGTCAGAATGTCGTAATAAAGTTAAAATATTGATAACTCAAGTAATTTTACCTGATCCTTGAAAATCATTGCAATTGAGACGTCTAAGCTTCTTCTATCACATTTTTTCTTTCATTTATATCTTATATTGGATAAACCTGACAAAAAAATGCAGAAATATCATTTGTCATACAAATAACTGTGTGATGCCAAACTGAGGTCATTCACAGGACACTCTTCATTGTTTTAAATTTAATTGATAAATTTCAACCTCATTCAATACAACGGTAAAAGAATCAAGTTACACGTTCTCTTCACATGTTTCTAATAACCATCATTTTCCAAAAGAATATAAAATAAAGAATAACCGATAAGCTAAAATATGTAATTTGATACTCATCTCAATTATTTGTCGCCAATTTGTCTGTTTCGTGAATATTTTATTTAAAATAAACACCTGACTGAATCCGGTTATTGCCAAAAAAAAACAAAGTTGTTACTAAGTGAGATATTAATTTTTGTGAATAAAAGTAAAGAACACAAAAAACTGAAAAATTCTGCTGTTTAATGTGCAACATTGATTTTTTTCTGAAAATGGGTCAAGATACAGTTTTTTTATTCACAGAAAATTTTTTGATAATTTGTCAAAAGGCATTTGATGAGCTGTCTTTTGAAGGTGGTTCAAATCAACCTTTCATTGTAAAAAAGAAAACAAGACTCCACACAGGGCCTAAGGCATCTTGGTTCAAACGAAACACCTGAAGAGCTTCAATTGTTATTGGAAATTTAATGTAATTTGACAAGACATCAAATGGCTCATCATCGCAAACCTCAATTGACGTTAGTAAAACCCAGATTTACCATGAGAAAAAAATCACATGCCTTAAATTAATGATAAAACAACAATAATTATAATAATTCCAAAACAACGCGAAAACATCAAAGAATATCATTTTATTTACTGATCAACTTCATTTTACTTTAAAATAAATTCAACATTCATGTACTCATGTACACCGACACTGACATATAAAATTTCGAAAAAGAGAAACTCCAAAATTGTACTCATGTGACTTTAATAAAAAAATATACAAATCAAAACATGTTCATAGTCCATTGATCGAGTATAAGAAACACAAAAAAAAGTTAATAACTGGTTTAAAATCTTCACCATTTAGTATCATTTTTTCATCATCTTGTGTGACTTTTTTTGAAAAAAAAAAATCAAAATATGGTTTTAAAGCTTCTATTGCTGGTAAAATATCTGAAAAAAAAACTTCAAAGTAAAATTTATTAGAGGTAATTTTTATACTTAAAAGTGTGAAGACATGTGTGCGTGTCCATTTTGGATGAATAATAAAAATTTTGGATATTAGCAGCACGTGTGATGGATTTTTCGTTGAATTTTAATTTATTAGCAAATTTAATATTTTTTTTTTTTAATAGAAAAATAAACAAACATGAAAAAACTAGTTAAACATTTAAAGTTCTTTTGAATGATAAATTTTCATTTGATTTTTGATTGAGAACAGTCTTAAATAGCATTCATATAAAATGCAATCCAAGGCTAATAAACGGTAAATTATGCAAATATATTTTTGTACTCACAGTTTTTTGTTGTTAAATTTTATTATTATATCAGATTTAAATTGAAGAAAAAAGCGTAAACTAGTTATTTAACTATGGAAGGCTCATTTTTTTTGGTTATACATAAAACAAGTTTTAATTAAATTTATATTTAGTCTCTTTTTATATTAATTTAATTTTATTATCAAATAAAGTTCAAGGAAATTGAACCGGATTTAATTTTTTTTTTGTTTCTATTATGATACGATTTGAAAACCCACATGAAATCATAAATGAAACAGTCGTTATTTTCCAAATAATTTTCAATTACATCAATGAAACATGCCGAACATTGTTATTATGCCGGTTATTCCAATATTTTATTTCGTTTCTTATGACTCTCTAATGACTTCATCGTGCATTTATTGATTTTACTGCTAAATTTAGAATTTGAATTATGGGTATTTACACCAACTTTTGTTCTTTTTCATTTAAATTGTTTATTAAAAATATTAAAATTTATGTGTAAACAGTGTGTGAATTTTATTGTTTGAATTGTGGTTTTGTAAAATTAGAGAAAAATTTGTCTTGAATTTACTAGAATTTGGTTAATTCAATGTGCTCAATAAATTTTACTCAAAATGTGATTAGCTATTTGGGGTTAAGACGTTGGATGATCTGAATTTATTATGATGTCAAGTCAAGATGCTCAATTTAGAACGTATATAAAATCTCTTGAAGTTGACACGTAAATGCTTCAACTTTGATTACTCGGACCAAGGTGAAAAACAAGCCAAAATTTGGTTGAAAATTCACATTTTAATACATTTCAGGACTATGAATTTCAATTAGACCTACTCAACTGACAGTGACTGCTCTCATAAAGTCTGAGGTACTTTTGAAGGATCTCTGAATTTTTGCGTCGTTTTAATTATCTTCGCACAACTTTTAATGACTTTTCGTACAAGTTCAAATTAACAAGGCTCATTATACATCGAGCACATCATATATATGCGGTCGTCATTTGGTTCAAAAATTATTTGAAATCTGTCTGAATATAAAAATCACTCAAAAATTTTCCAATGGGTACTTAAAAGGTCAAAAATCATGCCGTAAAATAAAATTTTCCGAATTTTCTTGATTTTTAATATGATTCCTATCGAAATTTCGACGCTTTTCAATGTCCTGAAACCCATCTCAGACATTTTCGAATCGATCCAGTACTTAGTATCAGTTATTGATTTAAATTTGATTTCAAAACGAGAAGAGTTGAAAATACGACCAATAAAATAAAAAGCAATGCAACAGACAAAATTTTAAGTTAAATATTAACATTATGCGAAAGAAAGTTTCTAGGTGACCTTAAAATCGCGGTTTTATAATTTTTCTAACATTGATTAAAATATAAAATTAAAAATAAGCATATAAATAAATCGTTAATTGCAAGCCACATTTAATTGTTTAT
The DNA here is from genome assembly GCA_900002565.1 of Culicoides sonorensis. Taxonomy (NCBI): domain Eukaryota; kingdom Metazoa; phylum Arthropoda; class Insecta; order Diptera; family Ceratopogonidae; genus Culicoides; species Culicoides sonorensis. The sequence continues at coordinate 10,718 of LN483945.1, read as the reverse complement.
AGTTAAAATTGGGGAAAAATATTAATTAAATTCAATGATAAAAAAAATTATAATAAAAAATTCAATGGTGTGAATAAAATCCAACAAAAATGGCCTTAAAATTAATTTTAAATGAGATTGTGCGAGAAAACAAAATATCAAAGCAAAAAAATTGTGATTTTGGTTCTTCATTTAATGTTTTTTTTGAGTAAGAGTGATATCAAAATATTTTTATCATACCACTTTATTTATTTATTCTTTCTAGAAGGAAACAAAAATTTCCCAAATTTAAGAAAAAATCACCATTTGATTTAAAATTCAATGCTTCTTTAATTAATACTGTGAGTGTGAATAAAATTTATTTTTGCTTTTTCGGATAAACAAAAGATACACATAAAAAAGTAAATATTTATTTAAATCCGATCAAATTTAATTATTGATCGAAATATAAAAGGTTAAAAATACATATTGAATTAAATTGGGAATTGAAAAGTGCGCAACAAGTGCTAATTTCATGCCATTTGTATCTTTGTGTAACCAATTGATCTTTTTCTTCAATTCAAATTCATGTAAAATTAAACAGATCTCATTTACGATGAATTTGAATTTCCATTTATTTACATTAATTTCTATTATGATGGAAACCAGTTGTAACATCATTATATTTTTTAATTGGTGTTATTGCACCTGTGATATTGCGAAAAGTTAGAATGTCATTTTTTGAATACGTGAATTGAGAACGTACACTAATGACGACGCCTGGTTATTTATAAAAATTAATTGTTTTCCATTTTTTTTTTTTAATTTCAGGTATTGCTGGACTTTTTACCGTCTTTTCGAGCTTCATCTTTACCACGAGTGTTGTGAATTTCCTTGGAAGTGAGGTGTCTGATTTAAAGTAAGTTAAATTTGATTTATTTTTAATCCAAAATGAATTTTAATTTTAAATTTTTTTTACAGAGATGCTCTCTTCTTCTTCCTTCTCCTTATTGACTTGTCCAAAGCAGGTATTTTGGCCCAATTAGCTTTAAGTGGCTCAAGTCAAACTGAAGTCACTAGTAACATTGCCAAAGGTATGGAAATTCTCGGTCCAGCACTAACCTTAGATACAATTGTCGAGACTCTAGTTATCGGTGTTGGTACACTTTCTGGTGTGCATCGTCTTGAATTGCTCTGTGGCTATGCTGTAATGGGTGTAATTGTAAATTACATTGTTTTTATGACATTTTATCCAGCCAGTTTGTCTTTGATTCTTGATTTGACAACAAAAAGTTCTAGTATCGCGCAAAATGTTAAAGGAAAGACACGGGAATCGATGTTGTTACGTCTGCTAATTGAAGAGGAACAAAAACCAAATCCCGTTGTACAACGTGTCAAAATGATCATGTCAACTGGCTTGATGATTGTACATTTACACAGTAGATTTACATTGACCGATAAAGATGTGGATCAATCTGATGTAACATTACATGCAACAGATCATATCACCTTGAATAACAAAACGGAACCATCTGAATTATCGGAGTATGTTATGAGAATACTTACAATGACTGCTGAGCAAATTGTGATTTTGATTTTGTTGATTGCGTTATTGGTTAAATTTATTTTCTTCGAAGGAAGGGATGATCTCGCTCGACTGACAGCTGGCTTGAATGAAGCACAAGCACAGAGACAACAGATAGAAAATGCTAATACAACAACGAATTCAGGACAACGCCCATCATTGGCAAGACAAGAATCGGCCAAGAAAAGTAAAGTAATTTTCACATTAGACGACGAACCTTTTACAATTGAGAAAGCCGTTCAAACTGATAAAATTGAAGCATTGGAAGAAATTGAGCCATTAGTAGAAATCGAACCCAAAGAGCCAAGACCATTAGAGGAGTGCTTAGAAATCCTTAATAACAGTGATCAAGGTCCAGAATCACTCACAGATGAAGAAGTAATCCAAATAATTAAAGCTGGACGTGGATATTGCCCACTGTATAAAGTTGAATCAGTTCTTGCTGATCCAGAGCGTGGTGTCAAAATTCGAAGAGCGGTGTTCTGTGAAGAGGCATCAATTAAACCAGATGCAATGTCATGTCTTCCATACAAAAATTATGATTACTCTAAAGTTATGAACGCTTGCTGTGAAAATGTACTAGGCTATGTCCAAGTTCCTGTAGGTTATGCGGGTCCTCTAATGATTGATGGTGAAAAATTTTACGTTCCAATGGCAACGACTGAGGGCGCTCTTGTTGCAAGTACCAATCGAGGTTGCAAAGCATTATCAGTGAGAGGCGTTAAAACATTTGTTGAAGATATTGGAATGACACGAGCACCATGTGTGAAATTTCCAAGCATTTTGAGAGCTGCTCAGTGTAAACGATGGATTGAAGCTCATGATAACTATGAAAGAATTAAGACTGCATTCGATTCAACAAGTAGATTTGCTCGATTACAAGAAATTATGATTGGAATGGATGGACCTCAATTGTATATAAGATTTAGAGCTTTGACCGGTGATGCAATGGGAATGAATATGGTATCAAAAGGTGCTGAAACTGCATTAAGAATTATTCAACGTGCGTTTCCAGACATGGAAATTATTAGTTTAAGTGGTAATTTTTGCTCAGATAAAAAACCAGCTGCCATTAATTGGATTAAAGGTCGTGGCAAGAGAGTCGTTTGTGAGGGCATAATTCCAGCAGATAAATTACGAAGCATTTTAAAAACAAATGCTAGGACTTTAGTTCAATGCAATAAACTTAAAAATATGTCTGGATCTGCTATGGCTGGAAGTATCGGTGGAAATAATGCTCATGCTGCAAATATGGTGACAGCAGTTTTTATTGCTTGTGGTCAAGATCCAGCACAAAATGTTACCAGTAGTAATTGTAGTACACACATGGAATTGTGTGGTGAAGATAATGAAGATCTTTATATAACATGTACAATGCCATCGTTAGAAGTGGGCACAGTTGGTGGTGGAACTGTGTTACCAGGACAAAGTGCTTGTTTAGATATACTTGGTGTAAGAGGAGCTCACCCAACACACCCAGCTGAAAATGCGAGACAATTAGCTCGTGTAATTTGTGCAACTGTAATGGCTGGTGAATTAAGTCTTATGGCAGCACTGGTCAACAGTGACCTAGTCAAAAGTCATATGAGACATAATCGGTAAGATTGCATTTTAAATTAAAATCCCATCTATTTCTATTAAATTTTAATAATTTTCAGATCATCCGTTGCTGTAAATAGTGGTGCTCCAGGAATCTCAGGTCAATCACTGACAGCCTCCCAAGCATCTGAACTCTTTCAAAAAGTAGCTCAGCAACATCAACCAGGCAAAAGTCAACAATCTAGTACAACTAGCACAGATTTCCCCACATTTACTGTGACTCAAGCGACAAATAATTCAACAAGTTCTTGATGATCTTCTACCTCAACACTAGTTAATAAAAAAAATACAACAATGAAACAATAATTTTTAATAGAAATTAAAAAAAAAACTGAGTAGAGACAAAAAGAATGTTCAAATTACAATGTAGTATAAAGAAAAAAAAAATGAGTGCTTCACACAAAAAATGTAATGTAAAAAAGAAATAGAAATCAACATTTCAATTTAATGTTAAAAGAATCTTAGACCATCAACAATGCAAAACATTACTTATTAATTTAGGTACATTTTCACTAACTGAGCAAACTTCTTAGGTGCTTTTAAACAAGAACCAAAGTCATAAAGCACAAAATAAAAAAAAAAATCAGGCAAGTGTGTGCTAGTGAAGTAAAAAATGTTGAAATTTTATCATGAAAATGATGTAAAATAATTTTAATTGTAAATTTTTATCATTTTTTGTTATTCATTTGAGTTCTAAATAAAATTTTATTTAATCAAAAATATAATTATTTAACGAAAATTTATTGAAAGCCAGATAAAAGATAATATTTAGAAGTGTAGGAACAAAATTTATTGATTAGTGTTAAAAAAAGTTCAAAATTATATTTAATATTAAAATTATATATAAAAACAATAAAAAAATACGATAAATATATTTGAAATAATTAAATAGCATGAAAAATATTGTGAGTTTTTATTCATGTGTCATTGCTATATGAATTTATATCAAGAGGTGGAGACGACTGGCTATTTTGCTTAGCGTGTGACAAAAAATAGAGAAAAGTAACATTTGCTTTTTTTCATTATTTTTTAAGTTTTATATTTAAATCCTTTTATAAATTTTAATAATATTTTATCGTTATCGTCATTATTCAATTCAATTGTTTTAACAATTTTTAATGGTTTTATATTTTTTATTTATTTTCCCTGTGTGTCTACAAAATACTAATCGTTTCCATTCAGGATAAAAATATGTAATGGAGACTCCTGGTTATTTATACATTGTATTCTTTATCTAAAGATTTTCAGAATTTTAATTTAAACAAGTGTCCTTCTCAGTGTCTCATTCAGGTAAAATTCATCAGTACACTAGAATCTCTCATATATCAAATGCTCGGGGCGAAGGGTTTGTGATATATCAGAAAAATTGAAATATGAGAGACAAAGTATTATTTTGTAAAATTATCAGTCAAAAATATTTATTTCAATTTTAAAGTACATTTAAAAATGTAGAATTCAAAATATCAAATTAGTCCCTTTGACACCTAAGTGGTATACATTCGCAATATTTACCAAGAAGGTTTTTATTATCTTTAAATCTATTTAAAAAGTCACAGCGGTCTGTTTTTATTCATTTACATCTAATAATTTGAGAAACAGAAATTAAATTTAGGGGTTAAACATCAAATGTGTATACCACTTAGGTGTTAAGACTTAAGAGCTAGTTTTTCTTGTTCCGTTGTAACTCTTTTTGACTTGAGCCTATTTTTGTGAGAAAATTATTGGTAATTTAACACAAATTTAGTTTAAAATACTGCGCTTCTCAAATATTCCAGAATAAAACTTATCCCGATTTTTAAAAATGACAACTTCTCATATATCAAATTTCTTGATTTATTAGAAGTTGTCAAAATTTTACAAAATTTGATATACGAGAATTTGATTTATGAGAAGTGGCTATATGAGAGATTCTAGTGTATATTCGTTGAAAAAATACAATTCAAGTCTTTTTTTAACTCCAATTTCGAATTTTAACTACCTGGAATTATTTATTTTATCTACTCAAATAACGTAATGAGAAACATTTCTCTGAAGGATTTTTCCTTTTCAATTTAAATTTCAACGGTTTTTCGAACAATCTAAATTCAAAAGTATCTTCCATGCAAAGTATGATACCATTTTGACATTATATCAAAAATTTGACACAAAAATAATAAAAGAAGAAAAAAAATCGAAAGTGAATCATAAATTTATTTTCAGTAGAAAAAATAAATTTATTTGTCTTATATACTGTAATCAAGGCCAAAAAAATAGCTTAAAACATGCCCGGAGAAACGGGTGAAGCATCCACATCAGATGTGACACAAAAATCTAAAAGACCATCAGGTAAATTTAGATATTAAGTTTTTTGGTTCTTGTATGACGGGAATAATTATTGATTATTTAATTGACCTTCGATAATGTACGATACTTAAAAGATAATAAATTATTCATCCAACAAAATTATTTGAATTTAGATTCTGCATTTAAACAACAAAGATTACCCGCATGGCAGCCAATTCTGAGTGCAGGAACAGTTTTACCAACCTTCTTTGTAATTGGAATTGCTTTCATACCAGTTGGTGTTGGATTGTTGTTTTTCTCTGAGTCAGTCAAAGAACATATTGTTGACTATACGAATTGTAATCGAGTTGGAGGAGCAATCAATGAGACATGTGCTGAGTTTATAAGAGATAAAACAGATGTTTCATGTCAGTGTTCAATTCCAATTGAAATTGATGTTGATATGCCTGTAAGTTGCCATTTGTGTATCAATTTCATTGAATCAAAACATATTTTTCTTTCTTAGGGGAAGGTATTTATGTACTATGGATTAACAAATTATTATCAAAATCATCGTCGTTATGTAAAATCACGAGATGACGATCAATTACTTGGACGTTTAGAGAATGACCCATCAACTGATTGTGCTCCGTTTGACAGAGATTCGGAAGGAAGACCAATTGCACCATGTGGGGCTATTGCGAATTCACTTTTTAGTGATAAATTGACACTCAAAGATTCAAATGGACAAGAAGTTCCCACAATTAGAACTGGAATTGCATGGCCCTCAGATCGTAAAATCAAATTCAAAAATCCACCAGGTGATTTAAAAGAAGCACTCACTAAAGGTGGTTACGTGAAGCCCAAAAATTGGAAGAAAGAATTATGGGAATTGGATGAAAAACAAGATAATAATGGTTTTCAGAATGAAGATTTAATTGTGTGGATGAGAACAGCAGCATTACCAAGCTTTAGAAAATTATATCGAAAAATTGATCATTCAATGTCTGGTTATAGTGATGGCTTGATCAAAGGGAATTACACCCTGGAAATTGATTATTGTAAGAATTTAAATAAAAAATTTTCACAGATTATTTCTTTAAATTTTTATTTTAATTTCAGCCTATTCCGTCATTGAGTTCGCTGGCGAGAAAAGGTTCATTCTCTCTACAACGTCTCTCTTGGGAGGAAAAAACCCATTTTTGGGAGTTGCCTACATAGTTGTTGGTTCAATTTGTCTTTTACTAGGACTCGTATTGCTCTTTACTCATATCAAATGTAGTAAAAGTAGCGAAATGATGATAAATGTTACACCCCGAACACCATACACTTAAATAAAGTGTATTAAATTTGATCGAAAAAAGTATTAACATCGATTTTATGAGCTTTTATTCCTACAAAAAAAATGTCTTTATGTTTAAATAATTTTTTATTTTAATTAAAAACCAAACAACAGTCAATCATACAAAATACTAAAGGTTTTAAGTTTTATACGTGAATAAATATTAAGTTTAAATTAAATATGGCCCCGTTCTTGCTTCACATGTCTTAAATTTAAGTAGAATTGCACTTTTCAAAGCACCAATTTTATTATTTTATTTTACAAAAATAAATCTTAAATGATTAAATTAGCTAGAAATATTAGTATAGGCTTATCTTAAAAAGAATCAAAAGTTACCAAAAAAATAAGTGACCTTTTTGCATAAACGGATTCTATTCGTGTTACACTATGCACTATTATTAAAAAGAAAAGTTTATGTACTTTAATATGTTAAATGTTACGATTAAATTAAATAAATTAGAAAAAAAAATGAAAAAAATAAGAGTTTTAGAAATGCACTCGTGTCGTTCACGATTACATCTTAAATTTTATTCAATCAAGAATTTTCATTGAAAAAGTTGATACATCCAAAAACAAGGAGTCAGAATAAAGTAAATATTTTATTCAATGTAAGTACGATAACTTAAATTCGTTTGCAAAACCAATTTCTTTTTGAACAGAAATTTAATGTTATGTTGCATTTTTAACTTAAATTATCAAAATTAGGTTCAAAAGTAAGATATGCTTACTAAAAATTACATGAATTTTAAACAAAAAATAAAAACATTTAAAAGTGGAAAAGTTTAAGGTGTGTGACGACAGCTGAATAGTCTGCTTTTACCAATTCAATCATAGGAACGGATTCACGAGTCATATCTAATAAAAAAAAAATTAAAATTAGGTAAAATGAATTAAACTTACGAAGTGAACTTACCTAAGAGCGCAGTCGTTATTTTGATTTTTGAAAAGGAATTTCCACATTCTTCCATTATTTTTTTCAATGAAAATTGAGATACATTTGATTTTGAGTATAAGTCTAAGAGTCTACCGAAAACTGACAATTTACATTTTTCTTCATCTGAAAAGCCTTCATGTGTAATTAAATTTTGTTGTTGTGTTTGTTGAAGTCTTCTTTCGGAATTTTCAATCACTTCTAATGCAATTTCGGGATCGTTTCCGGTATTTTTAACAAAAATTTGTTGTTGCTGTGCCAGAAACTCTAAACTTTGAAGTTCTCTTTGTTGCTCGACAGTAATAGGAACATCAATAATTGATTGGTTTACAATAGCTCTCGGAGACATGTGAGTGAAACCCAGTTCACGTTGAATTTGTATGAGCTCATTTTGGGATTCCTGCGCGTAAGCAATATTTTGATGTAGACGCTGTTCAGTTTCATGCATTACATTATTCATTGTTGTTGCAATGGGTTGTTGGGAATTTTGTACATCTGTGACAATGTTAGAGCTGACACGACCAACGCGTGAAGTACGTGTATAGGATCCAGATGGACGAAGAGGGATAGGATATACTAGAGGAGCTCTTGGTGGAATTTCATTTTTCTTAAGTAGCTTTCGAATTATTTCTTTCAAATTTTGCTCTAAAAACTGAGATGTGTCTGGTTGACATTGGGAGTCGTTAATTTCCTCAATAGAATCAAGATCAACTGGCTGGAAACGGATAACATGAAGCTTCTTTGGAAGATTTTTCCATGTTTTTGATTGACCATCTTGACTATCAATTGTTGTTGAAAGTCTGCGTCTGTTCTTACGTCTTCCTTGTGTGCGATTACTCGATTCAATGTCATCGATTTGCTCAGGTAATAAATTAATAACATTTTGCGGTAATGATTTACCCATATGTCTCACGGGAGGAGTTTCATCTTGCCCTGGACCTTCTGGTTGAATAATTTCAAGTAACTGCATTTCGGGTTGCTGTAATGAACGTGAAATAGCCATTTCAGTCTGAATTATGTCATAGGGAACATCAAGCTTGTTCGTTTCCAAAACTGCCAACGGTATCCCTGGACTTTTAGATGTCTGATTTTTGTTATCAAAAGGACCAAGGCAATTTTCATTGTTTTCCATTGTAATATTCGTTTCATTTTTGGAGGTGTATGGACGAATTTCAGATATACGAGTCGATCTAATGGATGAAATTTCAGTTGTTGGTGCTTGAATTGTACGATTTTTATGAAACAATGGATTGCTTTTTCGTCTAATCTCCGGTGACATTGCATCTAACAACAGTCGTTCATTTTCAGCGGGCGAAAGATTTTTGCCATCAAAATCATCCATGACTGTTTGATCTTGTAAAGTATATGGAGGTCCGATTTGTTGGGCACTTTCTTCTAGTGTTATCGATGATTCTTGTGAAATGTTTGGATCGCTCGTCATAATTTTCAAAAAGTCTTCATCACTTATTGGATTTTGCAGGTTGTTTACTTGCATATCCATTTCAAATGACCAGTTCGTCTCATAATTTGTTTGATGTTGACCACGAGGATTGTATCTATTCAAAGAGAAAATGAGTTAACGGGAGTTTGAAAAAATAAATATTTACTTACACAGAATTATCGTCAATTTTTCTTTTTTTTAAATGCGGTCCCTTCTTCTTCTTATTCTTTACTTGTTTTGCAATTAATTTACTGATTGGCTCAGTATCCCGTGCCTCTCCATTCTTTGTTGCACAAAATTTAAATGCCTTGTTTGTCCATTCACGCTGCTGACTAAAACTCTTAAACTGCACATCGTAAAATTTATACGGACGCATTTTACTAAACAAACAGTGGAATTTATTAGAAACTATCAGGATTACAGAAAATTTTATGCTTACTCTAAAGCAACCACCTCGTCATGTTTGAGAGGACTATCACTGATGTGCATTCCCGTAAATTTGTCAACTATTTTTACATATTCTCGGATATTTTCTTCTCCTTCACTCTGTCCCACATGATTTGAAGTCATTTTTAGTACGAATAATGCTTTTCAAAACTGTTAAAACTTTAAATCGAATTTAAATAAAATGCGAGCCATTTAACATAAATACAAGATCTGATTGAATTCTATCACATGTGATAAGAGAAAACGTTAGCGTACTGTTACTTTCTACAGGGCTGTACTGAATGAAATTGCTTATGATCAAATCCTATTTCACCATTTACGTCACTGCTGTCAAATCAAATCGTCTTTATTTTTTCTCAAAAAAAGTCTCCCTGAAAATAAATTTTTATACAAATCACAAAAATGGGAGCACTTACAAGCAGACAAAATGCTGCAGTGGAAGAAGTGGATAATGTTGCAAACCAAGCATACAAATATCCACCTCGATCAGGTATGGAAAATTATTTTGAAGTGAAAAATATGGTTGTCCTGGATTTTTGACCTGGAAAAATATTTTTTTTCAATTTTATTTTAATATAGGCAATTATTTTTCAAGTCATTTTATAATGGGCGGTGAAAGATTCGATACGCCACAACCAGAAGCTTACCTTTTTGGTGAGAATGCAGATCTGAATTTTTTAGGCAGTAAACCCACTCCAGTAAGTACTTCCTTGTTTTGTTTTCTGACATAAAATCTCTTACATATTTTGATTGTTTTTTTTAGTTTCCTTATCCACCTCCCCAAGCAAACGAACCCACAAAAACCTTAAAAAGCTTAGTAAATATAAGAAAAGAGACTGTTCGTTTTGTAAAAGCAAGTGATACAATGGTAAAAATTCTTGGTGATGGCACAACAAGCAAAGGAAATTTATATAATATTGAATTTATTTTCGATTCTGATGTAAAATGTGCAATTACTGTGTATTATTTTGCTGTCGAAGAAATCGGTGCCACAGGATTGTTATATCATTCAAGAGACTCGGCACTGACTTCCGAAACATTTCACTTTAAAAAAGGAGCTGGTCAACTCTTTAGCCAACCATCACATATATTTAATCCAAGTCTGTTTTCAGACGAGGACTTACAATACTCAATGGAGAAGGATGTTTCCGGT
>LN483946.1:0-36593 GCA_900002565.1 Culicoides sonorensis | reverse complement strand
TTCAGAAGAAACTATGGGTCCTGGACGTCTCAGAAAGGCTGTGGCGACGTTTTTGCTTAGTAATTTTTTGTCAATGTGACCTAATATAAAAGTATTATAATAAGAGAATTCATGTGTATGTAAAAAAAAATTTTTTTCATGTTCGTGTTAGGTCTTTGGTGTCTTCGGCAAAGTTGTAGCTTAGGTTGAGGGGATTCTGAAAATATATTTTTTTTCCGAATTTTCCGGAAAATTCGTGGAATTTTTTTGAATTTTCACTAAAAGTTGTATGGCAACCCTATTTTTTTATATGGACACCCTAATTTTTTTTTACGCGAGCACCTCGGCCAACGAAAATAAGGCATAGTTTCAGAAGAAACTATGGGTCCTGGACGTCTCAGAAAGGCTGTGGCGACGTTTTTGCTTAGTAATTTTTTGTCAATGTGACCTAATATAAAAGTATTATAATAAGAGAATTCATGTGTATGTAAAAAAAAATTTTTTTCATGTTCGTGTTAGGTCTTTGGTGTCTTCGGCAAAGTTGTAGCTTAGGTTGAGGGGATTCTGAAAATATATTTTTTTTCCGAATTTTCCGGAAAATTCGTGGAATTTTTTTGAATTTTCACTAAAAGTTGTATGGCAACCCTATTTTTTTATATGGACACCCTAATTTTTTTTTACGCGAGCACCTCGGCCAACGAAAATAAGGCATAGTTTCAGAAGAAACTATGGGTCCTGGACGTCTCAGAAAGGCTGTGGCGACGTTTTTGCTTAGTAATTTTTTGTCAATGTGACCTAATATAAAAGTATTATAATAAGAGAATTCATGTGTATGTAAAAAAAAATTTTTTTCATGTTCGTGTTAGGTCTTTGGTGTCTTCGGCAAAGTTGTAGCTTAGGTTGAGGGGATTCTGAAAATATATTTTTTTTCCGAATTTTCCGGAAAATTCGTGGAATTTTTTTGAATTTTCACTAAAAGTTGTATGGCAACCCTATTTTTTTATATGGACACCCTAATTTTTTTTTACGCGAGCACCTCGGCCAACGAAAATAAGGCATAGTTTCAGAAGAAACTATGGGTCCTGGACGTCTCAGAAAGGCTGTGGCGACGTTTTTGCTTAGTAATTTTTTGTCAATGTGACCTAATATAAAAGTATTATAATAAGAGAATTCATGTGTATGTAAAAAAAAAAATTTTTTCATGTTCGTGTTAGGTCTTTGGTGTCTTCGGCAAAGTTGTAGCTTAGGTTGAGGGGATTCTGAAAATATATTTTTTTCCGAATTTTCCGGAAAATTCGTGGAAATTTTTTGAATTTTCACTAAAAGTTGTATGGCAACCCTATTTTTTTATATGGACACCCTAATTTTTTTTTACGCGAGCACCTCGGCCAACGAAAATAAGGCATAGTTTCAGAAGAAACTATGGGCCCTGGACGTCTCAGAAAGGCTGTGGCGACGTTTTTGCTTAGTAATTTTTTGTCAATGTGACCTAATATAAAAGTATTATAAAAATATGAAAAATTACATGTAATTTAACAAAGAATGATTGAAAAGTCAAAAAATAATTGTGTATTTTTTTTCAACGCCATCAAATACTTTTTTTTATTATTATCCAAATCTATTATAAGAAAAAAAAATCACATTCAATGCCTATTAGACAAGTGTCTCCGCATTTTTCTTGGAAAATTTTCTTTTCTTTTGTTCAATTGTGTTCTGAATTTTTATTTATGGTGGCGTCGATTTTATACAATGAATGAAAATCTTTTTAAAAAAATATAAAAAATTATATACAGGTTCAAATGAAATTCTTTTTTCTTTTAATTTTTTTATTTATTGAAAGGGAGTACAAGTATCGTTTTAATGGTAATGGATACTTCTTCTTATTTGTCCTCTTCTTCCTTTTTCACAGACCATGTAAATGTACTTTGTTGTGCAATTTGATCAACAACAAAAAAATTGTTAAAAAAGTAAAAATAAATAAAACGAGCAGAATGAAGAACTTTCAAGTATGCTGTCAACAATATTTGAAAAAGTGCTTTTGTCGCCCTAAGTAATAAGCAGAATAATGTTAAGTTGGCGATTCAATACTTGGAGTCGATTGATCGAACATACGTTAAATTGCAATGAAATGAGAAGTCATGTGACCAGGAAGACTGAGCGTGACGTTCAAATTAAAATTTTGATGGAAAATATAAATTTTCCGTCTAATCAGAGTGAATTTTTCAAATTTTGATGAATAAATTGCGCGGCTCGTCCTTTAAATCTCTTAAAATATTAATAAAAAAAAGTGTTTCCTTTAATTATTATTTACATTAAACTTCAACATCCTTTATGTGTTTTTTTTTTCAAGATATTACTTTTGTCATCTTACATTATTATTATGTTTCTTATTTTCTTTTCCTACAAGAAAAAAATGGATTGATTGTTCAACTTCTTACATCACTTTACATCAAAAAAGTTATTACATGTAATAATAATCTTCATAATCATCATCTTGATGACGATGATATCTTATGTCTCAAGTACAGGTAAATTATTCTTTTGTCTTAAAATACCGGCGACTCCTTTTAACTGTATTAAATAAGGAGGGGAACACGAATTTTAAGTATTTTCTTACAAACAATAAATATTGAAAGAAAAAAAAACTTAAAATTAAAGAAATGAAATAAAACAAAAGACTCAAAAAACAGACGTCAACAGTAAACACGTCTTGGATTAATTGTTGTAATCAAGCGTCTTCTTGTTCTCCATTTACTTTCTTTCCATTTCAAGTTACATTGAACGTGTGTCACATCATGCACTTGTTATTTATTTTCTGTCATTTCATTTCAATGATGACAATGTTCAAAAAGTGAATACAAGTCAGAACCCTTTTTAACTGCCTTTTTTACTGTCGATTATAAGGCTAAAATCATGTATATTATAATTTTTAATGATGTTCATAAATTTACTCGAGCAAATCCATGAGACATATGAGACACACGCACAACTCTGACAACGAAAAACCACAAACGCATCATTATTCGCACCCACATATTCGTATATGCATCTCATTTGATATGATATGACATTGATTTGATATGATATGTTTATAGTTTTGTTGGATTCCATAAATGTTTCATGTGCATATGTGCGTGCGTTACTTTTTACGATTATGACTATGATTATTGCAAAATTACATTGGATTATAGTTGATTAAATTGAATAAAATACGTTTTTTTTGGTACCTCCTGTTGACATGTTGTAGCATTTTTAGTGAAATTCATGTGTGAGGAGAGGACGAAATGCGAATACGGAGGATCAATTTCATATCCAGATGGAACAGGTGTTGGAAAATTTCAGGAAAATGGAAGTTTTCAGAAAACCTAATCTTTGTTAAAATTTTTTGAGTAAGGGAGCGATATTTAAAGACCTTCTGCACGCTTGTCGAGCCTTGTAAATGCCATACAATGCTCTACAAGCCTCTAATGGCTGACAGAAATGGATGTCGTTTTCAAAAGGCTCAGTGACACGAAAATTCACTCCGTCGATCAACCCTCACTGATGTCTCTCAGTGTTCCTGTCTAACACACACCAACGATGTGATTGAATTGTGATCCGTTAATTTTAATAAAGACTCCATAATTTGTAATTTAAACCATTCAAATAAAATACCACAAAATTATTTTTGATAGCTTTGCGTTAAAACATTTTATTCATTTATCCAAATCCATTTTACAAAAAATAAAAAACCCAAAACTACCGCTTAAATTTGTTCATACATGTGTGTAATTTATTTGTTTGCAAATAATAAATATAAAATTTTATTAGTTTCTACTGAATTTTATACACACACAGTATGTTTTGTAGTCCTAAACTTAAATTTAATATAAAATAAAATTACATAATAAACAAAAAAATTAACGGTGAATGAAATCGGTGGCAAAATATACACACACACACATTTAATTTAATCATATCAAACACATATCTGGATTGATAACAAGATAAAAGGGGTTACATATTGTCACATGTGTGACATAAAATATTTTTGATGATCCCGGCAATTATGACAAATCAAAGGATAAACAAAAATTTTGAATGATAGGAACCCAAAAAAAAAATAATGATGTAACAAATTTTCAAATAAATTCTTGTTACACATGTCACAGAGGACGCGTGTATAGATTTAAATGTAAAAGTGCATCAATTTTAATAAAATTGACGTAAAATGATGAAATTACATGAAAAATTTGATTTTTTTACCCTTTTCCTTGTCAAAATCAAATCAAATTCAAGTGAGCAATCACCAGTTGACAAAAGTCAAAAACTCATTCAAAAAAATTTGAATGCAAATGACACATGAGAAGTTTTTCATACTTTGTTCGTCATTTTATTACCCATCACACATGCAGCATACTTGTGACATGTCATGTCTTTTATCAACTTAAAAAGTACACACACACTTGATCTTATATAATAATAATTTTATTTTAAATTAAATTAAAGTTTGATTTTGTTTTCATCAGAAATGAGACTTGTACTTGTAGTTTTTATGGGAAAATATAATGTTTTATTTGTTTTTTTTTCTATTTTAAACAAAAAAAAAAATGATATAAAATAAATTTATACATGAGATTTTTAACAAGGAAAGAAAGATTAAATTTAAAATTTTTATTACTTTTTGGAATTAAATTTTTTATTATTCTTCAACTATGTGTGTTTTGAACTATAAACATTTGAATTCAACAAAGTTTCAAAAGTTAAATGTAGTTTAAGATCGTAATCAAATAAGTTTTAAATTGTATTAATTAAAAATTTCATCAATGTTTTTGTGTAAAAATTGATTTTTATAGGCATTTTAAATGTTAGTTTTATTTCAAATGAAAAGTTTAATAAGTTTGAAACTTATGATTTTATTTGATTATTTGATCGTTGGCGATGAGTGTTTTAGGTGGGTCCTACTTGGAGTGACTTAGATATTGATTGTCATCGACTTAGAATATGTCTTGCAATTTTGCTGATAAATTATCATGTCTGGAAATATTTGTTTCACGTCAGTCAATATAATGTAAGAAACCATTTTGATCAAAATTCTTTGTTATTAGTGATTGTAATTAAAATGTTGTCATTTTAGGACCCTTTGTCATTTTCAGCCCTCAGTTATTCTGATACCCCATGCCATTTTTCGACTCAAAACATGTTTATAGCACTTAAAATTACCTAAATTTTATCTTTATTTTGATTTTTTTTTAGCAGTGATGAGCCCCAGCAATCCTGTTCTGTAATGATCAAGATGGCCGTTGAGGTTCATCGACAACGTCTGTTCTGATCTGAGGACGTTAAGAGTGCACGAGATAGAGATTACATAAAAAAGATTCTTCAAAAGGCTTTGACTAGTAGAGCCAGTAATGTAGGTTTAGATGTAGACTTAGATAGTGTGTTGAAAAAACAATGGAGGTACTCTTACATTAAGCTTTTTATTATTTTCTGGATCACTAGCAGCCTGTTGTAATAGATGCGTTGTTTAACACTCATCAGCTCTGTATCTCCCAACATTTGGTTGTCACTTAAATCTATTGCCATTCGTCATAATTTTCAGGGCACGGTTTTGTAGCTCGGTTAATTCAGTTTCGAATGGATAGATGAGTCAAGGTCTGGTAAAATAAGCCATTTATACAGTGTTAATCTTGTTTCTTTGTCAAATTTTTTTTTATTGTGTCTCAAAAAATCAGTTTTCTTTACCATTTTCCTGATTCCATAGCTTGTATTGCACTGGAAATTTAACTTGCCATATATTAAAACTCCTAAATCAAATCTCCTTGACATATTCAATTTAATGTTCATTAATTATAATATCAGGAGGGTTTTCACGTGTACCAACGATCATTGTTTTTGTTTTTGCAATATTCAACATTAATTTGGACAACACAAAGAATTCATTTACTTCGGCTTCAATATTTAATGATTCAATGGTTTCATTTAAGTTATCACAGTCAGTCTATATCAAGATGTCATTCGCAAACAGATTTATAGAGTCCTATTGTGGTCTCCTCGATTAAAATCGAGGAATGCCCAATTTATCAGCTAGGTAAGTTTGTCTCTGTACTTTTTTTCTTCCTTTCATTGCATTTAAAACACAAAAAATGACATTGCTCGCTGAAACAAAACAAAATTTATTAATTTTACCACTAATATGCAACTCAGAACCTCATTCATAAATTCTTATTGAACACCCACCACAATCATCATCATCATAATTTATTATGTATGAAAAATAAATAAATAATAAAATAAACCAATAAACTATATACAAAAATTTTATATTCATTCATAAAATCACACAAAGAAAAATTTAATATATATATTTGCCATCATATTAAAATTTTTTAACGAAAAACTAACATTGTGATCACATTGTATGCATTTTCATATAATAAATTCAAAAAATCATAAATATAATAATCTCACAGAATTAGTAATAACTGTGAACTATTAATAAATTTTTTACGATTATTTTGTATATTATCGCCTTAAATTCATAATCACCATGATCTTTGTGTGTTTCTTGTGTCCAGAATTTCATAAGATCACACATATGACTACCGGTCTTACTCGCATATGAATAAAAATAATTGTATAGTTTTTTGTTTGAAGAAGGAAAAATACATGCACAAAGTTAATCCACATTTTTATTACTATGAAATCGTAAATTTTATGAAATTTAACACACATATAAAGTGACAGCACAGAAAAACAAGACAAAGCAACATTGTCCGTCACATTTTTATAGCGCATTTTATCCCTTTTTATGACCAAACTTTACAAAATTCAACCATCAAAAATGTAATAAACTGTATTTTAATGGAAATAATAATTGTACCGATGATGCATTATAATTACTTACAAATTCATACAAATTATTACAGTTTTTTTTTTTGCAACCAAAAAAAACCAATAAACTATTATTATTATTATTTGTATTATTGATATCCTATAAAAGTCACAGTTGGTCCATTATTTGTATTAAAAATTTTATGACATTTCATTGTATTTGTTGTTCATTTTATTATCAAAAATTGTCGCTTTGTTATAAAATGTATCTATTATTCAAAATTCAAATTCATTATTTATTAATTTTTGGTTTTAAAATTGAAATGTAATAAAACCAATTAGTTAATAAATTATTTTATGCTCTCAATACAATGTAATGCAGCAGCAATGAATCATTGAAATTAAGCATTTTTATATGAAAATTGACAAAATTTTACCTTTTTTGTAATTAAAATTCTCTTATTTTATTTTAAATTCATAGACTCTTGACTTCAACTCATCTCATAATTTAACCCATTTGAAATGTTTTTTTCAAGTATCACTGCAACTGATGACGATAACGATGTCATCAACATTGACTCAACCTCTCAAAAAAAACTTTCGAGTTAACTAATAAAAGCATGAGAATCCTCATCTCATATCATCACTGAATATGAAAAATAAAATATTCACATGATATGATGATGTTATTTACGATTAAATTATGGTAAAATACAAATAACTTATCTCTTTTTTGGCACGTTTACTTTTCTTCCTTTTTTTCTCTCTCACATTTTCCATTTATTTTATACTACTATTTTACCACTATTGTGTATTTTCCATTCTTTTGAATGAATTTTAACTAGCAAGATATATCTTGTTTGCATAATAAGGATGGAGCCACTGAATCTATTTATTTTGTTGTTCTCGGTTAGTTCTATTAAAAAAGTTTTTTTTACTCATTTCTCGAAAGACACACACTACAATTTGAAGTGAAGATATGAGTACGAGGAAAAACAGAAGGAAAAAGTTTCACTCATATTTTTTTGATTATTTTCTGTTGTTAAAGAATCATTCAAATGGAAATCACTTGCAATCTTTTTTCTGAATACCGAGATACCGATTTTTGTTTTTGTTGTTGTGTCGACAGTCTAGAAAACGTAATAGTAGTAAATTAGTTTTTCCGAGCAAACAACTTGAGTATGAGAATAAAGTATTTATTTCTAGATTTAAAGATAGAGATAAAATTTCTCAGATAAAATGTATAATAAAATAAATTTTAAATAAGGAGAAAAAAAATCGGGACAGAAGGAAGACAAAAGTTTATTTATTTTATTATTTGTCTATTATTAAGGTTATGTGAGTGTATTATTTAATTTTTTTTGCAAGAAAAAAACACACACATGTTCATAAAAAAAAATCTAATAATGATTCTGTCTCTATAGTTTCAGGATATCAAGCAACAAATCTTTGAATTAGGTAGGGTCGGTTTTCAACATCATTTGAAAGGTAAGAACTTCAGAAAAAAATTATGGCTCTGACTTACTAGACTGAAGTTATCAACGAGCTTGGCAGCCTCGGAAAGGAGTTTTTTCGGACCTCCTGGGTCCTGCCTTACACGTTCCAAGTAACATGAACGACTTTTACCCTGACTTTTTTTTTGTTACTGTTTTTCAATTTTTGTGTAATTGACAAAATCAGCTCTCAGCGACAAACTTTGGTGGGTTTTTAGACTTTCCTGAAATATTTAACATGGACAAAGTCGTTGATGAGCAAACAGATCGGTAGAGAATCTAATTCTGTGGAAATTTGTATCTGGGTTTTTGAATTCAACTCTATAGAGGGTCTTGAGAAGGCTTTCTGTGTTATTTTGGTCGCTTTTTAAGCTTTTCTTAAAATTTTAACACAGGCAAAGCCGTTGATAGATCGATAAAGAATTTAATTTTCCGGAACTTGGTATCTGGATCTTTCGATTCTCCGAGGCTGCCAAGGTCGTTGATGAGGTCTTTGATAACTTCAGTCTAGTCTCTGACTTAAAATGCAGTCCGTGGTCATGTAAAGTCATTTAAGGGTGAACTAGTAAGCGTGTTCTGAGGCTGAGGCGTTCTACTGATGATAACGGGCATATTCAATGTGCTCGACAGTGGACATGAGTACTGGCTTTAATAACCGTCCAATAAATCTGAAGCCATTAAAACCTGTTTAAAGTTTAAAAAAAATATGAAGTTTTCATTCTTTGGTGTTCCTGTTCAATAATTCACCTCCTTTGTCATTCATCAAATCAAATCAAATTTATTTAAAAATAAAAAAATCGAGCAAATAAGACAGAAAACCAAACAACCGTAACCAATGTCCATGTACGTTCATTTGATCCTGTTATGAATTGATCCTGATTAAATTAGAGGGTTTCTTTAATAAAATAATAAAATAAAATTCTCCTTACATTTTTTTCTCTCCATATATTTAATAAAAAAAAATTGATATGATTGAAAAATAATACCTTTCAATTTTGAAATGAAACAAAAACAAGAATTTATTGATAATTTGAAACAAGATTTTTCAATCATAATGACATTAAAGTTAAATCAAGTCCAAGCTTTTGATTTAATTTAAAAAAAAAATAAAAAATTCTGAATTTATCATATCAATATCAAGACATATCACATACAACATGAGGAGCATGCACGAATGCTCATGTTCATTGAAAAAAGACCAAGAAATGCACTCGCTTCAATGATAATAAAGCCAATAAATGGATATTTTACAAAAAGGATATCGTGTTACAATTTTTTTTCTTGTACTTTTTTGTTTGTCTCTATCACAGTGTGTCTGTGTGTGTGTGAGTTGTTAACAAGGTTACGTGAGACATATCGTTTATACCCATTTGTTGGATATTGAATGAATAAATAATCTATTTGTCCTGTGTCTGTACTTCCTCCTATTTTTATGTTATTATTATAATAAAAAGTACAATTTGAATTTGATAAATAAAAGAGTGTATCATGATGTCGTGTTTTAGTTGTTTAGCCTGTCAGTCGTCGTTATGATAAAAATGTTCTCTTTTATGTTTCAATTCAACAACATAAGCAAGGATGCTCATTATATTCCTTTGCTTTTATGCTAGAATTTTTACTGTGTATTATTTTCATTTTGTTTTTATTGAGTTAAGGCAAATATGTTTTATAAAAAAACGAACATTAATTTTCTATTAGACTCGACGTTCTATTGATGTTGGTTTTTTTTTGACTTCGAGTTTCATACATAATTCATTTTTAATTTATTGAAATGAAATAAAATGAATTTGCCACCACAATCATCTTTGATGGTTTCTATGAAATGAAAAAAGTAACGAATCTTTTTTTATTTTTAAGTTGTTTTTATGGAAGTTCATCGTCATTTCAATATAAACTGACAATTAGGTGATTTCAAAAACCAAAAAACTCTTTCATTCTTTTGAAATTTTTAACTTTCCATGGTAGTTTTTTGTAAAATTTATGACAAAACGAGCAGTCTGCTTTTAATTTTAATTCAACTTATAAGTAGCAAAAAAATCATGGTTTGTAAATTTACGATGTGGTTTGAAAGCATTGAAATTCTCTTTGAAATTATTAAGTGCTCAATTCTTTTGAAAATGATGTGAATGTTTTAAAATGTTAGTTTTTACTTTGAGAGATTTTTACATTTACTTTATAAATAGCATTGACTTTTTTATGGTAAATGTTAAATTAACTCATTCGACGTCGCTCCTAGAAATATTGAGTTTTGAACAAAAAGTTCTTCTATGATTTATTCTTTAGGTAAAAGTGAATACTTTTCTCTTCGATGAAAATATCAAGTTTCATATAAAAATTTTACAGAGAGTCAAAATAAAATACGTATAAGTGCTACAGAAATACATACAATCTTGTACGAGAATGAAAAAAACGCTATTTTTCTTAAAAGTTTAGCTCATAATTTTTTAGTTTTTGGTTTAAATTCAAAAACCATTCAACTGTTTGATACAAAACATCTTAAATTAAGATTCTAAAAAAGATTAACAAAGAAATTTTTTATTTATGTATTTCAAAAGTCTCTCTTTTATTACATTTTTCTCTCTTTTTTATAACCACTTAGCCTCTCTTTCTCTCAGTTTCTCTCTTTTATTAAAGCACTCAGTTCAATTCTCTCTCACACTCAATTCTTCTTCTTACAGTAAAACCTTTTGTCTTTCCTTCTCACACTCAGTCTGTTTTCTCTCTGTCTCACTCTTTTAAAAAATCACTCTAAGTCTCCTTCTTTGAATACTAATTTTTTCTTCAAATTACACTCATATAGTGTCATTCTCAATTCGGACAAAGAAAAGCACAATAAAATCCCTGTCCAATATCATCTTAACCGGTTTATTCCTTATTTTTCATCATAATATTTTTTAATAGTGCAATAACCATGTTAAATAATATTAAAAAAAATAACATGTTTATTTATTACAAAGAATAAATTATTGTCACACTTGCATATGAAATGTGTTGTTCTTTATTTAATATTTTTTTTATAGAAATGACAACATTTGCATCACATTTACTTTGATTGTCCTTTTCAGATGAGACGATGAGGATGTTTTTCCTTTTTTGTATCTCTTACATAGGTTTGATTGAAAGCAAGATTGTTATTTATGAGAAAATGGTGTCAAATTTCACGGTATGACCAACCCTTTTAACAAGGAAAGGACTGCTGAAGAAGGGACGGAAATTGAATTGTTACTTGAAGATATGGTAATGTGGAATGTAAGAAGATAACATTATGACCACAATTTGCAAATAAATGGTCTTATTTAAAGTTACTTACAACACTTTGTAATGTTTATTAAATAGAGTGTATTACTTTTTATTATGTTGTTTTTCTTCCTTTTTTTTATTGTATTGAATGAATATGAAAAAAAAACATATTTTATAATCGAAAAGAGAGCTATTAGTTACGTGTTTATTGTGTGAAAGTTTCCTTTTCTTTTATTCATTTTACAAGAAATAACAATTTACACTATGATACAAAAAAAGGGGCGATTCATATAATGGGCAATTATTTAAAAAGGATTTGAGTGACAATAACATACAATTTTTATTTTTCATGTCGGCCAAGAAATATCTGAAAGTTGAATCATCGTTGATTGCATTTTAAAGACACAAACAAAAAAAATTCCATTACACATTTTTTTTGTGTATTGAAATCGGACGAGAATAATGACTCATATCATAAAATTACTCATTGGTACCTTCTGCAAACAATTGTACATGCAAACAAAGAAAAGAAGAAGCCTCAAACAAACATTAATACATCATAAAATATGCGTAAATTATATCAAATTATATAAATTTCGCTTCATTACTCATACACACAAGCACGGTTTTATTGATATTAACATAAAACTAAAACTAAACACATAATATTATTAATATTTATTACATAAATTATTACACATCACTTATTAGACCAAAAGTCCTCATGATAACACACAAATTTTAGGAAATATTATTTTGAAACACATATTTGATGTCATAAATCTAACTCTATCCAGCTTGATGTAATAATGATCTCTTCAATATTTATGATAATCATATTTTGTGTGTGTGTAGTAGTAAAATTATGATGTGCAAATGTAATTTATGAGTTATTGATAGTGTGTGTGGTATGCATTTATTTATTATGTTGTGTGTAAATAATTGTAGCTATGAATATTAGAGTGGAATTTTAGGATACATTATTAGGCAATTTGATAGTTTTATTGTTCTATGATGGATTTTTCTGTAATGAATATTTATTTTCATCTAATTAAATATTTAATCAAATTGTGTTTTAATTTCAGATGATTTTCATGATATTGGAATAAGAGGCATGGAATTGGAGCGTAAGAGCATGACATTGAATCTGGGAATAATCGGATCATGTGAGCTCCAGCTAATTTAGAGGTTCAGTGGTGAAGGTATTTTTTTATCAAGGATGAGCAAGGGCGTGAATCCGATGAAGTGCAATAATTATTTCAACTCAAGTGTGATATCTGATATCTGATATCTGATATCAAATCGCATCTGAAAAGTGTCGCTGAGGTATGCCTTTGGTCCATTCGTATTAAGTGGCTTATTTTAGCTTTGTCTGTCTTAAGAGCGAAGTCTTGCAATTCCCTTCACTGAGCACCCACATAAGCATTTTGATAATTTCAAAGTAATTTTAATCCACTATTCACAACTAACCTCATTCCATATTTTCAACTCGATATCAGTAACACCAGTTTTACCATCATTTAACTTTGCCTTCGAGTACAAAATACGTTAAAAATGATTAAATTGTTGCAATTATTCTTGACTTTTATTATATTTATTATCTACCATATACGTACATATATTAAATTTTATTAAAATATTGCCATCGCACAGCAACATTTTCTCCAAGCATCATCCTACACTAAAATCTGCAATTCATATTCATTTTTAAATAATAATAAATATCCTTAGTATACGAGTGAAGCAACACTTTATAACAGATTATTCGCTTTTATTTAAAACCGAGCCACATACAAGCGAGAGACAACAAACTATAAACGATTCAACTAAATGGTCGATGATCATTCATTATGAATTTTAATATTTTATTTAAATGCTGCAATAAATTTAGAGAAATATTAGAATCGATTAAGTTTAAATTATATGGCATATTGTGGTTTTTTTTTGTTTTGCGTAAAAGAGATAAAATTTTAAATTAATGTTAGAATATTAGTGCCATTATCTTTCATTTTTTATTACATTGCAGCTTCTGATATTCAATGTCTCACAAATCAATACTTCATTCATTTTTATTTTTTTATAATAAACTACCATGCATGACATTTTTTACCCTTCCTATAATATTATTTTTTTTATATGAATTGATTGCATTTTTGTTTAAAAAAAAAATAGTGAAAAATATTAAATTGTCTCCCTTGATACTTCTTTAATGCCATCACCATTATCTACAAACTCTAATATAATATTGAACTCCATTATCTAAATTGCAGCACATCATTTTTCAAAACGAAAATAATGTGAAACAAACAATGAATAATAAAAATTGAATAAAAAAATATCTTGGTTTGCTCTCTTAAACAGTGAGTAAGAAAAATGTGTATCACATTAAAATTGAATAATATTCCAAATCTATCAAAAAATTTTATTTTATTCCATTTTATCATGTGTCAAGTCATTTATTGAAATGGCTTTTTTTCGTTCCTTATCATATCTAAATTGTTTTTTATTTTATTAAATTTAATATTAAATTATGTGTGATTTTTCATCATTATTTGATGATTTTCCTCTAAAATTTATGTCTTTCTGTTTCTGGTTAAAATGAAAAATTACATTGAATTTCAATCTCATTAAAAATTCATGTCCCATTTTAACATTGGACCAGTGTGATGTAAATTGTAGAGAAAGTTTAATTGAATGCCTTGTAATGTTGAAATTGGAAAATGGAGACACTTAATAACATATGCAAATAGCATTTCAATTTCATCTATTATATAGTTAAATTTTACAGAATTAAAATAGTGATGTCAGCGATAATGTAATATTAAATTTATGTGTGTGTGTAAGAGTGTTCGATGAATAATGTGACAAAAACATGTTGAGTTACAAAATGATGATTTAATTATCAAGTAAACAAGGTGAATATTGATTAGAATAATTTATGGCTAAACAAGACTTGATTGTTATTTGCGAGTGTCTCTGATTGCATTACATGAAGTTGTTAGAGGTGTGAGATGATATTTTTGGCACTTATGGTGTTAATCTTGAAGGAAAACATAGAATTAGGACCATTTTGACAGTAAGAGTTCAGATTCAATGGCTTCAAAAGACGGCCTGTACTTAAACCTATGCATCAAACATCAGTAATCAACGGAAAAATGTCTGGTGAGATGAAAACTTTCAAAAATATTTATTTAAAATAACCACTTTATCATAACCTCAAAAAAATTATAATTTAAATCACCCATGAGGGAACCCAATTTCTAAAATTTGATCAGAAAAAAAAATTTTGATTATATTGAATTTTATTTTCAAATCACACATAAGAAAGTGATAGATTGAATCTGTTTGCAAAAACATTTTACCAGACCTTTCTTTTGTCTGTTCAATTTCATATCAAAAATATTCCGTATAATGATGATGACGATGATGATAATCGCATATATATTTATATTTTCAATTTTATTTAGATTTAGGGAAAGAAAAAAATTCGGAATAAGTCAACTCAAAATCAAATAATCTTGAGTGTTATAATCTATCATCTGTTCAATTGCAATAAATCAGCATATAATTGAGTTAAATAATGACTGATTAGGGATTTTCTTTCTAAACAGATATCACCAATAATATGATGATGTCAAAAATACAAATAAATAGATCAAATACACACAAAACAATTTACGGATGACCCCTTACAAGAATTATAATATTAATGTGTTTAATTTTTTTGCACTTTACTGTATAAGGAAAAATATTTTTTGACAGATTATTTGTAATGCTTTAATGAATTATAAATGTCCAGTTTTGTGTGTGTATGATTGGTTTTGAGTTAACCCCTTTGACGAGAATCAATAAGATATGGAAGAATGATTTTTTGATGTCCTTTGTGATATATCGGCTCGTTTAGTCCACTACAAATTTATTCATGAAAAATTTTGTATTTTCTAAAAATGGAACAAAAAAATAAGTTAATCGACATTATTGGTAATAAATCATTTGTGCTTGTCAAAATATAAAAATGGATTAAAATAACATTTTAAATGGATGAAAAATATGGAAATCAGATTTTGGTTGAATATTTAAAGAAAAATGCTTTAAGGGGAGCTACTTGTAAGTCCAGACTGAGACTGAATGTCAAATTAGACAGGTGTCGAACTTCAAAGAACGTGAAAATATCAATTGAGTCAGGGACTTGACGATTAGTAAAAAAAACTTAGTTGTCATTGGAAAAATTTGAAAAGTGACCATTCTTATTAAAATGCACTTACATTGCATTTTTATCAATTCTGTTTGCTTTTTTAGCAAGTTTTTTTCATTGTGAGTTTCATATCCTTCATTATATTCATGCCAAATTATTTATTTTTCATTATGACTTCTTTTAAAACAAACAAACTACTTGAAATACTTGTACTTGAAGAGTTATGAAAAAGTCAAATAAAAAAACCTCTCCTAACTTTGCTACTTATCAAAACATAAAAGTTTAAAAAAGTTAGTTATAACCATCAAATTCAATTCAAATAACATAAAAAGTAAAATCAATATGAAAATGAAATGAAACTACTTTCCTTAATTGAAAAATCTTGTCATTGCCATATAAAACCAAAACTTTACCTCAAACCACAATAAATATCACTCATAATAAAGAGCATGTAAGACAAAGAATATCGAAAAGTACTTATTAAAGAAACTAATAAGAAGTTACTTTTACACTACTTCTAAGGAAAAGTAATTCCAATTACTTTGAAGATTAAAAATTTAAATTGGAGTGTCAAAATTACACACGTCATAATCCTTTTTTTGATCTAGATCACCCTCGGTTACACCTCTTAACACATCCAAAATGTAAATGTTACAATGTCTGTGTAACAGGAAATTATGATTGAAAATACTTTGCTATCAGTGTGTGACCGACCACTTTTCCAAAAATAATATTCATTTATTCAAAGTAAAACCAATCCCATTTCCTAAATAAATTATTTTGCAGCTCATCGTAATTTCTTAGCATATTTTCATTATTTTAATGGTGTTCATGATTGCAAAAGATATCTTACGTGGAATTCAATCCAGGATATTTTCTGTTTAAAAAACTATAAGATTTGTATTAGAAAGACATTACAATAGCAATTTAAATGTAAAAGTTTTATGAAAGTATAACAACAAAAGACTTCATTATTTAAATTCAAATTGTGTAAACTAAAAGTGATAAGTTTTTGTGTTTGTTCTTTTATTTTATTACAGGTAAAATCTCCATAATTACACATCTCTATACTTGCACAACCTCTATAATTAATACATGTTTGGACGAGATTTGCATGAAAATGTCTCTCTATACTTGCACACTCTCTTTATTTGCTACAATTTTCTGGTCCCTTGAGACGTGCAATTATGGAGATTGTACCTGTATTGAAGTACTTTCTTAAAGTCTTTATGGTTATACGGTGATAGAATTGCTCATTTGCAAGTGATTTTATTATACTATTTATAAGACACAATTTTAAATAAATAGGGTGAAATTCATTTCTTTTTTAATCCTTCTTTCTTTGACTTTAATTTCAAAATAGTTTTTCAATAAAATTAGATATTCTTAGGTTTTATATCTAATTTAAAATAAATTTTACATACGCTTTGTTTAAGACATATTTATGTAAATATGTTTAATTTCTTAAAATACACATATTATTATCACCGTTTCATTTTGAGTGTAAGGAAAGTTGGGAAATGTATTCATTTGTTTGATGTTATAGTAAATTTGGTTACATTATCATTAAAATCATTATTGTACTAAGCATAACAATGTGATATGTGTGAAAAATTAGAGAGGGTCAAAAAATGCTCGTTTAATGACTTTTATTCTAAGTCAGGTCAGTTCGACGAGTTCTTTGATTTAGCATTTTTGTTTCTCACTCAGTTCTGTTCGTTGAGTTCTTTCATCCAACGTTTTTGTTTCTCACTCAGGCTTGTTAGATGAGTTCTATCATTTTACGTTTTTGTTTCTCACTTAGACCTGTTCGATGAGTTCTTTTATTTAAAGTTTTTGTTTCTCACTCAGGCTTGTTGGATGAGTTCTTTCATTTTACGTTTTTGTTTCTCACTTAGACCTGTTCGATGAGTTCTTTCATCCAACGTTTTTGTTTCTCACTCAGGCTTGTTAGATGAGTTCTTTCATTTTACGTTTTTGTTTCTCACTCAGCTCTCTTCGATGAGTTCTTTCATCCAACGTTTTTGTTTCTCACTCAGGTTTGTTCGGTAAGTTCTTTTGTTTAACGACTTTTCATTTCACTGGAATCTGTTTTGCCCTTTATTGTAAAATGTCCCACCCTATCACATTACCTTTTCTTTATCAATTTTAAATTAGCTTTATATGTAAAATTTCTTATAAAATTAAAGATGGTTTAAAGAAATTAAATTGATTGAACGTAATAATTTATTAACTTAACATGTGTGCCTAACATGCACGCATACGATTAAAACTAATTTAATTGTTACAACCAGAAACGTAACGATAATAGTTAACATGAACATGTGTAGAGGAGTGTTCTTTCTTCATTTTCTTATCATTTAATCCACGTGAATAAATTTATTCTTTTGTATAGTCAAAAATTCACAATAATTATTCTTCTTCAAGTCATTCTTTTTTGTTTCTTCACAACATTTCATTTCAAGATAAAATTAGCAATTAATTTTTAGGGATTTTAAGTTGGCAGGCAGTCATCAGTATAACTTAACTGTATAAGATGATGCTTAAAACCAAATTTGAATAATGATGTGTGATTACATATGTGAATTTAAACGATAAAACAAAATTTTAAAATTAAATGAGATAAGACATTGCTTTCAATGAATAATTGTCAAGTTATTTGAAATGAAAACATTATTAATGAGTATGATGAATAAATTTGAATACCAAAATAACATTTTAAATGATGTGTGATAACTTACGAACGATTAACAATAAGGATTAACTTGTATCGTTGCGTTTTTATACATGAAACATGTTAATGGTTTTTTACTCCTTTTTTTGTGTTTTGTGATTTGAATTGTCATGTCACTTACCCCATTTTTCATTTAATTTAAAAATATTTTCAATACCAGTACAAAACAAATCATGAAAAATTTTTACATATTTAAACGAGTTTTTGATACGGTGATCAATCAAAATTGTTTGGTCTCGCGATTTATATGAAAGTTGAAATGATTTTACAATAAAAAGGGAATTCATCAAGGGTATTGTAAATTTTTCAACAATTTACATTGGTTTTGGTTTTTTTTTACTCTTTCTATTTTCAAATGTTTTATTTGAAATGCGTGTTCACACATGAAAACCACCACAATTTACAACCTGTAACAAACATTTTTTCTCGTGGGATTTGAAATAAAATAAAAATACATTTTAAAATTTTCACATTTAAAATAGAAACAGAGCTTTAAGAAGATTTACAACATTGTAACTTGTTGACATGACAATGAATCAAGAGAAGTGTGGATTGGTAATCCATTTGTTGAAGTATTTTTGAGACGTGATTGTAATTTGAATCCGTTTTACTCTGTAACATGAAGAAATACGAGGACAAAGGTGATTTATGTGTAAGAGAATTCAAGATGAGGTCCATTTACATACACAGAAAATGTGAAAATGTTGTAAAATCACTACAGATTATGTCTTTTCTTCAACTCTGTTTATATTTGTGAGTGTCTTCAAGATAAAGTATTGTTAATCCTTGACATTCCTTTACTTTACATGAAATATGTTGAATTTGAATTTTAACACCTTAAGATGTCCAAACTAAAATTATTTGAAATTCATATGTAGAAACATGGCAATCACATCAATTACACAAGTTATTCATTTGGAAATCTTACAGTGCAAGTGGTATTTTGCTGTCATCAAATAATTCAAAATGAATTTTCTCATCCTTCAACACAAAGATTTATGGACTTGAATGGTTTTGGAAAGGAATTCAATAAATTACTTTTCTTGTAGATACAAATAAGAATCCTTCGACGTAAATAATATCAGCATTTCCTGAAACGAAATAGATTTATTGAATGCATGAATGATGAAAACTAAATATTTCGTAATATTAAAATGAGAAAAAAATAGCAATCAACTTCCATCGTAAATAATAATAACTGTCAGTCATTTAAATGCAACAGATACATCTAAAGTTATTTTCATTTCGTCAAGGTAAATCAAAAAGAAGGGGAATTCCTGTTTGAATATGGGATATTTGTGATGCAGCGAATATTTCATATTTCTTAAATTATTACTTAAATGATGTAATATATTTCGAAAATTACCTCAATTTCATCAGATGTGAATTTTTTTTTTAACATGTTTCAATGTAAAAAAGACTTATTTTGATCATAAAAAAACTGAACATCAATAAAATGAAAGCAAATCAACCCCTTTCTCAGGACACAATGCAGAGAAAGTAAATGGGCGTGTTGATTTGGAAGGAAAGAAACAGAATTTCGTGTTTTTTTATGTTCTACTTTCCTTTTGTACTTTTTTTTGTTTTGTTTATGACATTTATATAAGTTATTGGTGAATTATCAAGAAATCTAAGTTATTGCTCATTTTTTTATGTTAAAATATGTTGAATTTAAATAAATAAATTGAGAGCACTATGTCTGTCCGTACTTTCATTTTTTTCAAGGTCATACTTTGAGTAGATTCTTCAGGTCACAAAAAATTACCCCGTAGATAAAAAGAACCCTTAATTCTGGTTTATAGCCCAAATATGCCAATAGTGACTTACAGGTCAGTTTTTTTTTAGAAAATTTCCCGTTTCAGTAAGTTTTCAAATGCACTTTTAATTGACATTCCATGATTACGTTTCACAATTTCTTTTGTCTCCAAGTCAATATCACGCAAAATATTAGATTTCTTCAATTTATGTAATATGTCTTTTATTTTTTTTATTTACCAAGTGACGTTTTTTTGTGAATAATAAACAAAATTTTTATCACCTAAGAAGAATGACAAACTGTCAATAAATTATCAAATTTATGATCAATATCTATCAAATTCGAGTGAATTTATTGCTTTGTGCAAGAAAATATTTTCGAATTCAAGCAAAATGATGAAATCTTCAATAATATGTCAATGAGAATTCTAATAATGGACTTTAAATTTTTTGAATGGAAATGAAAAGAGGTGGAAGTGAAAGGCAATAAAATTTGAGAAATATTTTATACAATTTCAGTGTCACATAGTTTTGAATTTGAAAGGCTTAAGGAAAAAAAATGCTTCTCTTCATGAAATGTTTTGTTAAAATTTATATTTTGTCAGTTGAAACGAAGAAAATTTCGTCTCCTTAATGCTTTTTTTCAAAAATACATTTATTAAATCACGTTTCAACACTTAAACTGCCAAAAATTTTATGTATCGGAGTTCAAAGACAATCAACTTAAATTTAATATCCTGATTTATGCTCCAACGCATCCAATAAAAGCTATTTTCATATGTCATAAGTACCGTCAAAAGGAGCCAAAAATACACAACATTAAGAAAATGGTCAATAAACCAATCCATAAGACATTAAAATTATAAACATAAAAAATATCCCTATTTCCCTTCTTTTCTTTTTTTTCTTAATGTACTCAACTGTCCATCACTCAAAAAAATATTAAGTACTGGTCGTTAAAAAGGGATTTGCGTTCAATTTGTTGATGAAACAAAAATTTGATGGAATCAAACGCTCACAGTCTTTTGGGATTAAGATTAAATACTTTAAAAACTTTTCTGGACACACTTTCATGATATTTTAATGGACAATAAAAAAGAAGAAATATATTTTAAAGAAAACAAAACAAATTTTTTTTCCTTTTATATGTAACGGAAAAAGCACATTTCATTGCAAATATCATAAAGTAAACATAATCATAAAATCATAGTCAATAAATTTAATTCAAAATATGTTTTATGATGATTTTTTTGAGTACTTTTGATCCAGGAAACGTGAATATATAAAAAAAATAACAACAATAACCATAATAATACACTCAAATATCTCGTTATTCAGTGGTTTTTCCTGTGTGATTATTTTCGTTTCAAAATAATTTTTATTTTATTTTTATTTTTTTTCGGGAGGTAAAGTTTTTGCAATTTATAAGCAGAAAATTTATACATGTGAATGATTTTTATATTTATTGATATTCCTTTTTCGGATATTGAAGGGGCACCATGTCAGCACTATTTAAAATGTCAAACAGATAAATATTTATGAGCAATCTATGACGAGGACGTGTGTCAAACACATCAAAATTTAGAGAAAAAATCACACAAAATCAAATCAAAAATCATTCTGATTGTATTTTATTGTATATTTTATTATATTCAGACAATTTTTGTTTATTTTGAATGGTGATGCATTGATGCAACAATTATCATTACAACTAAAGAGCGAGTGAGATCAAGAGGAGACATAACGTCGAGACAATATATTTAGTGTAAATGCATAAAAGTAATAAATATTTATCATTATTGCACTTATCCATTAAGGTTTTATTTTATTTCTATTTTTTTTTTCGCACCACTCCAATTATATGCTTGTTTTTATTTTTGGCACTGTAAATATGCTTTGTTTGCTTTTTGATATGCAAATTTCAATGTAAATTATGATTATTTTCTTTTTTTCCCTGTCAAATGGAAAACAAAAATGTAAAATATCAGGATATATTAAAATAGTTTATGGTATTACACTGCTTTTTGTTTGAAAAATATTTTATTTTATTAAAATATCTCACAGTGATATCAAAAACTGATGCGATGTATGTTTGTAATATATTAAATGTATGAAATATTTATTTCCGATCATAAAATAAAACAGCTGATTTCCTTCCGTTTTTATTTCCATGTAAGGTTTATGAATGAATTTGCGTTCAATAGAATTAAGATAAAATATAAAAAAAGAATGATGAGTAACTTGGATTTCAAATCAGTATGAGTAGATTCCAAACGGTTAGAATTTCACGTCAAATACCTTTTATCGATACTAAAAGCAGGGTTGCCATTTTCTTTGAAAGATTCAAATCAGATCAGATTTGTAGGGTGGCTATTAAGCCTACACTAAGGCCATCAGTCGGGCCCATTGAGCATAGCCATTATCATTATCCGAGGGACTTAGCTTTCCTGTCATCCCAAGCAGTCGCCACTTTTATCTAGCCTTTAACTCAAATTGAGTTGTCGGAGAAAGGGACATTTGAGATTGAGAAGTTAATCGGCCGGAGCGAGAATCGAACTGCCAACCTTAAGATTAATAGTGCATGACGCTAACCACTACACCTCACGATCCCCTCACTGTAAGTTGAAAACTCCGAGGAAACAACCGTGCGGAATAAACAGAGTCTTAAAGAGTGCCCAAAATGTTCGAAATTTTTTTCCAAATTAAAAGGAAACGCGTTAAAAGTTGCATTTATCAAACGCCCTGTAAGCATCAATCAAAGATCTCCGTCTACAGACCAAATCGATTTGTACTGCAGAGAGTTTTCAAATTAGAGTGCAGATTTAAGAAACGGACTATGTTTTTAAGTTTAAAAGGTAACAACACTGATTTACCGACGTACGGGACGAAACTCCAACAAATCACCCAATAGCGTATCAAGTCAACAAAAATTTTTCCATCAAACAAATGAAAAAACAATTTACGCGTTTTCAATCTAATTGACTGACTTATCCACAGCAGTTATCTTCATCACATGTTATTTAGAGCTAATAAAATTATCATTAATTCCAGCAGATACACCATTTAATGTTATACGACACATAATTTAATGATTATGTAAGTTAGCTGTTAATATGGCATCTTATATCGTCATTCAAGTTGTGTTTTATACTGTTTTGCAAAAGAATAATAATAAACATAACCGTAAAAATTTATAGGGACAAGAAGTTAAAGGAGGATTATAAGAACATTTATTAAAAGATTATAATCAAAATAAAAATAAGACGAGAAACTTTTTTTCGCTTTTACAATTATATGAGGAAAGTCACAAGGAAGTTTATTTGTATGTGCAATGTAAAAGTTTAGATGACTTGTAAATTGTTTCATGTTCTCTTTTTTTCTACATAAAATTGCTGGATAATCATTTCACAAGTAAACAAACAGACAAACAAGTTTAAACGGAAACATTTGACATTTTACTAAATTGTTTTTCTTTTTTAACTTGTGTCGGTCGTTTTTTAACATTCATATTTATATCAATGATAAAAAAAAAATTGTCACAATAGTCCTTTCCGGTCATATCCTTGTCCCTTCAGATAACTTTTATTACATGATTGATTTGTGATTTGACAATCACTCGTTGATCACCCCAATTTTTTTTATCGTAAACAATGATTTGATTTGATTTTATGGTGTGAAAATTCTGTTTTTTCCTGTTTCAATCAAGATTGTTGAATAAAAATAATGAAAAAAAAATTAAAGTGAGTCAATCTGTTTATCTTGAAAGTTAATCATTTCAACTACAGTCACTCAGAGGTCGGCATACATAACTTCGGAATGTTTCTTCAAATCAAGGAAACATTGGCAAGAAACCGATTATTTTCCAAAATTTTCCTTAAATTTTTTTTTGCCAATGATTCGACGAATCAAAATCCATTAAGTACTTGTGTAAATTGTGTAAAATGCTCTCAAATGCTTCAATTTTTGCACAATCATCGCGTTATTCTCATCCGATTAACACAAGTACCAAAAAATATCACATATTTATCAAAAAATTCGTTGATTCTGAAATTCAATTAGTCCTGCACGTTTTTCTCATAGTTTTCAAATTAAATTTAATGATTAACTAACCCCAAAATTGTTTTATTTTATTTTTTTTATCAATTCAACAGTAAATAAACAAACAATCATGATGCTGTTGATGCACAAGAGACACACACAAAACATTACATCTATAAACGACTAGTCAATCAATAATTCACATTTTTTACTATCAAATAATAATAATAATAAATTGTATTGGTGATTTGATGTGATTTTTTGATTTTGATTGATAAAAAAACGTGTCCATACAATATGAGAACGTGACGACTGGTTAGTTCATCAAAATTTTTACCCATTTCATTGTGATTGTAATAAAAATCATAGTTTTTTTATGTTGGTGGCGACTATTTATTTATTTATTTTTTTTTTGCTTTTTCACCCCCTATTGTGTGATTTTTTTTCTTGCCTTTTGTATGTCCCTTCACAATATATATAAAAATAAAAGGACACGTATGACGACCACATACGATGATGTTACAAAACAGAAACATAATGATAGAATCAATTATTTATAAAATATTTGATGTTTATTGTTATGTAATATCAAATTATATAGCTATGAAGATGAGTTAGTCGCGTATATTCACATCATTCAATCATTTTTATGTTGATGATCATGTATTGTTTGATGGAAGGATGATGTGTTGATGGTATTTTATTTTTTGGTTGAGTGTTAAGCGTGAGAGAGATAAAATTGAGATCAAGTAAAATATGTTTTTAAAGTAATTCCCTTGAGTAAAAGCAGGTCACATTAGTATTGTTTACAATTGTAATTATAAATAAAAAATACAGGAAAAACGAAGGAATTAAGGTCCATCTTGGTTGAGCATGGTATGGCACAGTGGACAACCGCCTTGGACAACCAAATTTGAGGTCTTCAGCCCGATCCTGGCATTTGCTATGAAATTTTTCAAACTCAAATGTTTTTTCCGGTCTTCTCAATTTAACTCAAGGGCTTGATAAAGGTAGCGACTGCTTTAATTAACAGGATAAAAGCTTGGGCACTCTGATCACGAATCCTGTCTCACAATTCGCTCAGCTTATGGCCTGAGAGCAGGCCTGAATAGCCGTACTCTCAATCTACATGGATTCTAGAAGTTTCAAGCTTCATCATTGCTTCTCATACCCTGATCAGACAAACTCTGAAATTAAAGAAAAGTCCTGTAATCCCTTAACCAAAAAAATCTCATTCTACATCCCTGATAACAAGCAAAGTCGATTAAAATAGTTCCGCAAATAAATAATCACAAAACAACACGATCTTATGATTAAATGTAAAAGTAATAGGTTTATCGAATAATGATAATACTAAAAAAATAATATTGAAACAATACAAAACACATTGAAAGGGATTTTTTTACTGCCTATTCATTGTTTGTGTCAATACTTTCATTTTTTGGTATTTTACAACAATGAAATTTTGCTCACTCTCTTTCTATTTTTTTAACTATTTTTAAACAAAAGCAAAATAATGGTTTTGTGTAAATAAAAGGGGTGAAGAAAGTGGTCGAATAACACTAACAATGCAAACTCATGTCATGATTTAAAAGCACTATCGAGACAAAATCCTATAAATTCTTAATTAATTTTGATCATATTTTTATGTCAAAATTTAAAAAATTATATAAAAATATAATTCAATTGTTATCCCGTTGACTTTATTATTAAAATAAAAGATAAGATCAGATCATGATCATATAAAATGATCTCTTTTGATTGATTAACGATGGTGTGTTTATAAAATGTTATAATAAAAATAATAAATTTTTTTATGATCTTCAAGAGTTGATTGAATTAAGATGGATTAATTCTATTTAAATTTCTTTACATTTAACATTTTATCACATAATTTCCAAGAATATTTCAACTATTCAAAATTTTAATGGTCATTTAAAAAAAAATACATTTTTTTTATTATTCACACGATTAAGATATTTAAACATTGATAATTTAGTAGGATTAAATTTCGAGTAATGTGTAACAAAATAATCTTTTAACCAGAAGCCATATAATGTTGTTACATCGTCTTTTTTGTATGATGTTAAAAATGTTATTTTTAAATAAATCAAAATATTCATGGAACGGATTAAATGTCCAATTTACTATTTTCAATTTTTTTTTCTTGTATTGAGATTTTAAATCTAAATATTTTTTTATATTGTTCAGTGAATAAAAGAGTTGGATAAAAAAATTTAAAGGAACGATGTGATAAATAAATCAAATTAACGATTTTAACTGAAGAGGAAGATTAAAACTTTAATATTTATTGGAATTGAAACAAATTTTATATCTTTATTTTATTTTTATGTGTTTTTTTTAATAGAGTTTTGTTGATCTCAACACAAATTCAAATGTAAGAGGGAATAATGACCGTAAACAATAAATAATAAAATTGGAACCAAAAGGATTAAATCATTGAAAAGTTTATTTGTTAACATTATTTATATATCTGTTTTTTTTTATGTAAAAAAATGTCTTGAATCGAGTGTCATTTAACGAGAAAAAAAAATTATTTTACTGGGCATTACACGGTCACAGGTGTTTAGTGTTCAAATGGTTCTATTTCGAAATAAAAACAGAGAAATTTAGTCAAAATTCTGAGAGTCAAGAACGTTTAAGCCACAGGGCAATAGTTGTCAGTAATGTATAATACAAGACCATCCAAATAGCTGCAGCCCTCTCGGATTTTTTTTCAAATTAATCAATAAATTGTGGATAAAAAATTCCCAATAATGTACTGTAAACGCTTTTACTATAACCTTGTTAAAAAAAAAGAATCTCAAAACTAAAAATAAAAAGCCGCTTTCGGAAATTTCGAAATTTTTTAAACCTTGATCAAAACTGTGACCTATGATTTAGGATCATTCAACAAAGAACCACTATCTTACACTTCCTTCTAATTTTGTATAATTGTCCTGTTTTACTCAAATAAAAAACATAGAAAATTTACCTCTTTCAATGATATTTTGTATTTAAATCGTTTTTATTGTCCATCTCTAGCAAATTCTATATAATTATTTTTTTTTAACTAAACATAAAAAAAGACATAATAAAAACCTATCAACAATCCTATTATTGTCCAATTGGGACGCATTAAAAGTAAAATTTCTATTTCATTCAAAATAATCATCATTACAGAATTGAATTTTTCTCTATGTATTAACATTGTTTGTAATAGGTAGCAGTAATTTGTTTTTATTTTATTTTATTATTACATCACTTTATGCAAACACAAAACCACTGTAACTGTGCATGCTGCTGAATATTGAAATTAAAATGTCTCAGATAAGACGGCATCCAACTGACCAAAGAACCATAAAAATATATTTGCCAAAGTTATAAAATAAAATAAATATCTTTATTTGTCTCGTATGCGATAAAATGAGAGAGAAACGTCTCCAGGCAATGCTTTTGTTATCGCACTACAAACGTAACGAATGGTCATTATTTCTGTAAAATAATGGACAAAAAATAAAATTTTTCCTTTGTACTTGTAAAATTTTCTTTTATGCTTCTCAGATAAATCATCAAATGAATGCGTTTATTTACTAAATTGAATCAATCAAATAGTGTGTGTGTTCACATATGTTTTTTTTCTTTCTTTTCTTTTATGACATGTAATTCATATCAATAATAAAAATAATAAATAAAAAAGGGCACTATAAATCTTTTGATGATTTTGATGTAATTGATAAATAAAATAAATTGGTCAATGTCCATAATATGTGATTTAAACCAAAATGAGAGATAATAAAAAAGCATGCTTCCGAAAAGGATTTCAGACAATTTTGGCAGTTTATTAATGGAAATATTTTGAAATCATTGTTTTTCCTTGTTTTCCTCGTATTTTTTGAAGATAAAAAGACTTTCAATGAAATTTCAAAATATAAAATGATAAAACAACGAATAGTTTTACTTTGAACATACTTTTTTTTACTTTTATCATCAAAATAATCGTCATTTTGCATCATCATCATTATAATAATGATAGACACTCACACAAAAAAAGTATATATTGAAGTTTAAAAATTAATCAACCGCGATATTTTATGTATTTTTCTACTTTATATTTTTCTTCATTTTAAACAACAGCACAATTTCTTTGATGTTGAATTGAACAAAAGACACAAAAATGGAGATAAAGGTATTTACTTTTATTTTATCCTTCTATTCTGTAACTTTAAACTTGTGCCATAACGTGCAAAACAGGCAACAAACTTTTTATTTTCAGTTTGACAATAGAAGTAAAAAAAAAATTCACCTTCAAAGGAATTCATCGAAAAGGAACTGATTTTTTTTTAACATTGTGTATGAAATTTATTATTATTATTACATGATTATTATTATGATGATTTTTCGATAATAAATAATGATCAACTGTCTCAAGAGACTTGAATTTGCCATTTTTATGATTAACATGTTAAATATCAAAAAAAAATCGTCTTTCTTATAAGGATTAATTGAGGAAATGTAAAACGGAAATCTCATAGGTGCATATGTACATTTAAATAATAAAGTTGATTTTTTTTATCATGTTTGTTTCATTTCAATTATTTTTTTTTATATTTAAATACGTTTTTTTATTATCATTGTGGCAAACTCATGCATGTATGATCTATTTGTCGTTTGATGTTTCAATTTTGTTATGTTTAAAAAAATGTATATTAAAAGTAACGAATTGAAGATTGATTTGATTTTGAAATCATATGAACACTAATTGATTTCAATGACGATTATTAAAAGTGAATTTTTTTTTCTCTATCACTTTTAATCACTCTAAATTGTGATCACTCACTTTTTATCTCTCAATTTTTATTTCTATCACTTTTCATCTCTCCTACTTCAAATCTCTCTCACTTTTAATCTCTATCTCCTTTTATCTCTATCACTTTCAATCTCCATTACTTTTAATCTCTCTAAATTTATATATCTCACTTTTAATCGCTCTCAACTGTTATCTCTCACTTTTAATCTCTCTCAATTGTTATCTCCCTTAATTTATATCTTTCACTTTTAATCTCTCTCAATTTTTATCTCTCACTTTTAATCCCTCACACTTTTAATCTCTATCTCTTTTTATCTCTCACTTTTAATCTCTCTCATTTTTAATCTCTCTCACTTTTCGTCTCTCCCACTTTTAATCTCTCTCACTTTTAATCTCTATCTATTTTTATCTCTATCACTTTCAATCTCCATTTCTTTTAATCTCTCTCAATTTATATCTCTCACTTTAATCTCTCTCAATTTTTAACTCTCATTTTTAATCTCTCTCACTTTTCGTCTCTGCCATTTTTAATCTCTCTCACTTTTAATCTCTATCTCTTTTTATCTCTCACTTTTAATCTCTCTCACTTTTAATCTCTCTCACTTTTCGTCTCTATCTCTTTTTATCTCTCACTTTTAATCTCTCTCATTTTTAATCTCTCTCACTTTTCGTCTGTCCCACTTTTAATCTCTCTCACTTTTAATCTCTATCTCTTTCTATCTCTATCACTTTCAATCTCCATTAATTTTAATCTCTCTCAATTTATATCTCTCACTCTTAATCTCTCTCAATTTATATCTCTCACTTTTGATCTATCTCACTTTTTGTCCCTCTCAATTTATATCTCATTCACTTTTCGATTTCTCTCGCTTTTTAGCTTTACTTGCTTAATCTTGATTTTTCAAGGTAAGTTTTCGAACTTCAAATACCTCTTATAACGAATCCTCTAATGCTTATTCAGATTTGTACCATAAATTTATATACTTTTATTATCCCCACAACATCTCATTTCATCTTATCTAATTTGCATATCACCTACGTTTTCGAAGCACCGCTAATAGAATATAAAAAATATGAAAAGAAAATCATAATAACAAAAACCCATAAAGCATAAATCTAAAACATAAATAATAATAATAATAAAAAAATAAGATAAACAATTATTATTACATCTAAAATTTCTTTTATCATTGCGTTCCTGTAATTTAATTTGTCATTTTTTATTGTTGATTCCGTGATGATACTACAAACATACCGAAAATGCAAACACACAATTTTTTCGTTTAAATAACTTTATATATGATTAAATTTCAATCAACTTCGCGACTCACATCATGTGAATTCATGCAGATGTTATCGGAAAAGTAGCAAATCATATTAATTTTCTTTTATATGATTTTTTTATTTCAATTTTTTAAATTTATTACGTTTCATAGAACGAATATCCTATTATGGCATTTTTGTAATGTTTCACAATTTCATGCTCGAACTGAAAACTGAGTTACAAAGTAAATAAAAATGAAATTTATGACGATCAAAGTAAATTGAAAAAGTTTTTATTTTTGTGCATTTTTTTGAAACGATATTTTTATTTATGTTACATTCAAACACAAATTTAAAATAAAAAGTGCATCAAAATATAATTGACCATCATCCTGAATTCTTTGAGTGTAATAAATCCTTAATTGATGCAAAAAAAGGGATGCAGTTGCATTTTAAATGGATAGAACATAAAGGTACTTGACCATTTCATTGAATTTTTATCGTTTTAATAATTTTTTTACTATTAAATTAGATCAAAGCCACAACTTTTCAATGCTCTGTCTCTATTCATTTTTTTCTTTTGTAGATGGCTATCGATTCAATGCAACGTTCGAATATCGTCAAGTGCATGTAATATTATTTAATTATCTACACTTGTAATTTACTCTGCCACGGACCAAGTCATGGATGCATATTGGATATGCATTTAAAATGCATTATAAATTGAATTGAAGTTATTTTTACACCATTAATGGAAAATTCATTGAAAGGGGAGTCTCACAGGACTCATTACCAATATAAATTGGCTAGACAAAAGGCAATAAACTCTGAGTTTAAATTCATCTAGAAAATTTAAACCATTAACCGCCGCTGGTCGATTTTTCGACCAGTAACTTTGGAGCCGGATTTCTCCTGGAAGTTCTTAAAATATTTTTTTCAAATTTTCAATACAAATAATTAGACATGTTTAAGAAATGTCGGGCCACTTAATTTTTTTTTTCTATTTTATAAGAAAATTATTAGCAGAAATAAGATGGAAAGTCATGTATTTTTTTCTCTTCGTACAAGAATTCTGTACGTATTTCTGTGGTATTATACGAAACTTTCAAACGGCTCTCCTGTAAAATTTTTGTATGTAACTCAAAATTTTCATCGAAACGAAAAGCGATCACTTTTACACAAAGAACAAATCCTAGAAGAAACTTTTGCTCTAAACTCAATATTTCTAGGAGAGTCGGTTAATGGGTTAATATAAGGCCATAGTTGTGATAAAATGTATTTAATGAATGATTTTTATGAAAAAAATTTAAATTTTAATGTGTAAAAGACTTTTACTCGGTCACCGACCCAACAAGTGTAATTTTTGTGGCATAAGAGCAGCATTTTGTATGAATGAAATTATAATTTATCATCAGAATGTCATTTGTAACTTCAAATTATTTTTCATTGAAAAGCATTTTTTAACTCGAATTCCTGTAATTTAAAATGAAATGAATCAACTTGAATGCAATATTTTTAACTGAATGGATAACCATTAAGTTGTGCTTCCCATTTAAAACTTAAAAAAAAGTAAAAAGCAACCTCTTGTAGCTTTAATACAAAAAACAGGTAAATTTTTAATTTTCATGATAGTACTTCATTAAGAATTGGTGCGTAAATCCATTTATTTTTATTTACTCAACTTATTCATAAACAAAAAATAAGTCAAACAACAAAAAAAGGCAAATTTATTTAACAAAAATGCATCTACACAATTCAATGAGTCAATTTCGAACTACTTCTGTCCAAATACAATACAAATTATTTTGTAAATTTTACATTAGACTCTAATATTCAAAAAACAGTTTCCATTGTTTGAAAAGTGATTGTTTTGATGCAATTTTATTTCAAGTGTTTTTTTGTTATTATTTTCATTATTATTTGTTGCACTCCACTGTTATGTTTATCAAATTTGATACGTATTCATATAATATTAAAATAATAATGCACTTTGTATTGTAAACAACACTTTGCATGAATGAATTCACGAGTTATTTTACATTGCATATGTGTGTAATAAAATTTTAAATGCGTTTTATCCTTTTCTCGCTCTGGACATGCATTGATCTGAATTTGATAAGTGCGATTGATATGGCTGTTTATTTAAAGTGAAACCCTTTTTTTTGGGTTGTGAAGATTGTTTTCATATTTTGTGCATATGTCCATTAAAATGTAAAATTTAATGTGTAAAAGTAATTATCATAACAATAAAATATGCATTCATTATATTTTATATGCTAATTAAATATGTCTCTAAAGTGTGTCCATGGGGCGATTTGTTATCTGATAATAAAATTTATTGTGAATTGTAGTTGATTTTCATAAATTTTAATGATGGAGATTTGAGTATTTTATAAATAAAAAGTGCAAGCAAATGTTGATTCATTTTTCACGAAAATTTTTAGAGCTATTTGACTGAACAGCTAGGAAAACGACCTTAACATGATTTGTACTTTGAAATTTATCTTGTTAGAATTAAATTTTGATTTTAACTACAATTTTCCGTCCTCAATCATTTCAATTTTGAGCATGTTACAATCAAAAAGAACATGAGAGATGACACATAATCCAAATTGTTTTCCACTCTCCATAAAATTTTCTCATACCATCAACTTATTCTTCTTTTCGAAATATTTTGATGCGACTTCTTTGTACAAAAGTAATAAGGAAAAGACATGAAACACAAAAAAATTATAAATAATAAAAATATAAAACCAAAAAAAAAATCTCTTTTGAATAAATTTCAATAAAGATTATGTCTCGATTTTAAATTCTTCAATATCGATAAATAATAATATTGTTCTTCATTCAAGTCTCATGATACGAAAATAATAATATCTTTTTTGTGTGTGATATCAGATTAGAAGAAATATAACAACAGGACAAGATGGAACAAGGATAACAGTTTGGGTGAGTGAGCAAGAATTTAAAATTTTAAAATAAAATTGAAACTTAAACAAGAGAAAAGAAAAAGAGAAAAGTTTTTTTTTGTTTGACAGA
Organism: Culicoides sonorensis; assembly: GCA_900002565.1. Taxonomy (NCBI): domain Eukaryota; kingdom Metazoa; phylum Arthropoda; class Insecta; order Diptera; family Ceratopogonidae; genus Culicoides; species Culicoides sonorensis. The sequence goes on along the minus strand of LN483946.1, from coordinate 3,234 downwards.
AATTGATGGAAGATAAATTATTTATTAATGTTTAAGATTTTCAATCAATATACAAGGAAAGGAATTTTGGAGTGCAAAAAATATTTCAATCAGTTTTTGTGTGCTACTGTGGATTGGACGTTAGAATATTCTCTGAAAATAAATTAAAGTCACTTTTTGATATGTCCTCCAAGGTACTTCAAAACCATTTTCATACAATATTAACGAGGCAAAACTTGAACAAGAGGAGGTTGCTGCACATTTGCAAATCCTTGAATATTGAAGCCTTAAAAATCATATATTTTTCACTTATTCATAGTCACATTGTGTGTTTGTATAGCGTGCGGCCACGTGGGGTCATACAGGCGGTGAGTATTTGCGACCACTACAAGAACTTCAAAACCGTGCTCTAAAGCTTGTTCATTGACTTCATCCATTAACTCCAACGTTTAAACCTTTCAGTCAAGAAATCAAAAACATATTTCCAGTTAAAGGTATATCGGAGCTGCAGATTCTTAAATAAGTTCGTAAGATACTCAATGATAAAATTTTTTATCACACTGTCTTTTATTTGCGTCAAAATGTACAAAATCTGAGAGACAATTAAAGGATCAGCGTAGTGAAGGTCCGAACTTCTGTAGGAGGGAGAAAAATCTCTTACATCAGTCCTACTGTGTTCAACCAGCTGCCTATTGATATAAAAAGAATCGCCAACACTTCAAAGTTCATTTATTCAACCAAAAAGCACTCACCGGAATCAATTTTTAGATTCTTGTAGCGCATATATTATTTATCACTAACTACAACCTTACATGATCCAGTCTCATTCATAATGTTTTAAATTTTTGATAATTTTTATATGGCTTTTTGGTGGGTTATTATTTTTTTTTTCCTTAATTCTTGTGTGTGGTGAGTTCTAATTAAAAGGTTCGGGCAAGACAGAAATGAACCAGATCCAGTGGTTTTCTTTTAATTTAAGATAAACCACTAAGATATGATGATAGATGGGTTTTCACAATAAAGGTAGGTCCGAGTGCTGGTTCTCTTCTATGGAGACCGTCCTAGAAATCTGATCAGATCTGTTCGTTGAATATAAACGAGCCAACCAAGGGAACATTAATGAGATGCCATGAAAATCCTTGAATCGAAAATATTGTCAATCGTCAAATGAAAAATTTACCTAAATTTGATCAGTCTCGGTCTAATGTTATCACATTTTCGATTCATTAACAAAAAATAGGAATAAAAATTGACCAACTAATTTACATAAATACAAAAAAGTTGCTCATTTCATCTTCATTAAATAATTTTATTTTTCCTCTTCTAAAAACAAATAATATTTAAATTGAAATGAAATAAATATTTTATTATCATTATTTATTTACATTTTTAAAGTAAAAAAGCAAAACAAACATAGTTAAAATGCCTGCAAGCCCAAAACTTATGCTAATTTAAAAAGCATTTCATCATTTGATATGGTCATCATTTTATCAACAACTCAACCCTTGAATATTTTTTTGTTAAATTCTATAATTTAATTTATTCAAAATACATTTATCTACCTTTTATATTATTTTTATTATTATAATAATGATGATGGTTAGTTTACCTCCTATATGTTAATAAACGTGGTTTTGATTCACATGCATGATAATAATTATATGATATGGATATTTTGCTCTACATTAAATAAATAAAGCATATTTGATATCATCATCAAAATTAAATATCCTGAAGAGTTTGTTTATGGAAATTTTTCAATTTTTTTTTGAGGTAGAAAATAAAATTATTTTACCTAATTAACTGGTGAAATTTTAAAAGTTTTATAAAAAGTTGATGATTTCATAATTTAATTTTAATCGACTCACTTTAACTTTAATTTTCATTTTTTTTTTATTAAGACATCTGTGCTAAAAAGGGTTATCTATTTCCGCATCATCATCATTTAACAATTAATTTTGATGTAAATGTACTTTCACTATTAGATGACTTGCATTAACTTCATTTTAACACCATTTGATAACAATTATTTATTTTTTTCTCTCTTAAAATTCAAGTATTTTCTGGTATCATTTTCAATGAAATGATTTCCTAGAACAACTGTTACATTTCCATTGTTTTCTGACAATAAAATGATGATTTGATAGATTTGATAGATTTCCGCATTCATTGTGTTGTGTGTCTTTTTTCGATGTTGATATGAATGAAGGCTTTAAAACCATAATCACTGATATAAAATCAATAAAACTGCATGAAGCCATCCTATAATAATCATACTGATCAACACATGTATTGACAAAAAGAAGAAAAAAAACCTCAAGGGAGAACGATGATGATGCATCACACACAAATAGAGGCCTTAAGGCAAAAGAATGTGCAATAATGCACATTTAATCCTTTTCCTGTTCCCTTTCAGATAATATAAAAACTCAATGTAATCGATGTAGAAAGGGGACATCTTTCGATATATTTACACATCAAATATAGTATGAAGTGAAGATATGAGTTTTAAAGTGTAGTAATGCATTTTATTTTATTATATGTGTATGATATTAAAATGAAATGCATTTGCAGTCCTCACAGTTGGGGGTAAAAATTTCAATGTATTGAGTATGTGTATCAAAAACAATTACATTTGGGAGGTTATTTGTTGTAGTTATTAAAACTGGACAGAAGTTAAATATTGTATTGGAAAATTATAATAATGATAATGTGTATGCAGTTTAAAGTGACTCTTCTATCTGGAATAGGATTGTATGTCAACATAATGGTTTTTATTTTACAAGTTTTAATTAAAAAAGTATATATTTGTAATAGTTGATTTGATTTGAAAGGGTTGAGATGGTCATAAATAATGAGCAAGTGCAATGATTTATGAAATATTCTTATTTTAACAATGCGATGGTGATTCATTTAACCATTTCTTTGAAGGGTCTCTAAAGACCGATGAATGAATGAATTCAAATGAGCGACAGATTCTGGATTCATAGGCGTATGGAAAATTACTAACGAACTTGGCTTTCTGAATAGTTTTCTTTAAAATTTACGCTAAACTTAACTTTTACAAAACGATCAACTGGGACCTTTCGTACACTTGCCAGACTGCCCGCATGCCCAATGCGCCACTGTCTGAATTTGAAGATGAAAATTTTCATAGAACTTAAATAAGCGTGTAACGAATAAACTTGAAGATGTTTGAAATAAACACGTATGATAGTATAGTATAGTGACATTTGACAAGATGTGTAAAAGTGA
>LN483947.1:31496-42166 GCA_900002565.1 Culicoides sonorensis | reverse complement strand
TCTCACCTTTTCATACCCCTTTGAAGATTTGTCAGCTCAGGTGCGAATCAAAAATCTTTGAATAATTATGCAATTACATTTAGCAATTCAAGTATGACTCTTAAAAATTTATAAGTTCCTTATGTCGAAAATTAATTCGTTCATTGAAAATTAGCAACCGATGTGTAAAAGTCTAACAGTATGATTTTTTTTAAATATTTTCACACACGTGACCTTTTTTTCATTTTTTATATCTGATTTTTAAATGCCGAGAATATACGTCATTCAAATAATTTTCACAAGAGCATCACAAAATTTCTCTTCCTCTCTTTTCCGTATGCTCATAAAATATTTATGAATTAAAAATATAAAAACGTCAGCACTACCATAAAATTTTCACATTAAATTACTAAAAATAATTCCGGCTTATCATACAAATGTTTCTAATATAAAATGGCATTGAACTACATATTATTAATAATTCAATTATTATGATGTCTGGTTTGTTTATTAATATTTTATTGTGGTTTCCATCAATGTCTACGTTAATTAATACTATTTTTTTTTCTATAAACAGATTAAAAGATAAAATTGACAAAACCCATTCTTTTATAGGAAACATGAATGAGAATAATTAAAATATTTTTAGTGATTAAATGAACGCACGTGGGACGGACATTGTTAAAATTGATGGAAACCATTGAAAAAAACTTTGGCGAAATTTATTATTAACATGATTTCTTGGAATTTTCTAAATAGTCCAAAATTATTTTAAATATACAAATAGCGGATTTATTTTTAATCTTCCGTAAAAGCTCATTGTCGAAATAAATGTCAATTAACATAATTTACTTTACCACGAATCATTGAATTCTATTTCTGTTTTGCCTACTTTTAATCCAAAAAAAGAAATAATATTGATTTTATCAACAAAATAAAGTATAAGTCAAGGTCAGAATAATTTATTCAAATGAAAATATCATTTGCAAGAAATATTGCCCCAATTTTTTTTTAAATGTATAAAATAAAAACGTATTTTTTTCAACTCATTACACTCGTTGAAGCCTCAAACTTACTGTACAAAAAATGGTTAAAAATTAATATTTCTTTAAAAAAAGGATAAACATTGTAATGCGTCATTAAAATAAGGGAAGTAAGTATGTTATATTAAAAAGTTGATGGTGCAATATTTCTGTCATATCCTATTTGTTTTGGTATTTTACGTTTAAATAAAATATTGATAACTTTTTGTTATAGAAAATCATAAAGTAAATATTACATTTTTTTATTATAAATGATTTTTCCGTTGAATTAATAATAAATTTTGCCTTGAGATATAATTTTAAATGGGTAATATAATTTTTTTTTGACAAATTTAACAATTTTTTAATTAAAACGTCCTTTTTCAGATTAAATAAAAATATTTACTTAACTTTTGATAAACTTTTAATGTTACTCTATCCCATTTTGCCTTAAGCTAATTTTTATTTGAATTTTATTGATTTAAATATATCATGTTTAAAAAATCGAAAACAATTCTATTGATTGATGTTTTATAAATATATTTATATTATTTGTTCCCTTTATTTTGATAACAAAAGAATTCATATTTTTTTCTAAGCATGTCAAAAGATTTCCTTTATGGGATTCTCGTTGATTTAATTTTTTGTTGTGAAAAACAAAATCAATAAATTCATTGTATAGGAATAAGAACAATTCATAAAAAATATATTTAAAAATTTTGAAATAGGTTCGTAGCATTTAATATTTTGCACTCTTTATCTTAAAACTGAAACTTTGCTACAAAAACAAAAATTTAAAACGTGATCGTGGACGATATACACGAGCGCATTTCTATGCATAGAATTCGCCAACTTTATCAACAATGTCTGACTGGAAAGAAATCTTCAAATTTGAGTTTTATCGTTATTTAGGTTAAAATATTGTTTTTTGGATTTTATATCGTTTTTGAGTTAGTTGGCCATTTTAAGTATGTCGACCAGGAGACATTTTTTCAAAGATTGACGAAATTTTTTCAATCATTGGCACAGGCGGATAGCATGACCGCCCACAATACCGGCATTTTTAAGAAATGCGTTAAAAACTTTTGGAAACAGAAATCAACTTCAAGAATTTAATTTATGAGATGTTTAAGCGAAAGAAAATTAAAAGGAAAGCTGACACGTGTTAACAAGAATTTCTCAGAAAAAAAAAACAAAAACAAACTTTTGTATCATAATTAGTTGTTACTTAATTATTCATTAATGACATTATATTATCACACTTAATAAACAGAACACATCCATACACATACAAACAAGCTTCTGTGAAGTATCAATGAATGCTATCTATTTTATCTCATCAATTATAATTGCTTGTCAAATCATTGAATTAGTGCAGTAAATAAATATTACATATAAATTGAATTTCTTTCGCTTTTAATAAACGATAATTAATTTACTATTTTGAAATTTATCTTTTTTGCTATAAATCCTTGTGTTAATCAAACTCAATTCATTGGTAATTAAATTGTTGATTATCGTAAAAACACGTGTAGCAAATATATCTAAAATATCAAGTATAAGAAAAATCAAATTTTTGTTTGCTTTTTGATAATTTTCAAGTTAAGAGACTTTTTGTTGACTGCTGCTTGTTGCACTGATTGCAACACATGTCATATGAACAGTATAAAAGTTTTGTATTTCCTGAATTTTTCGTTTTTATCAGGTCCAAATTTCTTTTTTTTGATTTGCGAAATTTTTCTTGAAAAAAATATAAAACAGTGGAAATATGCTTTTTGTTAAAAAAACAGTTAAGATATTTCAACATAAAATGGTGAAAAAATCTGAAGAAGAAAATAAGCTTTTTGATTTATTTTAATTTAAATGTATTTTTTTCAATAAAACATGTAGAGAAAAAATTCTAACTAGAACAGGAAGTTTACTGCTTTTAAAACAGCTTTTCTGTGGAATAAATTTATAATTTATTATAGAGTTCAGGTGTAGCATTGAAATTCAGTATTTGTTTTTGCTCATGGTTATTATAGAAAACAAAAAAAAATATTTCAACTTAACGAAAGGTACAGAGAAGTGCCTAAGTCGAACATAATATTAAAATATAAATAATTCAAAAGGCAAAAACAGAAATTGCATGTTAATATTCTGAAAATATAAATTTAACCAAAAGAACTTTTCGGTTGATGACCGAATTTTCTGCCTGTATATAAATTTTGTGTTATTCAAATAAAATCATTATTATGAGGATTATAATTTATGCACAAAGGAAATAAACAGAGGTGGCTTTTCTTTGAATATTATTAATTTTTTTATTAGCACAAACAAAGAAAATTACGATCTTAAATTCTTAAATTATTTTCAATTATATATTCTCACTACGTTTTTAATAAAATTTCAAACATTATTAAAAAAATTTTTTTAACTTAATAAAGCAAGTATTTAATTTTTTTTACTCTAACTCATCCTTTTCATTAACAAAACTTTTAAATTAAACACTCTGAATAAAACATCAAATACCAAAGCACTCATTAAGTCATTAAATGAACTAATTTATATGCGTTTACATCTTCAAGCAAAAACAGAAAAGCCATTAAACAAGCAAAAACAATTTACATTTGAAACGCATAAAGGTATCATTTTTAAGAAGATAAAAATAAAATGCAATTACTTGTCAAGTTATGTACTTTAATTAACCATAAAGATTAAACACTTCACCGTTATGTTATAATTATCAATAGCAACATTTTGTATGCACCTTATAAGCAATAAAACTTAAGTGAATGCATTTAAAAAAAGTATTATTCCTTGATTGTTATTATTATTATTAAGTACATATTATGTTAATAAAATGGAAAAAAATACAATAATGTTTAATGAACACTTTAGAAATTAGCAAAATAGAGTTCTAAAGGATTATTCGAGTTGAAAAAAAAGCACCTGATAGCTTAGAAGCTTTTTAATTTATTGAATAAAAAAATTACATTATAAGGAAAAAAATAGACAAAAGCTTTACAATTTCTATGGTTGAATATTATAAAAATAGAACACAATGAGAGAAAAAATACAATGAACAAAAAACTTTTTTAAAGCAATAACAATATAAGTATAAATATAAGTGGCATAAAAGAAAACTGAAAAATAAAAATATATGAAAATAATCATAAAATTTGCCTATCAAGGAATGAATATAACTTCTAATCCTTATTATTTTGATGTTTTGCTCGATTATCTTTTCTTCAATTAAAAAATATATAGTTTGTAGTAACAAGATTTAGCTAAAACCTCAAAAACCTAAAAATGTTAATGGCACTTAAATAACAATTGCTCCGTGTTATATCAAAGACGAAAAATTTTATTATATTTTTAAACATAAAAAAACTTTGCTACTTTTATAGAAGGAAATAAAAAATAAAAGAATCCTATTTAAATAATAATAATTGTCTATTCTCTGGTAGGTTTTAACACAACAAATTTTTCAGAATTACTTATATTGTTACTCATTTTTATAATTTTTATGTTTATTTGAAAAAAACACATTTATGGTTTTACTTTGTATACTTGCTACAGAGAATTTGGTCATTCTTGCCTTCATAAAAAAGTAAATATTCTTATTATTATGAAAATTAAAATAATTTGTTCTTATAATAAAAATTTGATTTGTTTTTGATAATTGATTGCAAAATTAAAAGAAATAAAAATTTTTGGGAAATTATTTGAATGCATATATTTCAAAAATTATTCTGAAATCTCTGCACACGGTAAAAATAATGAGAGCAGGTTTAAAAACAAACATTTGGAATTTGCTGTCGCTAATTCATCACCTTTTTTATTCTTTTATTCCTTTTTAAAATATTTTTTACATTGCAAAAAACTTTGCTTTATTTTTTTTTCTTTTAACTTTATAAAAATAGTAACAGTTTGTAACTTTATAAATAAAACCTCACTTTTTCTATTCAAGAGAAAGAACGTTACAAAATTCAATATTTTTTTCATCCAGGTATTAATTTGTTTGATGGGAAAAATTATTTTGTATTGATAACTAACCGTTAAAATAATATTTTGGGTACTAATGCACTAATAATAATGAAGGTAAAAATGAATCAAACTATAACTTAAAAAAAAAACAAACAGCGCAATAAAATCACTTGAGTATTGAAAATCAATTTTACGTCAATGAAAATTTTGCACAAATGATTTCCCTAATTAAAATGTTTGTATTTTAAAAGATAAAAAACTAAATATTTATATGATCATATTTTGAAAACAGGTGTTTTTAATACAAACATCGATGTGTTTAAACTTATTCAGACTCAAAATTTGCTTGTTTTCTTTCAATAGACAAAAATTTAATTTTTTTTCTAGATTCTTATTTTAACACAAAAAAAAAACAGATTAAATTGGCGCCTTACTTGATTTTTTGGTATTGAAATGTATTAATTATTATAAATCGATATCCAGTAAATTTCTTTCTCGTGAATTTATCTTGTTTTTTTTAATTGCAATTTTCTACTTTTAACCCAATTTTAATTTAAGCAAAACTCATCGAAAACTGTATTACAATCAAAACTCTTAAAAATGCAAATCATTGTTTCACCAAGGAACATTGAAAAGACCAGGGCTTAAAATAATTATTTTTAAAACATTTTTGAGTTAACTTAAACCAAAAAATTAATGAAACGTGATTTTCTTTTCATTTAATTATTTTAAAAATAGGTTTGTATTAATTTTTTTAAACAATCATTGATTATTTCTTTACATGTCGAATACACTTCAAACGCCAGACACAAAATAAAACAAAATTAAATTAAAAAAAAAATCTGTAATGTTTTGTTATTATTTATTTTAAAAAATAAAATTATTGTTTATTTATAGTTTGGTAAAAGATTCAAGGTGGCTAAACCAATTTTAAATTAGAATGTTTGTTGTTACAAATACTTTCATTGTGTTGTAAATCGAAAAAATCTAATTACTGAGTAGGTGTATGAAATATTTTCAATCAAATTACACGTAAAATTATTTATATTTCATGAAATTTCTTTGAAAAAAATACTTTCATTCTGGCAAATTCTTACAATAAATTTCAACATTACCTCAAACTTTTTTTTAGCAAATCAACGTCATTTACACTCTCTCACATGTTCTACTTTACATGTTGATAATAATGTTCAAACAAACATTTTTTGATTACTTATTAGTTAGGTATTGATTGATCTGAATTTATTATAAATTACTTTTCATTTGTAACGTAAAGTGTTTTTTTTTCGCTTTAAAATCGGTAAAATATTTGAGTAAAGTGATTTTAATGTGAAATTCAAGTAGACAAGTTGAAAATTGAAAAAAATAGTTCATAAAGGACTGATGTAGACTCAAAATACTCGCAGTTTTTTTTGAACTCATAACAAAAATTTAGTTTTGATTGCAATGTTATTGTCAAAGAAAAGGTATTAACTGAGTTTGCTTCCTGTTTTTTGAATGATCCAAACGTGATTCAAGTTTATAAACGGAATAATTTAAAACCTGCTTTTTTTTTGCTAAAGAGACACATCAAATGCTTTTAAAATTCTTTTGAATAATTTTTTTTTAAAATTAGCAATTCACTTTTATTCTTCGATTATATTTTATTTATTTTTTGTACAATATCTACCAATTTTAAGTTTTAACTTTATTATATTTAATTATTTATTTATTTATCTTTTAAATTTTATTAATTTTTAAATAAAATAATAATAAACACATATCACTACAAGATTTATCACTACTGATTAATTTAATTCGATTTTAATTTAATATTTTTTTAAAAGTGAGCAATTTTGCAATTTTCTTTAATGTTGTTTTATGTTTGTCCATCCTTTTATTTTATTAATATCTTTTATTTTTGTCAAAACACAAATAATATTTGAAAGACACGAGACAGAATAACCAACAAAAAAACACAAAGCAATAATAAATTATGTATATTTTTTATTGTAACAGTCTTTGTGTATAAATATCGATTTTTTTAACATTTATTTATTATTATTATGTTATTAGATCATTTTATTTGTTTTCTTGGTTGATTCGTTGTATCAATTAATACAAGTGTTTGTATTTTTTTATGCAATTAAATGATGAATTTTCATTATTGTTTACAGTTTTTTTGTTACGAAAAATCATTATTTTATCATAAGTTTTTTTTTTATTTTTTTTTAAATTAAATTTTTAATGGCAAATTTTGATTATGTTTTTTATTTAAAAATAAAAATATATCTTTTTTTTGCATTTTTTTGCTTTTGTATTTATCAACCGTTTTTGGCGAGAGCACAACTTTGACTAAACTACAATAAATTCGTCAATTATATCGGCAGTCGATCTCTTTCTTATTTTAACGATATTATCACACATACACAAAGGTTACCGGCCACTCAACTTATTTGTTTTGATCCGCATCTGCTCGTTGACAGCATTAAAAACATATTTTTTCATACATTTCATTCACATTAGGAACTCAGTTTAAGTACGAATTATATGTAAAACATCTGATTTTTCAAGAAACTCAATATGAATTCGTTAAAATATGTTGTGCGCATGTCATGACTCTTATCACTGAATGAAGAAGGTAGAATATATAAAGTTATTTATATACAAAACTATAGAACCTGATTTCTTTATTGTGATTTTATTTATACGTGTATTAAATAATTATTCACGTGAATATGATGAAGATGATGATCATGAGAGAGATGAATAAAAGATATTTTTGAAATATATTTGTAAAATTCAATCAAAATGGAAACGACTGGTTTTTGTTGGTGAATGCAATTTAATAAATAAATAAATAAAAGTAGAATCAACTACTTTGATGGCACGTTCTAAAAACAGATATTTCTAGAGAACTTTTGATTACTAACAACACTGTATAATAAATAAAAAAAATTATTTTTCACTAAGCACATCAAGTGTTTTGTATGCGACTACAGTTTATTATTCACAATCATTTCACATCATGGCATAGTTGCAGTTTTTTAGCTTGGAGCAATTAGCATTGTTATAACACAAATAATAAAATGCAATCACCTCAGAAGAAAATTTACCATACACAATGATTTTATAAAAAAAATCGATGAAATACAATTCCAGAGAAAATAAAATTATTTCCACTAATGAACTTACATACACTTCAGCTATCAGCTATGCACGTAATTCCATTTAAGATATTTTATACTTTGATTAAACGATAAATTATTTCATCGAAGTACTTTACAATTGGATCGGAAAAATCTTTGTAAGGGTTTTTTTATGAATTACAACAAAAACAAATTCCTTTGAAATATAAATTTATTGGTAATGACGTATAATATTGATTTAAAATTTTTTATGTGTGATGTAACTTAAAGCCATTTAATGTAACAATTTCCACCTACACAACACTTTTATCTTAAAAAAACGTCAGAAAAACAACCATGATTTTCTGTTATAAATAATAGTAAATTAATGTGCAAACGTTAGCCATACAAATTTAAGTCCATGATAAACTGTTCATTTCAAGAAATATAGCAGCAGAATGTTTCTCTTTTTAAAAGTTCATTTTAATTAAAACTGATAAAATTTTCCAGATTTGCTATCTTAAATTGATACAATTGAATTTCAAAGAAAAGTTATGGCAAAATTGACCAGGCATCTTCACAAGAACAACTTAAACTTGAAAATTGGTGTTAATTGTATTAATGTTACTGATAAGCTCCTTAAGCTACAATATAAAAACAATAGCATGGATTAGAAAAATTTCTTTCCCTTTATTTTCCTTCGTCACTTTCGGAAACTTTTCAAAGTATTCTATAAAAACTTTTACTGCAAAATTTCTGTCGGCTAAGCACGCGTAACCACTAGGATATAATAAAGAATACAACATTTTTTTTTTTGTTTATTTATTAAATATTAAATTTTTACACCGTCATGATACTGCTAGGAAAATCAAATCTGATCGAATAAATTTATTTTCTTGGTTGAAATTTCTTGTGCTGATAAACCGATGACATACTTTTTTTCTTGTTTTATTATCAAATAACCAAATATCATATTAAATATTCATTCTACTTTTTTTTATTACTTTTCCTACTCATGTTAAACAAAGGCGAAAGAAATAATTCTAATAAAACTTTAACCATTATGATCTACACGAGATGCCTCAGAGAAAATTAGAAAACCTTTGACGTCACATATTATATTTTTTTTCTTTTAAAAAAATCGAATAGATTTGTTTTGTATTTAATCAAAATTTACTTTTTATTTTTTCAGCGTTCTTAAAAACTCTTTCTCCTCGTTTCTCTTATAATTTAAAAAAGATTCGGACTTGCTGAAAACTCGTATTCATTTTATTTTTTGAAAATACGTTTATATTCACCATTTCAAGATACCGTTTCTTTTGGTTCAATTCGATTCAGTAAATATACAATTTAATATACAAACAACTTTTTATTAAACAGAAAAAAGAAAAACATGTAAAGCAAACATAAGTTATAGATTATTTTTGTAACTCATAAAATTTTTTTTATGGAAAAATTAGAAAGCAAAAAAATCAAAGTTTATTGTTTATATAACATGTAAAATTAAAGAAATTCCAAAATATTAATTTGTAATAAAGTAAGGTAATAAATCAAATCATCGATTAATTTTTAGGTCAAATATAATTTCAAATTGATTTTTTTGTTTATTATAAATATTTTGAAAAAATATAAAATAATTCGCAAAAAACGTAGATAAGAAAAAAGTGTTTTTACTTACAAATATAAAAAAAACCCTTTTACGGAATAGAAGACACTCAATGATGTGTATTATTTCGGTTGTAAAATAATAATGATTTTGTTGGTACTTACTCAGGTCTGAAAGAAAAATAAATAATAAAAACGTTAATTTTTTATAATGTAATGAAAAGCAAAAAAAATGTAAATAATAAAAAACGGTTTTGTGAGAAATCAATTCAATGTGAAAAATATGACTTTTATCTTTTTTGAAGTTGTGGTAACATTTTACATTTATCAATGTTGGTAGTGCAAGGACTCGGTAAAAAACAGGGGTATCGATAACTCTGGTGTTGATAGCTAAGCTATAAAGATAAATCATCTTCACAAGTAATTCAACCAAGTATCACTTGCTTCAAATTTTTTTGAATTAATATTTAGGACACTTGAACTATTAGCATTTCAATGAGCGGTCTTTGTTTGGGTCATTCATTCGAAGGATAGTTTCGCTCTCTTTTCTAAAAGAAATTGTAAAGTCTTTGAAGTAAAATGGCTTAAAGTTCTGCATTCTATTCAGTTTTTTTAAATGGTAGAAAACGACAGATTACTAAACACATACAAAACGAAAATGGTGTGCATTTATCATCATCATATATTTTAAATGTTACCGTTTTCATTTCATTTTATTATCACATTTTTCTTTACCACCATAATAAGCTTACAAATTTCAATTTAACCACGGTACATTGCAGATATAAAGGCGAATTTTATCACAACATTCATACGTGCTAAGGATTCATTTGGTTTATGCATATTGCGACACAAATCATTTACTCTGAACATCTTTGTTCTATCTTACAAACATTTAAATTATGTCATCTCGAGTCTAGACGTTTAACGAGAAACGTATGCATGATAGACTACAAAAGCCATCTGAAAAAAAAGAGCTTAGGTCTGA
>LN483947.1:0-25608 GCA_900002565.1 Culicoides sonorensis | reverse complement strand
TTCATTATTTAACATAAGGTCATATAATCAACAAAAACAAACGAAAGTTCCATTTAACTAATTTTTGTTTTCTTGCATCATTTTGTTAATGTAACAACATTACATTTATCTCTTGAGACCAATAAATTACCTCAATTATATAATATGGGTCATTTCTATGATACTTATTAAATTGCTAAAAAACGAAGAAAAATTATTAATTTGTGTAGATGGGGAATAAAAGATTGAAAAACACATGTCACCTATATCAATAATCTTTTATGTTACTATAAACATGTGATAATTTTTAAAAGTTAAATTAGAACTTAATTTTCAGGCTTTTTAATTAAGCTCTTTGATGTTTAACTACTTTTTTTCGCAGTAAATGTCTTGTAGCATATATTTTTTTTTTTATTTTCATCTTTAATGACAACATAAATTTTGAAACATTCTAAAAAAATATTGCTTTAGGAAAGAAAAGAAAACCAAGAGCATTAATATTGATTAATTTTATCCATATTCAATATTATTTTTAATGTGATACCGTTATTCAAACATAAATCGAGACAATGTTCTAAGAAAATATACGAAAAAAGGTGAGTATTTATGTAAGAAATAAAGAAGAAAAATAACTTAAATGGGTCGTTGACAAATTTGTCTTCCGGATAATACAATTTTCATTCTTCGAAGCAAATTAAATAAGAAGTTGTTTTCCTTTATTTTTCTTTAATGGACTGTTATGTTAGTTAATAATATTATGTGTATGTCTTGCGTAAGTGGATACCTTTTTTTAGCATTATTTTTAGATAAGGGTCGTTCTATCGATGTTTTATTACTTAAATCTTGGGAATTACAAAATAAATTTTGTAATAAAATTATGAGACAAATTGTCACTAACTAAGATTATTTTCTTTTTTTTTTGGTTTTCCTAGAAGTACCATGAGCTGATCCCTTGTTGAAGTGTTTTATTTCCTTTTATTTGGGTTACTTGAAGGTATTTTTATCACAAACTTGTCATGCACAATGTGACATACATTTGAGTCAAATCTATTTTTTTAAAAATATTACACTCAACTTCCAAGCAATGCCAATAAAAATATTAAGAAATCTTATAAAAAAACCTTTGTTTTGTGTTTTATCGTACTAACGTTTGTAACGTCATATTATTATGTTTATTTTTTTAAAATCTAAATATGCATTTACATTATCATAATAATCATATAACGTTAACACTCGCATCGTTATTTGTCAAGAAAATATCCTAGTTAATTATAAACAACCATAAAAAATTTTTTTATTATTTCTCTTCATTTATGATATTGCATAAATATTTTTGTTCGTCTATGAGACAAAAAAATTAATTAGAACATTGTACGTATTTTGTATTCTATTTCTACACGATACTAAACTTTTAGTGCTATCATTATTATCACAACTTATTTGCATATGTATTTTGTTACAGAATATTTTTTCTGAAACTTTACATATTTATGATACAGTATTATCACAGAAAAATGAAAATTTTCTATAATTACAAACGCGTTCATGCCACTTCAAATACTAAACACATTATTATTTTACTGTAAATATATTTTTTTCCTCTTATATTTTGCATTTTTAAAATAGTGCACATCTTTGTGTTTGTAAAATGCAAGTAAATATTAATTCCTACGACATTAAAAATATACAAATATGATACAGTTTTTTTTGTGTGCAGTCTTTATTTTTATACATGTGTTTTGAATTTAAAATATAGTTATGCAGTCAATGACGATCTTCATGAATCTAGTATTTTTATTATGAATGGTATTTACAAATGTAAAACAGGAAAAAATGGAAAATATGGAAAATATGCAACTTTCAAAAAAAAAATGTGATCAAATGAAGGAAATTTTAAAAATCAAAACCACTGAAATTTGATGGAACTCAAAATTTTAGAAATATTCAGTTATGCGTTTATCAATAATTTTTCTTTTCTTTTTATTTTTTGAAGAGCCTCGCGCACAATTATTCCTGCCTTAATGATTAATGAATTGTAAAACGACAGAGTGACAGTCAACAAAATATCTGTAACACACCATATTTTTATGCGTAATGTATTAAAAGGATTTCGGCTTGTTTTCGTCACGTTTCCACATATTTTTTGATTTTTACAAAGAGAAAATAAAGAAGCAAGAGAAATTTTCATCAGACTTATATCGGATTTCTATCAATTATTGTAATCAAGCTGTTTACAAAAATTGGCACGAAAGTCCAGAATCAATTGGACATTCGTTTATTTGTCAATTGCCGTAATAGAACTAAACATACATACATTTTAGATTTATTTATAATCAGAAAAATAAATGATATCCCCAAACTTTTCTTTTAAAATTCTCAAATGAGCATAACACACAGGTATAAAAATAGACAAAACTTGAAGAAATATAACTTAATTGCAATGAAATTTTCATGTTAATACTGTTCTATTTTTGTCTTGTACCACATATTCACTTCATTTTCATGTTCAATTAGTGTATTGTAAATTCAAATAGACAATTTTTATAGCAAAAAAGAAGAAATTTTTCATTAATAATGAATTTCTGCTAAAAAAAACTACTACGATTGAATAAAAATGTGTTGCACACAAAAGACTATTTTAAGAAAAGATGTTTTTAGATTCCTTTTATATTCCTACAATGTACTAGTCTTTAAATTTTACTTACCCATCAATTAAAGCGATGCTAGCACAAGACTCAATCATCGTAATGTTGAAAAGTAAAGTGTTACATCCTTTTCAAATATTTATTGTATATTTTTCACTTACATAAATTTTAATTAAGTGTTTATTACACATTTTTTAAAATATTTTACAACAATATGAACAGTTCAGTTACATTGAAGGTGTGTCAATAACTTTATGATAATATTTTATTGGAGATTTCACACAACTACAAGAAAATTTCAAGGTTTCTAACTTTATGCATATTTGTGATTAGAATATTTTTAAAGAATTTTTGCAAGGAAAATATATTTAAAAACCGAAAACAAAAGAATTAAGTGACCATTTTGTTAAAATGATATTTTGTGACTGATTAAAATCGGAATTTGAAAGAAATTTCATCAAAGTAATGGAATCTAATAAATTTCAGTAAAAGTGCTTTTATTTTGATTTCCCATCACGTGCGTTAAATTATTTTTGCTTTTTTTCTAACTGCATTTAACTAAATCAAAACTAATTTATTTAATTAAATTTCAAATATAATATACCTCTTTCATTATACAAGAAAAATATGATTTTTATTATTAAATTATGAAAAGTCCCGAGAGACACAAAACGGATTAGTATTAAATTTATACGATATTAATTTAGCTAATCGGCATAAAATCTTCTTAATATTTGATTGCATGATTTATGTTTCTTAAATTTTGAATTTAAACATGTCTACTTACTTTTGGGAGTTGGTTCTTCGATATGACAATGGGATAACAGCCTCTGTTCGTTTTATGATTTCTTCACAACAATTTCTACCACATTCAAATGGCGATGTTGTTCCAGGAATTAAACATTTTATAGCGGTGCCATAACTATGTGGCATCTGAAATTAATTATAATCAATACACAAAAATTAGTTTAATGTAAACATTACATTGGTGAAGTCAAACGAACTTCTCTTCTTGAGAAAGTATAACTTAAAAAAATCAACTAGCATTTTAACAAGTTAATCAAAAACGGTATTCTTTAAGAATCATCTTTGACGAAATTTTTTTACGACTATCAAATTTAAATAACGAAAAATAACTAAATAAGGAAATTCATGATGACTCGCAAAATCAAAATAAAAAAAAAAAACATGTGATGCGTTTTCTGTTTTGAGGATTATTTATCGTATATAACTCAAGTTGATGATCTGGAATTACCATAGAATGTTAAAAACCTGAAAGTTGGGTGGAGTAAACAACTTATATAAAAATAAAATACGGGCACATTCATGTAAAGATTAAATAAATATGTTTCCTCAGTAAAGAAACAAACAATATTTGTCTTAAAAGAGAGTTATTGAAATGCATATTTCTAATTATGAGGCAGAAAAGACGGTCCGTCTACTTTTTTTCAAGTCAGAACATTAAATCAATTCAACACTCATAATACTTTAATAGAAACATTTAAGTTGAATTATTTTTACTGTTATTAGAATCAAGCTCGGCTTTTATTTCCATTTCTAAGCATGGTTATAAAATCACTTACAACGAATTGGTTGATTGAGTGGAGCTATATCTCTTACGAACGTTTTTATTTTATGAATGAATGACGTAAACTTATTTACAGTTATTAATATATTTTTTTTTCTGTTTAAATATCTTCATCATTTAATTAGTAAATACATGAAATTTCAACGATAATGTAAGAACTTTTTAATTTTTTCAACCTTGAATCATTTCATCACCAAAACCGAATTTATCAAGAATTCTGTAGATAAATTAAGAGAAACTTGATAAAAATATTTTTTTACAGTTAATTTCAACAGCATTTGTAACATTTTCTACTGATAAAGTCACCTGGCACTTTTAAATTATCTTTGAGGGATGATAGATAACTTTTTTGTTTAGTTAAGAGTTAGACCTTGAACTTTTATCTTATGACAAAAATTATTCTTATAAGAAAAGACATCATAATACCTTGATCATTCTCAATTTCAATAAGATTTCTTTCATTCAAATATAGTTTCATTTATTTTTGTTTAATCTTTTCACTTGAATTATACAACTTTTATTTTTAGAATTACGTTTGTATACAATTTCATTGATAAATTTTAATTTAATTTAAGAAAACATAAACACTGATCAAGAATTGCATAAAATTAATTCAACTGAATAAATAGTAAACACTACATAGTATACGTTGAGTGTAATGATCGCTACATTCAAATAAATTTGGTCCACAGAACCGTGTACGGATATCGAGTAGAGAAATACGGAACTATCAAACAGTCGAATAGAGAGAAAAAAGCTTCAAATTTGAAGTCACTGTGCAACAAAAAATACCTTGAAAATTATCACCAAAAATTTTACCATCTATTTTTATTAAATAAAGGTTTTTAAAACATTGAGTATTATGAAACAAAATTTTGGCCATATATCATATATTCATTTTCTAACCATTTCTTGAAATTTTAAGGTTTTCTTTCATTTTAGGCTAAATATTTTATCATAATTGGTCAAGATTATTTTAGAAATCAATATCAACCATACGAGGCGTTACTCTAATTATAAATAATCAATGAAATAACTAAAAATTAGGAATTTCAATTCAAAAACTGTTTGGAAATTCAATTTTACAAAAAGTGGCTTACCCTAACACGAAAATTCGGAAATGTCTGTAAGGAACAGTCCCAGTACATATTTAAAGTGTCAAAAATTTGACATAAATGATTTATTTATTCGAATTTGTTTGGAAAAAATTACAGTGAATCAAACAAATATAAATTACTGGTATAAATATTAAACAAAATTGACCGCAAATACTTGGATTTTCAACGTTTATTATAAAATCAACCATTATTGGTTTCTAATTTGTAAGAATTGTATTTAATTTCATAGAATACGGATTAATACGCACATGTTTGTTTTATTTTTAATTTTATAGATCTTTACATTTATATCTCCAAAGTGGAAATAAGAAATGGCTCACACAATTTTGCTTGTTCAAGCTGGACCACGATGCGAATCACGTACCTACAGTGACTTTGAAAGTGTTAATGAATGTATGGAAGGTGTCTGTAAAATCTATGAGGAGCATTTGAAAGTTAAAAATCCGAACACTCCCACAATTACATACGATATCAGTCAATTGTTTGACTTTATTGATCAAGTAAGAAATTAAAATTAAAAAAGTTGAAAAAATTATTCCAAAATCTAATATTTTTAGTTGGCTGACCTCAGCTGCTTGGTATACCAACGATCAACTAACACATATGCTCCGTATAACAAAGAATGGATTAAGGAGAAAATTTACGTGCTTTTAAGACAGGCGGCCAGTACTGATTAATTTCATCAAATATATGAAATTATCTTACTTCTAAGACAACTCAACAAATTAAACTATTAGGTTTAATAATATTTTTCTTACTTTTCAAAAATTTAATTTAAATTAAAATTATTCATCATTTTCCCTTTTCTCTTCGCCTGTAAGTTATTTATAATCCTTGAATAGCTTAAAATATGTTTGTTTTCACAAAAATTATTCTTATAATGAAATATTGAAATAATTCATAAAAAAAAACTTTAAATGATTATTTTCATTGTAAATGAACACAATATTTGTTTTCCTGAATTACGGATTGTTTTGCCATTAAAAAAAAAATATTTCAAAATTAAAATGTTTTATAAATAAAAAATAATAACAATAAAAACTTTGATAAAATAAGAACTTAATAATAGAACTTAATGTAGCATTATATAAATAAAAGAAAAATATCTTAAATAAAAAATAAGTAATATAATAAAACTATACCCCGATATTTTCTTCAGTGTCACAATTTTCTCTTTGTTTCGATTTTTTACAACAAGTAAATAAAAACATTTTGATCTACTTCAAATTCAAAAAAAAAAAACCTAATTCTGTATTTCACTAAATAATTTTATCCAACTGAATAAATAGACAAAAAATACGGAATATTCAAAATTTTGTGTTATAATAACAGTTTAAAGTCATAAATGATTTTGACAATTTGATATTACAATTGGTTTGATAATAACAATAATAAATAAATTTTTTAACAAAATACATCAAGCAAAACATTCAGTTAATGAGTAAAAAATTGAAGTTTTCCTTCGATTAATGTTAATTCGTTTAACCATTGATGACCTACTCTGATTTCCAATTGATTTAACTATTTTAATTTATTTTAACAAGAACTTTAACATAAGCTGTAAAGTTTTATTTGCCAATTTTTTTTTTGTCATAATATTTTTTAACACTTCATTTCATCAAACATTCGTCAAATTTCTGTAGTCATTACGCCATTTCTTCTTCATGACCAAAAAAAATATCAAAGCAATCTTTCATCATACATTAACTCATTATTTTATATTAACATCTGATATATGTAGCTTTTACGTTACACCCATTGTCAATGTCATGGTTTTGATCACTTTAATAATATTCAATAAGAACTGTATAAAAATATTATTACATTGCGTATTCTCCAATATGGCAAAATAATTACATATAATAATTGTGTAAACAACTGAAAAATTTATTTTGTGTCTCGGTCAAGGTCAACAAGATGTGTTATTTTTATTTTAATAATATATCCACTTAAAGATAGTCTACACATGCAAAATAAGATAACTACCATATTTATATAATAGTTATATCATTTCCTTGTAGTAAATTTACAACATATTATAAGAAAAACTTCATTCAATTTAAATTCTATTGCATTGCATGTCAATATTTCTGTTTTAAATAATTTTTTAGTGAATATTTGAAGTGTTTGTGTTAAGTGAAAACATTCACGCTAATATTTGTTGAAAAATAAATAATGATACTAATTATAAAAGTAAACATTGACTTTATTTTTATTTTAACAATATAAACCGGTTTACTAGTCACATGCAATTTTTTTATTTAAGAAGATGCATTTTTCAAGTTCACAATTAATTAATGGATTAAACATTGTAAATATCGTATGCTTTTGTATAAATGATCTTGAATGATTTTTATGTATAATTAAAAGGTGCAGCGTATTTATTTTATCAGGAAATTTTAGAATGTATATTATTAGAATATTAACGAATTTCCAACTTACTGTTTAGATTAATGACACTTAAAAATGCTTAAGATATGATAACTAAAGCACTTAGAATAACTTACACTTAATTAGAAGGAAAAATTACATTTTCATTTATTTTTTCAGTTTTACTTTTATTTTTCCATTCACATTGGAATCTTACCTCATTTATAAACCCTTTGCCTTTGCGCGGGAAGATGTTCACTTTCAATTTCATATTCAACCTGCACACGCGGTTTGCGTAACTTTTTCTTTGTACCCGGTTTTTCTGCAGTTTTTGCCTTTTTGCTATCAACACTTTTTTCGTCAGTTTTATCTAACTTTCTTCGTTTAGTAGGCACTTCAAAGTCCTTTTTTTATGAAATATTGGAAAAAAAACAGGAAATTAACATTAATTTTGAATATTATCATTTACTTCAAAAGATCAGTTTTTCTTTGAATGAACAAAGTTTTATAAATTATAACAATAAAAGGCAAACAGTAATCCACGACCGATATAAACAAATGACTAATCCATTGAGAGAATTTGGCGATACGCAACGTAAGATTTTCAATTTTCACGTTTTTTAATCGTATTTATGGTTTGTTCTATTCAGACACTAGTACATAGCAAATTTAAAGTTAAACTGCAAAATATGTACTTATATTATTAATATACGTAAGTGTTTTCAAGGTGGGTCGTGTATGAATAAGATAAATTTTAAAGGTTCTATGTATCGTATTTATACTAGAGTAGGTTCATTTAACTTCAAGAATAAAAGATATTTTTAACATTTTACGTATATAACATATATCTGACCCTCCCTTATCTGCTTGAAACGAAACACGATCTAATTATTATCGTTTGCTTTTTGAAATAAAAACAAAAATAAGTATAATTATACGAACTTCAATGTCTTGAGTTAATGCTTCTTCATCTGATTCAAAATCACTTGGAACATCGACTTCTTCTCGTGATCCAGAATCACTATCTCCACTTTCATCGTCTGATCCTTCTTCCTGGTCCTCATCTGAATCTATGTCAGAGTCAGCTTCGACGAATTCATCAACTAAATCTAATTCTTTCTGAACTTCAGGTTCTAATTCCATCTCTTTTTCAGTTTCCAGCTCTTCTGTTTCACTCTCTTCTTCTGACTCACCCTCTACTTCTTCAGCTTCAAGAGCTTTATTGAATGCAGTTTGTGGGAAATTGTAAATATCCTCATAAGTTCCCTTCTTAAGCCGTTCTAACAGTTGCTTTTCAATTGCATTATCAATTTTGGCCGCAACAAGTGCCTTATCTTCTCTCCGCCGTTCTCTTCGTTCTATTTTAGTTTGCAATGGAACCAACATCTTTTGCCGTCTTAATCGAAGTTTACGCATCCGAATCAAATATTGTGTTATCTTAACAAATCTCTGTTTGCACTTTGATCTAATGAATTTATTCCAATACAAGAGATTTTCATTTATTTGATAAATTGCTTTTTCGAAATTCTTTGACAATTTAACTCGTTCCCATTGTTTTGATGGAAAAGCACTTCGTTCAGCGGTCTTCATATACAAATAAATTATCCCCTTTTCTTCTCGTACCGTGGCATACTGACTGTTTGCTAAGGGACATGAAGATTTGTTACAAAGACCGGTCAAATTATATTCATGACGACAAAAATTTTGTGTGTCGGTTTTCACTTTATGAGAACAAAATTGAGTGTTGATTATATGCCAAACAACCTATAAATGAAGCAATTAAAGGCATCTCATTTATCGAAGTTAAATACCTAGCATTTATTTTTTATACTCACATCATCATGTTGCATCTTGAATGTATTTTACAATTTTGTTATATCCTTTCAATTAATTGTTAAGTTTATACTGTTTCTACAGTATTTGAAATGAAGATTGTTATAATTTGTATTTTTTATTAATATTTTTCAATATTGAAAATGTATGATTTAATTTAAAAAATTTACATGTGCTATTATTTACAATTTTGTATCTCTACTCGATATTTTGACAGCACTCGATTTGTATTCGAATTATCCTATTTGAATTTTTCCGTTATTTATCAGTTTATTTTTAGAGGTTTTCAATTAAAATCATTGCCAAAAGATTGAAGAATTGAATTTTATTGAATTTATTTATTTGTTTCTTTATGAAATTTAATACATTACTAATGATTGTGAGACATTTTATCGCTTATCTAGTACTTTGGCGTGCTGATCAGGATGTCAAATTTTTCATCCAAGCATGCTTGTTTTTCGGTTGCCTAGTAACCATCATGATTTTACAAAAAAAAAAGATACGTTAAAGAATTTATTTCTGTCCGATCAGCCGAGCTAAGAGGATCATCTTTACAAGTGCTTCTAAAAAAAAATGAAATCTGAAAATCAAACTTCTGAGAATATCGAACTCAATCAGAGTGATAAAATTAATACGCCAAGTAATTATTGAATGTTCTTTTATGTCTGATAATAAGATTTTTAATTTTCAGTAATTAATTCTGATTCTGGAACGTTCCAAAAACTTACACCAATTATTCCTGCTTTTGTTGCTCCCGATGTTTTGAATGAAGTTCCCGAAATCATCATCCAATGTATAACTTGCAATGCTAATTTTACTGAATTAGAATTTGATGATCATGTGTGCCCCTATGACGAAGAAGGGAATTTTATCACTGATTTTGATACACAATCTGATATTTGTTACTTTGCAAATGAAGTCCATGAACTTCTGAAATTCAATAATGTTCAAATAACTCAAATTTTGAAAGAGCAATTTAATATAAACATTGTGAAAAACAAGAAAACTGGACCATATGACTGTGATTTGTGTGATCGGAAGTTCACTTATTATGCTGGACTTGAACGTCATTTAGTAAAACATCGAGCTGAAGGTGATCCAAAGAAGTTGAAAGCAATTCAAACTCTTCAAAATGTTGTCAAGTGTATGGATTGTGGTCAAATATTCGCAACAATTGATATAGCTTCGGACCATTATGAATTGAAACACAAAGAAAAATTGGAGATTATTAGACAAAGTGACTCTGGAATAGATTTGGGTACTGTTGAGTGCATGAATGAAATTCCTCCAGAAATAATTGAGAAAAAAATTAAATACTTGAAAGTAATTGCTGCATCAGCTATCCTCCAATGTGAATTCTGTGATTTGGTTTTTACAAAAACGGGTGATTTGTTTCACCATATGTTTGAACACGATTCTCGTTCAGGATTTGAATGTACAATGTGTGAAATATCCTTACCTACAATCAAAGAAATAACACATCATTGGTTATCTGAATGTGTTTTTGTTCATTTCGAGCAATATCGGCACATTAACTTAGTCCGTTATTATGTATGCAATGTCTGTGAAGAACATTTCGGTCATTTGGAAGATTTATATCACCATCGCCACATCACATTACATTTCTTTCCACGTCTGAATTACATGACTCAGGAATTGGAGATTCCTTGTGAAAAATGTGAGTTCTTTTCACCTCGTATAATGCCCTTAGTTGAACATCATAATAACGAACATACAAAGAAAATCTTGCCAAACAAGAAACAAAATGTATCTTCGAAAAAACCTCGTCCTTATTTGTGTGATATCTGTGGTAAATCATACACGCAATCAAGTCATTTGTGGCAACATTTACGTTTTCATCAAGGAATCAAGCCATTTGCTTGCCCCGAAGAAGGTTGTCAACGTAAATTTACAATAAGACCAGACTTGATGGATCATATTAGAAAATGTCATACGGGAGAGAGGCCGTATCATTGTCAATTATGTGGAAAACGATTCCTTACCGGTTCAGTATACTATCAACATCGTCTCATTCATCGCGGAGAACGTCGTTATGGCTGTGAAGATTGTGGAAAGCGTTTTTATCGTGCAGATGCCTTAAAAAATCACCAGCGTATCCACAGTGGTGAGTGATTTTATTTTTACCTATAAGATGAAAGTATTTTATTTTAAATATTTACACAGGTGAAAAACCTTATCCATGCCAACATTGCAATAAATCATTTCGACAACGTGGTGATCGTGAAAAACATATTCGAGCTCGTCATAAGTTTCTGCCACCTAAAAATATTCTAAATATTGGGGTACAATAAAAATTATTTCCATATTTTTTCCTGCTGAAGAGAAAATAACTGTCAATATTTAAACACATGTTTTGCTTGCTCTATGTTTCATTGTTAGAACTATCATTGTAAACAAAAAAAAATTAAAAATAAAATTTTAAAAATTTTTGTTTAAAAAAAACTTATAACTCTTTAAATGGTTTATAGACTATAAAAGTTTCGTGTTTTAGGAATATTAGAGTCGATTTTTGTTTTAAGGAACGTCCTGTAATTTAGCACTACACTTGATATAATTAAACAATGAAACTATAAAAAAAATTAACAATTATTTTCAAAATGGAAGAAAATTCTAGTCAAACTACGGTAAATCTCTGATCCGATAAAATATTCTTCAAATAATAATATTTTTTTGTAGAGTCAGTCATCATCATCCCAGTCTAATCCATTTTTAATTGGTGACGCAATCGAGCCGGAGGTTGAGCTGGACAACGAAAAAGATGATGATGAAATACCACAAGCGTTAACTGAGTCATATTCAGAAATAACATTGCTTAGAAAGTTTTGTGAAAATCCCTCTGCTGAGGAAGATGATGGTGCTTCTGGTAGGAAGAGACCAGATTCACTAATAGTCGATGAGTGGATGAAACAAATGGATGGAACATTTGCACGCGATGGAAATTTAACACATTTTGTAGCCGAAAATTTAGAACAGAAAATCAAATTATCAAGCCCAGTAACGGGAAAATACGCTTCAAGTGGTGGAAGTAAAATGAATACACCTTCGGCAAATGCTCTGCCCAAAAATTTCATGTTACCATCACATTTAACACAAGTTGACAGCAATGTATTGAATGATATTGAAATTGAAGCCTCATATCTCGCGGCCAGTGTTGATAATTTAACAGAGAATTTACAATCTTTATTACATTCCGTAAGTTAAATACCATTAAAATCTGATAATTGATAAGCAAACGTTTTAATTTCTTCCAAGATTTCATCAATAACCGCTGATAATGTCGACTGTTATAAAAACGCAGTCAACAAGTTAACCGATTGTATGGATGCTAATATCAAACATATGTATACAATAATGGCCAAAACGGAAGAAATCTCTAATGCAATGAAGCCAGTTGAAGAATTAGCCACCAAAGTGTGAGTTCTTGTTATTTATAAAAGTTAAAGCTTTTTCACTTATTTGTCTCATATTTCAGACGCGATTTGAAGAAACTTGTTGATCTATTTGAAAGTAATTTATAAATAATAATAAGTTTAATATTTAATGTGATATAATTTTTGTATTTAATTTTAATTTGCTTAGAACCTTGAATCAGAGATAGTCAATTTTTTAATACTTTAAAACATTTTATTCTTTCATATTTTCATTCATCTTATAATTCTATTTTTTTATTTTAACTGTTCCCACTTTTGAGAATAGAAGGTACAGTATTTTTTATAACTTTCATTTTATATTAATTTTTTTTTGTTAATTTTATTCTTTTTTATTGTATCACACCTACTCGTAAAAATTATTTTCAAATGTTATTTTAAATTAAGTTGAAGCTCTTTTAATCATTCATTTTTAATTATTTTTGTAACGAAAAAAAAATAAAATAAAATATATTTGAGGAAAGAACTATGGCTTCGTTAAAAAAAATATTGATTTCTTAGTTTAATCTAAAACAAGAACTAAATTGATAATTTTTGAGAGACATTTGTGTTTTACTGGTGCACTTTTTTGGAAATGAGATGATAGTCCAAAGTGCAAATTTTGCAAAATCAATCAAAAATAAAAATTATTATTCTTTGTTATAAAAATATAATGATTATTTCTTTACAACAATAAATTAGTTTATATTTAGTCTTTCTTAGCGCTAACTTCGGGTTTATTGAATAAATATTCTGAGGCCATTTGATAAGCAATACCAGCTGTTAAACAAGCAACAACGGTTCCCTGTGCAGCCACACGAAGTTGCATTAAGAAAACACTTGTTGACATTGTGCCACGATTTTTAAATTTATAGGCACCAATACCACAAGCCGTAGCTAAACCAACAAGACCTGAAAGAAAAAAAAATAATAGATGAATAAGAATGATAATCAAAAGTACGAAAAGTGCAAAATCATTGTTCGCATATTTTTATCGTTATTTTTTTGTATCTGGCACGTGTAAGTTCCTCATTATTATTTTTTTGATGGAAATTTAATATGTATAGATAAATTTTAATAATCAAATTCAATATGCTTCAGACAAAATAAATTTAAAACTAATTAGGAACACAAATGAGATAAGAAAAAAAACGACAAAAAAAAGGAATCTGTTGACGGTCTTAATTTGAATATTTAAAATTTATGTGAAGCTTATATAAGAATTCTAGATTATATAACTCAATTTTATTTTTTTTATTCTTAAAATTATTTAAATAACAAATGTAACATATAAATCAAGTCGAATGGACATATTTCAAATATTCGTCACATAAATTAACTGTCTTGTTATCATGCAAAATTATAAATTAAAAAAGAAAATAAGAGTTATTTAATATTGAACATTTTTACTTGAATATACTAAACAAGTTTATTTTTAATGAATCGTCTTGACAAAAAAATGCCGGTATTTTGAATAAAAATAACACATAAACACAATTTTGTAAATATTATTTTTTTACGTTTTTAAAAAATATGTTATTTTATTTATTTTTATATTGATCATCAATCAACTTCTGTAAACGTGATATAGCACAAAAAACAGTGTTAAATCTCAGGTTAAGTTCAAACCAAATCACAGAAATCCCATTTAAAAAGTCATAAAATTTTGAATTGATAATTTTATGATTTTTTTGTGTTTAACGGTTTTCTCTGTTGGATTTATTTGTTAAATGAATTGAATAAAATATTATCAGGAAATGTTTTTTTTAATAAGAGGTGATCGACCTATATCGAAGATTGTGTATGAGAAAAGAGATATTTTCTCAGTACTTTTAACTTTGCATTTTGGGATGGACAGTAATTATCATTATTTATCTAATTTAATTCACATTGGTTAAAATTTTATATGACATTTTTTTTTTTAAAAAAGTAGTACAAAAAATATAAATATTGATAAACAAAATTTTTATTTCAGCAAACATTTGCCAAACATATGTTTTATTTCAATTATATTTTTTTTATAAAAAAAATACAATCACAATGAAACTTAAACCACGCGTGTGATAATCTTCATAGGTCATTATAATGACAAAATAATCAAAAATTTTTGTGTCGAAAAATCCATTAATATATGACCATTCATTTTAAAACTCTAATGCAAGACCTAGATTTTAATTACGTAAGATATTTTTTTTTCAAATCAAGTTTTAGATAAGTTCAGAAAAAAATATAAAATTCATTGTGTCCCACAGAAAAAGTCAACGATCTCATGATAATAAAAATAAAACATTAAATTTGCCACATTTTTTTTTTCTTTATAAATTTTTATTCTCTTAATCTGCCGAAATTGAAGAAAAGAAAATAAAATAAAAGTCACTTAAAATGTTGATATCACGTAGTAAATATTTATATTTAAAATGATAAAGTAAATAAAAAATTTCACTTTCATTTGGCTGAGAGGTAAAATGATAAACCATATGATATTTTTTAGGAAAAAGTACGTTAATTTGCAAAAGCCGATAAATGAACTGTGATCCACAATGCACACATGTTAATAAAATTCAATATCTCATAAGGTAGAACAATAATTTAACGTATTTCAAAGAGAAGATCACCTTAATAAATAATTAAAATGTATAGTATTATTTTCAATCAGTTAAACAAAAACAAAATAAAAAAAAAATGAAAGACACTCAAGGTTATCCACTTCACAATTTGGTTAAGATGTAAAAAAAATACCGGCATGTTTTGAATTTAAAACATTATTATTAAGTAACAATGAGGAGGTAGCAAAAACCATGTTTAGAATTTTTTTGAGTAACTTAATGAGTATGAAAATAATAAATTATAATCACTGGACTGTTTCAAAAAGTCGATTTCGATGAGACTTAAGGAGTCTTATGCCTGAACTTTGCTCCATCACTTATAAGTTAAATTCATCTTCTTAGGAAGGAATGTTAATTATTGAATGACAGACTGACGACACACTAACTGACTTTAAAAGAGCATTATTCGTACGAATCCGACTACAAAAAATATTCTAAATCATCAGATTTTGTTTTTTTGTTATTAAAAACAATGATAAACTTGATTTAAAATTAAAAAGAAAAAAAAATAACAAATTATATTGTCTAATGTATTTTTTTCCTATTATTCTTTATTCTTATTCGTAACAAATATAACTAAAACAATAATATTTATATTTTATTTTATTTTATTTAAATACCCATGTGCCCTATTTCTACTTTGAATACCGGTGTCCTAGTTATTTTTCTAATTGAGTCATAACAAAAAAGAAATAATAAAATTAATTTACTTTAAACGTCACCGGGAACATTCACTTTAACATTCGTCCACAACATATTACATTGTCATCTTAAGCACTTGTTTTACATCACGTATACCAACAAAAAATCATTTTATAGCTTACATCATTTATACCGATTTGTATATGATTGATCAAGATCATCATCATTTTTCTTCACATCAACTGGTTGATTTATATTTTTGCACGTATGCAGTGTATTATGTGTGTCAATCAGCTGTTGTAAAAGTTTAAATTAAGAAATCGACGTTTAAAATTACACGTCCCATGATCATAAAATTAATACTTTGGATAAGTCATGTCCGCAAATTGTCTTTAGTGGTTCAATGGTCATTCAACCTATTAACATTCATTTGAAAGCGAATCAACCTCAAGATAGAACTTTGAAAGGAACTTAAACTTGAAATTCAATTTAAAATATGATGTAGTCAAGGTGCAATTAAAAATAATTTTTATTAATTTTTGTAAATGATTAAATCAATTCGAATATTTTGGTATTTTTGATTATTTCACGTTTAATTTAATCCATAAATTTAATTTAACATTCAAAATATATGATAATGAACAACCAAAGTCCATTAACACTGAATTATATGTGTTTAAAGATTTATTGTAATTCTTTATTCTTTTTCAACCCAAAACCTGTCTAGTATCTCCCAATATATTGGAATCATGCTTACGTGCCGTGATTTTTATTTTATTTATATTTAGAGCGACAGGAGCATACTTGTATTTAGCGTAAAAAATGACATTGTTGTGGCGAAAATTTTGTTTGCAAACAATTTTTTGTGTGCTTTTTTATATTATCGCAATTTTTGCTCAACTTATTAAAGAAGCTATCAAATTGAAAGCAGACAAAAAAATTCTTACATAATACAATACAATTTCATCATTCATGAATATATTTTTTTGAATTATATGTTTGCTTTGCTGTTTCATTTTTTTCATCTCTTCATTCTCCCTTTTATAAATGTTTCAATTCAGAACTTCTTTTTATAGAGTTAAAAAGCTAAATCAAACTCACCAACAACCATAAATGGGGATTCACGAGCTTTTCTAGAGATTTTATCTGCTTGGCTTTCCTCATCCCAGTCAATTTTTGGTGCTGACATTTTTTCTAATGGTTTTTTGATTGAAGTCTAGTTGAAATTTTCAAACCTACAAAATGTGATGCAATGAATGGAAAATTATATTCTAATTAAAAAATTTATATATAACACCATAGAGTGCAAGGTCAAGTTCAGATAGGATTTTCTGACAGAAATTTTCACTTTCAAACCAGCCTTTACAAATAAACAAATATTTACCTCTTTATATATTGGCTGTTAAATTTTGAATTACACTGTTTTCACGGTTAAAATTTGGATAATACTCTATAATTTTAGCAAATTTTTGAAATTTTATATTTTTATTTTATTCAGACAGAATCAAAAATACGTCTTTCGTCTTCGAATGATTTGAAATGAATTAGCGATGTGTTGTGAAATGAAAGAGAGAATCAAATTTAAGATTTTGAGAGAGTATTTTTCAATAAGTGATGGAAATTTCGGGTACTTGATATTTAGATTAAACAGTTTTGCATTGTATCAACTTATAAACAATTTGATTATTTATAAGATATTTACTTGAAATCAATTTCTGATCAAATTTTTCATAAAAGAATTTGTTTTTAGCAATGAAAAATAACATGAACCAATTCAATAACGGTAAACCGGATTACCGAAAGTCTTAATCATCACTACCTTTGACAGAAAATTTCGACTGTCAAATTAGTAAATTTCGGTTCATTTCTAAAAAATATTGAAATTGAAAGTAAAAAATATTTGTAGGATTTTTTTGGACTTTGAACAAAATTTCAATTAAATAACGGCAATTGATTCTTTCAAATCATTTCCTGTATACCTCAGGTACATATTTTATAAAAAATTAAGTTAAATTATTTAATATTCATGAATAAAAATTCAAATTTTAGAGCTTAACCTCGAAAATCAACCAAATTATTGCACTTGGCCAAACCTTGACAAAAAAACAATTAAAATGGATTTAACAAATATGACATCCGCTCAAAAGGACGAGCTAATGGACCAAGTCAAACAACAAATTGCAATAGCAAATACACAAGAGTTTATATCGGTATGTATTTCTCACATGTCACTCATGAGATTGGTTTAGTGTTACATCACACATTCTTCTACATTACAGAAAGTCACAGAAAAGTGTTTCAAGAAATGTGTGGGAAAACCTGGCTCGGATTTAGATTCAAGTGAACAAAAGTGCTTGGCAATGTGTATGGATCGATATATGGATACTATTCAAACTGTTTCAAGGGCATATACAATGAGACTGCAAAAAGAACGTGGAAACATGTAAACACAAAAATTTCAACAAGAATATAATTCAATAGCAAGATTGTTTGTCAGGACGGCATTTATTTGTTTATGAAAAAATTAAATGAAATTACACACAAAAAAAACGAGACAAAATTAATAAAATAATAATAAAAAAAGTAGTGTAGAAATTAAATACTGATAGACTAAGTTTAATTTACTTACACCCAATTAATTGGAATAATTTTATTAAAATTGGGTGGTAGCGGAATGTTATAACGAGTTACTGGTTAAATTTTCACTGATACTTTTATTTGTATCTACCAATATACTTTTATCTCCATCAGGATTGATTTTGTCCAATAATTGTAATAAAATTGGAGAATCTGCATCATTTTCTAAAGGCAAGTCAAGGCAGTTTCGTATTTCAGCGGTTGATTTGCTTCCGTCATAAGAGCTCTCTGCTTTGAAAATATTACTTGTGTAACGCAACTCTAGTTTTTCCAACATATCTTCTACAAGCCCTAAAGCAAGAGCTCCATTTTCAGTCCTCAATAAACTATCTAGTGGGGTGTTTTTGTTTTCTTTTACCTCATCATTACTCGATTCCACTAGATTGTATATTTGAGCTCGAAGTTGCGCCTGATAGAAAACATTAAAATAAAAAAATAATAACGCTGAAATATTCCTTTTCAAATGATAAAACTTACTCTTATGTTTCTTAAAAAAGCAGTTTTTTCAAGTTTATTGAATACTAATTCCTTTAAATCACTTTCATCTTCTTGTTCACTCATATTTGTAATTTTTTGAAGCGACTTTTTCCGGAAAGATAAACAGATATGTTTTGTTTACGTTTTTCTTGGATTTAAGAGGGGAAATTAGATTTGACAGTTATTCCCCTACCTAATCATTTAATTGAAGGTGGATTCCGAAATATTTTATTTACAAAAGAAAAGAAAAAGTTTATTAAAAAGAAATTAATTTTTAAAAATATTTTATGCATTTAAATTGGATTTTAACTTTCAATATATATTAAGCTAGTCAACATAAATTTCATTAGTAATGAATGAAGCAGAGGGTCATAGTGATAATGCTCATAATCAGATAATTGAAGGGATTTTATGTCCAATTTGTAAAAGTGATTTAAAAACAGTTGAAAAGTTGATGATTCACGTTGAAACCTTACATTCTGAAAGATCTCAAGGAATCGGAAATGATTATGATCATAAAAAATATTTTAATTTAATAAGGTAAGTTTTCCGCCTTTCTACTATTGTGAATTTTTTCATCATGTAATTTATTTTGTGATAGAAATCCAATTTTGGAACGACATGCTACTCAAACAAACACGCTAATAATCCGTCTTAATAAGTTACTGGAAAACAGACCGCGTCCAAGCCAAATTGCAGATCGTAAGCAACATGATCAAAAAATTGTTCCATGGCTTGATGAGAAGAATGTACATTTGTGTCCGGAATGTGCGAAAAAATTTAATATCATGAGAGGCAAACATCACTGCCGATTATGTGGCTCTGTATTATGTGAGTCTTGTTCCCATTTTTTGGAAATTGAAGATGCCAAAATACTGATAGGACAACATGATGAAGAGAATCAGACAAAACAGGTAAAACAAGACGAGGAACCAGATACTTTGAGAACTTGTGAACATTGTATGCGACTACTTTTGAATCGTAAAGATATTATTGAAACTCGAGTGGCCACACATCCGATCAAGAAATATTACGAAAAAGTGCAAGAAATTAAAAAAGAAATTGAGCCGGAAATTCCAATTTATAATAAAATTATTAATAGTTTATATGAAGGAGACTCAATATACACTATACAAGACGCAAGTGCCTTACGTGGAAAAATATTGAGAGAAGCTGAACGAATCGATGATATCAGTAAGCGAATTTTGGCAATTCCAAGTCCACAGGGTAGTCGTGAAGAGAGTTTGAAAAAAGCAATACGTTTATCGATGATTCGTTATATCAAAGAACAACTAATGAATATTCCAGAAATTCCTCTTGAGGACGAAATTAAGAAACTACAAACAAAAAGAACACAAGAATTAAAACAAAGAATCGAGCGTGAACGTCGATTGGCATTAGAAGCATATGAACGCTATGAGCTACACAGTACTAATAATGATACAATTAAATCCAGTCCGGCATCGAAAAAAGGTTCTGCTGTTCGGACAGTTGATAATTGGTCAGGATATCAGGATACACAAGTAACTGTGAATAGCAATGATCCTTTGGTACAACAAATTAACATTGTAAAGGGATACATTAAACAAGCAAGAGAAGCTATGAAATTCGAAGAAGTTGGAGCACTTGAAATTAACTTACGTGAATTACAGCAGGAACTGTATCTGCAGCAGCAAACAAAGGGAGCTAATGTTTCAACATCTTCATCTTGAATATTTGCATTTTCATTAGACATATAATAAACTCATTTCAAAACAAACATAATTCAGCTAGAACAATAATAAAAAAAAATATATTATTTTCCTTCAATTTTTATTTAATTAGCTCATTTTAAATCAGTATTCACCCGTTATAATAACAAATGATATTTTTTTTCGTCCTAATTCATAAATAACAATCCTATAATCTAAATAACATTACTATTATGAGTTTTTTATGAGAGATACTTTGAAAGTTTTTAGAATCCTTTATTTTAAGAATGTCAAGTTTTTCAGTGAAATGTTAGAATTTTTAAATATTTTCTCTATTGTATTAAATTTAATTAATCTTATTGAATTTTTGGCACGTGTTTTATTGATTAAAAACTGATTAGTAGGTTTCAATAAATTAATGAATTATTGATGTGATTTTATGTAAAGTCAAAAATTGAATTTTATGAATAGGAATACTTTTTTTATCATTGTTAAAAAATTTTACTATTATATTATTGATGACTTATAAATTTTCAATTATTTTTTTTTAATCTTTAGTATTTACTTGTTGGCATCACATACTTTTTTGATGAGTTTCTATTTTGTTCTTTTTCAGTTTTATAAAATTTTAAATTTAAAAAGAGATTTGTTTGAGTAAAAATTTTAATAAAAAAATGCCAATTACAATTATTATAAATTGCTTCCCCCAAATTTCATGTTAAATTGCTTAAGTTCTTTTATTATTTATTTAAAAATTAATCATTGTCTGAATCTTATTTTTATAAAACTAAACAGAATTTTTATCATTACTTCTAAAATTTTCTAAATTTTTACAAAAACGTAGAAAACAGTCTACGACATTTGACTACAAACATTACATAGTAAGTTTTTCGATTTAACTGATACATATTATTGATATTTCTTATTTGCTTAAACACTACTTTCAGTTTTGTTCAATGATTGACTAGATTTTGAAGATCTTGGAGATGCATTTGAAGAAGTAACTTTGTAACTAGGGGATCCATGAACAGTAGCATTACCACCTATTGGATATACATATTTTTTTCTACGCACAAAATTAGCAGCACTTGTCACAGTTACACTTCGTTCATTTAAGTTTGCTAACAAAGGAAGAGATTCATTTGCAATTGTAGAACTATTACTATTAACATCATAGAAATTATTATTATTACTTTTTCCTCGATTATTGACTTTTGTAGGAGTATCATTGAGATCATAATATACTGGAAAATGAGATTCAATTACCCCTTCTGGTGTTACTCTACTCATAAAATATTCTTCTTCCTCGAAAATATTCATCTTCTGAACTCCCATTTTGCCATTACTATTATGAAGTGGTATGGCTCCAAGTGAAGATACAGCACTGGCATAAGTACCACTACTTGATATGGTGTTAGTACCTCCTACACTCATTTGATTTGTATTCAATATCATTCGGTTATGTATTGCACTATCACTCATTCTCAATTGTGGCTTATTGTTACACGTAAATGGTTCGGGCTCATCAAGACTATTATCTGATTTGGAGTTTTCATGTTTTCGATACATTTCAAATTGATGCTTATTAAAGTTTGTATAATCAAATGTATCGTCCATCATTATATCTGTTCCAGTAAGGTCATCATTCGAAGGCACTTTTCCTTGATTTGTAAAAAATACTTGTCCAAGTTTTTCATATTCTTCAATGGTTCTCCAGTCGATATTCGATAAAGGTGCACTTATTTTAGGAGCACGACGTAATATTTTGGGTGTGTGCATTTGAGATTCATATTCAGATAGCAAATGCTTATCTTCAGGTGTAAAGTCCCCATTTCCATTTTGTAGACTACTCACACTAGACATCTCCGAAAGGCTTTCTGGACTCGCTAAAGGTGCCATTCCAACCATACTATCTCCGACTACCGAATATATTTTCTTTAATCTTGTACTATTCAATGATAAATTATTTGGTTTACGATTATTGTTATTATTTGGGACGTTAATGAATGATGGTGGATTAGACTGTGATAATGTGTCATTATAATTAATAAATGTACGATTAAGTTGCACAGTCGTTGCTTCACTTGTTTGCATTGATATGCTACCCGGTTTAATTCCTAGCACACTCTCATTGTCCATTGAATGATAAATTGAACTTATTTGACTGCCTCGTAAACTTGAGGCTAGACTTGAATTTAAATCAACTGGTGGCGGTGGTCCGTTATTGTCGTTATTATTGATTAAACTATTATTTTGTTGCCGATTGTATGATTGATATGGGAATGATGTTTCCATACAGACGCCTGATGTGGGACTATGTGGTGGTGCAATTGGAAAACCATCAGGACCGATATATTCATCAGTAGTGGATGGTTGCCGGGTGGGTTTACGAGGACCATATGTCGTTACAACCTTAATATTTTAATAAAATTAAAGATTTATTTTAAGAAAAGTTTGTTATTTAAAAAAAAAATAAGCATCAACAAAATAATATTTTAGTGCAAAAAATATATTGTATTTAAAATAAAAAAATAATATTTTAGAAGTATTTTCATGTTAAATTATAAAGCATTTTTTTATTCTTTTATCAATTGAAAACTTTTATTTTTTAAAATCATAATTTTTTTTACAATTTTCTATGAATTAATGAAAAAATAATAAATAATAATAAAAAAAAGCTACTATTATACAACATCAACACAAAAGGCTAAAACAAATAAATGATTCATTATTCACAATACCTAGTATCACTTATGCTATGAACTATAGTCGTTGATTCACGTACAAGTAATTTAGTAGCAGAAGGAGGATTATTTTTTACAATGGCAACCTGTAAAAAATTTGTCGTTGTCGGTTGATATAATAATTGAAATGAAAAAAAAGAAAAAAATAGTTAAATGATAGTAACATTAAAATAAAGTAAAATCAGAAATTATAATAATTTAATAAATATAATGTACGACAATAAAGGAAAACTAGAACATAAAACAAAATGATACTTTATCCCAACATTTTTTTTCAATTTAAGTTCAATTACAACATAATTTATGTCATTTTGTCTTGTTTATAAGTATATACTTAATTGAAATACAAAAATAATAAAATTAAATACTGATAAAATAAGTACGGTCAGTTTTTATTTGACACCTTGTATTAGACACTTAATTTGATGGTGTGAATTTCTATATTTCATTAGAAGGTTAACGAACCAAGGGAAACAACTTTACGTAATAAATAAGTTAGGTTTTATTAAATTATTTCTAAATATAAATCGCACGAAACAAACTCTTGATAATATTATCTTAGAAATTGAGATAAAAAATGGGGAACATAACTCATTAAAAAGGGTCTAGGTAATTATTTGGTGTGTTATTATTAAATTACTTTGAGGTATCAGGAATTTACAAACATTTTATAACAAGTTTAATAGACAAATGGCAAATGTTTCTTACAACGCTTAAGTGATACTTAATAAGGATATTTTCTATAAACGTAAATAAAATATAATAATTTTGTGAAACAATCAATTTTGAAAAAACCAGCACAATGTAATTTAAACATAAAACGGTGCAAAACAGAAACACAGCCAAACCAAATATTAAAATATTATATTAAAGACATTTCAAGTTAATTACTTACTTTTTGCAAGGCTTCTAAAACCGTGTCTGGCATATGGTCTTGTAACATGACTGGTGATATGATAACTTCATCAAAATCGGTATTCTGCGCCCAAATTGCTTGATATACAGGCTCCTTATTAAGCATTTGCCTATTAATGACACATTTATTCAATGTGTGTGAGTTTATTTTATTAGGTATCGATAAATAAAAGAGAAAAGATAAAACAGAAATGAAGTATTGAGAATTGATTGATGATTGTTTTCC
The DNA here is from genome assembly GCA_900002565.1 of Culicoides sonorensis. NCBI lineage: Eukaryota > Metazoa > Arthropoda > Insecta > Diptera > Ceratopogonidae > Culicoides > Culicoides sonorensis. Next base: position 709 of record LN483947.1, on the reverse strand, counting down.
TATAGAAACTTTAACTTAAAAACTTGATTCAAGGCTATATTTAATGTTTATCAAAAGTAAGCATTTATAAAAATATGGTTTTAATGTTTGATTCATTAAAAATTAAAAAAAAAGTGCAAAAATATGGTTTAAAAATTTAAAAATCAGCTAGCCTACCTCCAACTTTTCTCATATTTGTGCCTGAAATGCAGAATCAAAATAGTTTGGAAAAAAAAGCGATTAGCAAATAACATTATAAGCAAAGTGTTAAAAGTTAGAATGAAAGTTACAGAGCGTTTCAACTAACGATTTTATTGATAAATTATAAAAACTTTTACTTCAAAATGAGAGAAATGTAAATTGAAGAAAAATGGAGACGCCTTGTAAATTTTAAATTAAATTAAATTTTAGTAAGTGAATTAATTGAATTACGTTTCATGTCTTGAAATGTATGGCAATTTAATTCTTATTTTTTAGTCAAATTTTTTTTTTAGATTAAAAAAAGAAATTGAATCAAAAATTAAGCTTAAAATAGAAATTTGGAATAGAAATTTGAAAGACTAATGATTTTTTTTTTATTTCTCGAAAAACAAAATCTACTAAAAGCGTTAGTGCATTTGCTCTATTTAATATATCAAATAAAAGGAATAAAACTTACTCATCTTCTGATGGATGATGTCTGACAACATGAATAATCCTTCCGGGAGGATATAATGGATGGTGTAATGTT
>LN483948.1:19006-42397 GCA_900002565.1 Culicoides sonorensis | reverse complement strand
AGCTAATGGTAAAAGAAATTAAGCAAAAATACTTTAAATATGAATGACGAATGATGGATTGATTGAATTTTGTATTTTGTTTTTGATATTTATTTAGTTGATCATTGTATTAAAATAATACCCAATTCCCTTGAGTTACTGCTTACATTCTAGTATGATCAGCTTGTTTGAAAATTCCATATAACACAAACCCTTTTTGCCATATTTTTTTCCATATACAAACAAAACTAAACAAAATAAACAGATGAGGAGCATATCGAAACAAGTACTTCTATAAGCATTGAAAGACCATCCGAGAGTGATAAGCACCCCCACGTATTTTTCTCTGATAATCAAAAAGGTAAACCCCAAAAAAACATATAAAATGGAAAATTAAATTATTCTTTCATATATTTTTAAATGTTTAACAATATAAATGTTCATTTCCATTGAATGACTTACATGTTGCAAAACTAATACTGTGTGTGAAATGTTAATAACATCACTTGTCCTAAAAAAAAAATGATAGATGTTTTTAAAATTAAAAAGTATGTTAATGCTCATCGACCAATTGGATATATCATGCTTGTAATCATTACATATCACTCACATCTCATTCCAATTTAATTCATTTTGTTATATTTTCATCTGTATCACCTTAATCACAATTTTTATTAGTTGGTACATAAATCATTAAATGTAAATAGAATCAATCACCAAAACTGTTTTTGATATTCAAGACAATTCTTTTGATGTTTAAGAAAAATATCTGAAATGTCTTGAGTATGTATAATATTTTATAAATGTCACATTTTTTGACATCGTAATTGTTTACACTTCACAGCTAATGATTTGATTGATTCAGTACAAATAGAAGCAAATAATCTTGTTGATAGTGTACTTGAAGAAAGCGTTAACATTATTAGTGGTCAGCTAAATGATTCTAAAATATCACTGCCGATTTCTTCTGGTAAGATTAATGAGAATGGTACCTTAAATATAGAACCACCTGTGGGCATAAACGTGATAGTAAAATCACCAACATTAGAATCATTGACAAGTAAATCATTTGAAGAGTATGTCAATAATTTAGAAGTAGAAAAGAAACAGAAAAAAGAAATTCCTCCTAAACCAAAACGTAGATTTGTATTTACGGATTCTTTAGAAGAAAAAGAATCAAAACACGATAAGAAGCCACCAAGTGCAAGAGTTGATCGAAAATTTGAACGACTATCTTCAGATATTGAAGATCTGGAAAAAAAAGAAAACGAGTTTGATGCTACTTTTGGTGATTTAAAAGATGACGTGTCAGCTTTACAAAGTGACTTTTCGAAATTAAGTTGGGGAGATGATAGCAATTCACAAGGAACTACCGGTGATGAACTTGCTTCAAATACTCCAGATGATGTGATACAAGGTGATTAATATTGATAATATTCAGTTTTATTTAGTCATTGGAATGTCCTAGTGAAGACTTGAATGTTCTAGAGTAGAAAACGCATTTAATTTTTTTTGTAAAAATAAATAATAATGTTGAGCTCTCAAAATTAAAACTTACTGATGTCCCAATTAACATTTTCACACACAGACCAATTATACTTAAATTACAAATTGTTAAACATTTGAGAATAATTTTTACTATAATTTTCTATGAATAACAACCAATCTTTTATTTATAAATACTTTAAGTCAAATAGAAACAAGGAAAAGTATAACAAGACATTTTGGCTTAAATTATTTATATTGTCTGATATTTAACTGATTATGACAGGAAGGCTCGTTTTCAGTTTTTTTTTTATTAATCAGTTTGAACAAATGATAGAAGTGAAAACGAGCTTTGACATTAATAAATTGTACAATCAAGTTATATCAATATACACAAACACTTACTTTATTGAGTTTTAAGAAGTAAAAAGTGTGTTTTTTTTTCTTTTCGAATATTTTTTCTTTTTTTAGAGCCAGAGATAAACCCCACAGAGCCGGTACAAACTCTAGTTCATACAGAAAGTATTGAAAATGCTCATCAAGTTCCAAGACCAACTCCTCGCTTATCTAAATCTTATACAAATGAAACTAATAATAGTTCTATAACACAAGATGACTTGCCAAGTGCAAGACTTGACTCGCATACAAGTTTTGAACATGAAACAAGCTCTCAAGCTAGTTCAACAACTGAACAAACAAGTGATAGTTTTAATCAACGTAAAGAATTCTGGGATACTCTTGATAGTAATGCCAAGAAACAACTTAGCCAAGAAATTCCACCTGTACCAAAACCTAGACAAGGTGTTTTAGGTAAAGAAGAAAGTAAATCTGTTTCAACTGACAGCAGTAGTATAAGAGATGTGCCTGATTTTAAACCAGATTCAAAACAAGATTCATTTAATGTGGACGATCGATTAGAAGATGAAAGCTTTCCAATTTCTGAAGTTTCTGAGTCAGTAAAGAGTCACGATCTTAAAAAAGACGTTATTGATAAACACGATAAAGATGATTCCATCTCGGTTTCACTTAAGGGTGAGTTTGTTGAACGTTATGAAGGTGATACTGAGGGAGATGAATCAGAACATGTCGAAAATGTTGCTCCAACTAAATTAGTATCAAAAGATACAATTGAATCGTTGGATGAAGATGACAGTCCAGCTGCATTTTATATTGGTGATAAGAGTGACAATATTATAACAAGATCGCAAACACAAAAACGTGATGGATATGCTTTCGATAATGACGGTTATGAAGCATCAATGGATGATTCCTCCATGGATGATGCAGTAATGAAAACTGATTTTATTCATCAAGGTATAGAGATTTATGATGATTTGACGATTAACGAAAAAGATGACAAAAATCTTACTAAACACTTGGTTCAACCAAATATTGATGAAGAAAAATTAGAAGAAGAGGCAATTGAAGAAGAAATTGCTCTTGAGCATCTAAAAAATATTGATAAAAGTGAAATTGAAACCAGCGAAAAGAAAGATGTACCATCAGCTTTAGAACTAGAAACATTAGAGCCCCAAAAAGACAAACAATGGAAACCGATTGTTCATTCACCTATTGAAAAAGTAATTGAACTTGAAAAACCTGTTGAATTTAGCCAGGAAGTCAACACTGCTAAAGCTACTGCAATTGAAGTGATTAAAGATTTACAAGGAGCACATAGTAAACCACAAGTTTCATTCGAAAATTTTACAGAAATATCTAAGGATTTAAGAACACAAGAAGAAGCTGTTGACCAAGCATTTGAAGAGATTAAAGACTCATTAGATGCAGTTCAAGAAGAGCTTATTGAAGTTGTAAAAGATGGAAAACTAATCAAACAAAGCCCTTCAGAATTCGAAATTAGTTTGATTCCACATCAACAGATACTTGAATCTCATCCAGAAGAACAAGTCTTAATTCAAGACACAAACTTTGATAAACAACCATCTCTAATAAAAGTTCAAGCTCCTTCTGAAAGTGAAGATTCTAGTTTGAGACAAGATTCTTCAGCAGATGAGTCTCTTAACAAACTTGAAATAATTAGACGTAAAGAGAAAAAATCAACTTCCTCGAGTAATAGATGGTCAACAACAGACCCTGAGACCGGAAGTGATGAACAAAGCAGTTACTACCAGAGTGTTGAACAATATACTGACCGAAGTCGTCCACAATCATCAGATTTTAGTAACTTAATTGTAACTACTGGAAGTGAATATGAAACTGCACATAGCCAATCCACAATTCCAGCATCTGGATCTACAGACTACCATAGTGCTATGAGCACTCTTCAAACACCAAGTATGAAGAGTTTTGATTCTGAAAGCTCTGGTAATTTGGGAAGTATTGAAGCATCAGAAGCATCTGAAACACTTGTTCCTTCCCAAATGGAAGAATGTGAAGCAGATATTTTACCTGGTCAGGATGAAGAAGATTTGATTCACGATGATAGTGACAAATCAGGTAGTCTTGAGGAAAAACAACCAGGAATATTACTCGAACCAGAAAATATAAGCAGTTCTCATTTGAAACGATCACATGAAATGATTTTCTGTGAAGAAACAAAATCAAGCTCGGTTGAACGACTTGATGAATTAAAAAGAATTGAGGATCAACAAAAATTAGCATCAAGTATTGAGGATGTCAAGTTCGGAAGTTTAGAAGATGGTAGTTTGTTAAGTGTAAGTCTATCAAGTGCTTCCAATATTGAAACTGTTATGGAAAATATGCCAGAAGGTTCTGACATTGTCGATTCCTTAATAGGAAGTTATGATTCAGGAAAAGTTTACCTTTCAAGATCAACTGATGAAGCTGCTACAACTCCAGTTGACTTGAAAGAGCATGAACGAATTGAAAGTCTCACAATGATCTCATCTGTAATACAAGATCAAGATCCAACAGTTACAGATGTAAATACACAAATATCAACTACAATTGTAAGTTCAACAGTGACACAAGAATATCAAGAAGGAGAGACTACTGAACAAGAAAAAATGAAAAGAAAAGGTCATAGAAGAAATGATAGTACAAGTGTTCATCCAATAGGCGTATTTAAAACTGCTGAAACTGAAGAAACACAACCTAGTTCATTTGATTCTTCAGAATTAGATGATGAAATGATTGTACATGAAGAAGAACCGAAACCATCAATCCCATCAGTTGGCATTAGTGGTGGTGATCGTGAAGAAAGTTCAGACTCTGATTATGATCGATATGAATCTGAATATGCACGATCATTCCGAATACCTACTACTCAAGTTCGTAAGAAGGAAAAACGTGAAAAACTCGAAGAAACCTTACCTGAACTTGATATTAAAAGAAGCCGATCTCCTTCTTTTTCCACCATAGAAACCATTGTAGAAGATGTTCATGCAGAACAAGAAGAACATCCTCAAATCGATCGACGTGTCTCACCAAATGTTCAAAATATTCCAGACATTCAAGTAACGGATGATATGGTTGCATCATCAGAAGATGAATTTCCCGTTGAAAAATTTAGACAAGAAATTGAAGCACGTACTGCTACCTCACCTATTCAATATGCCCAACAAGTAGAATATAAAATGACAGATGAACAATATCATGAAATAATTGATAAAAAATATAAAGCACAAGAAATTGAACGTTATGGTGGTTATGATAGTGAAGAAGATAAACCACCATCACCTGGAAGCGATTCCTTTGAAATGCTTGAACAACCTGATATTTCCGACGAGTTTGTTATTGTCGAAGAGGTTGCAAAAGAAGCCCAAGAATTTGATACTGAAGGAAAGGGTATGGGAATAAAAAAAGTGAAACGGGAAAAGAAACATGATGAAGATGTCGAAAGATTGATTGTTAAATCAGCACCAGCATCTACAGATGCTTCTCAATTATATGCACATCATGAAGACGTTCCATTTGATTTTGAAGAGAGTCCTCCAATTGATCAAGATCATGAATCAACTGGAGTAAGTACTCGTGATATTGGAAATGGATATCCACTTGAAGGAAGTAAAAGATGGGTCGAAATGCAATTAAACGATCCAGGTAACTTACGATATCCATATGATCTTCAAGGAGGAATATTGGAAGACATTAAAGAAGAGGATACAGACTTTGAAGTTGGTAGTAGTCGTATTAGTAGTTTTAAAGATTCATTTTCAAGTACACCTGATTATGATTCAATTGCACGTAAATTACATGCAAGGGAAAATGATAACATTTCAATGAGTAGTTTGCAAGAATTTGAGAGCTTAGAGCATGTTATATCACTTGAAAATAAGAAACAGCAACAAAGTTCACAAGAATCATTAAGTAATGGAAGTAGTGGCGGAAAACCGAAAATCATAAGAATTCATGGTGATGACATTAGTATGTCTAGTTTAAAAGAATTTGAAGCATTGGAAAATGCAAGTTTAGAAGCAGTCTTACTAGAAATAAAAGCAAAAGAAGAAGCTGCCTTACTTTTATCACGTTCTGATGAGTCAAATCGTAGTGACAGTTCAAATGAAAAGAAAGCTAATGGATCTGGAAAAGTTGTCACTACAACTGTAACCACAACAACAACAGTCCACCAGCAAAGTGGTGAACCACAAAAAACTACCACAGTAAAAGTAACCAAAACCGAATCATCGTATCAAAAAGGACAACCACACGATGACGATGATTCATTAAATGTCATGGAAGTTTCAACTGACAGTTTAGAAGGTTCTTCAAAACCATCAAAATCATTATATGATAAAGAATCCGGTCAACATGCTAGCACCGATAGTCTTGAAAAAAATAATACAAATGCTGATATAATGTCAAGTAGTATTGATTCAATTGAAGTGAACAAGGCAGGTGGAACGACAACAAAAAGTACTTCACGTTCCGATTCAATTGAACAAGCTTTAAATGATGTTAAAAAGAGTGAAAGTATTGACTCCATTGAATTGCAACAAGCAATCGCTCGTCAACGAATTGATCGTGACTCTTTAGAAGAACCACATGGTTATGCACTTCATACAACAACCACAACAACGTCAGGTGGTCGACAAATTATTACACATACACTTACAGAAACAACATCACATGTCTTTACAACACCATATGAAATGCAAAAAGAATTCTCAAGTGATTCAATCAATAGTGCAACATCAACACAAGAACCTCTATTGACAAGTACAGAAAGCATTGAAACTGGCTCTACTGCAACAAATGCCACATTTACCAATGATGGCAATTCACAAATGTCTGGAAGTATGACAAGTTGTGACTCTACTACATTAATTGACAATACTGATATTCGAGTATCATCTTCCCTCATGTTTGAAGAACTTGGTGGTCATTTTGTGCATAGTCCCTATGACCTTACAGGTAGACAAAATAAATAATTATCATCATATCGTATTATATAATCATTACAATTTTTTTATTTTTAAATTTTATTTTTGCTTTGGTTTGATATACAAATTTTTTATTTGAATATAATTTTATATTGCAAATTTTCACAAATATATTTTTTTTATTATTATTGCTAAAATTTTAATTATGTATGAAGACAATTATATATCATTATAATATTACATGTATAGTTAGATGTATTTTTTATTTAAAATTTATTTTCCAGTTTTATTTTAAAATTTTGATTGAACATTTGATTGTGTGTAAATGTTATTTGGAATATCCAAATGCAATGATCAAGCACGACAATAAAATATTTAATTAATATAAAGATAACTTTTTACTTGTAAACATAGAAAAAATTACCAAAGCTAGTTTTTAAGTAAATAAGTTTGAACAGTACAAAACCCCATAATGGCTTTTAATATAAGTAAAATAATTTTAAAGTTAAATTTAAGTAATTTAAAAAAAAAATTCAACTATATTTTAAGCCAAACATAAAATAAGTTATATATCACTGCTTTTGCATATTTGAGTGTTGTAAATAATTATTTTTTTTTATTTTAAGTGTGTGAAGTTTATAATAAATTTAATAATGTAGATTAAATCTATCAATTTGGACAATGAGCTCAATATGTTTTTTTTTAAATGTATCTTTGTTTCTATTCATTTCAATTTAAAGTCCAACCAATCTAAATACTTTCTATAACTGTGTTGAATTTAAAATTAAAATTCCTTAAATGTAAATAAATAAAATCTTGTAAATCCCACAAAATTATATAAAATCCTTTAAAATATAAGAAATATTAAATATGCTTGATTTTTTTAGTTAAAACATTATTTTTAATCAAGAATTGCATGAGTTTGAATGATGTGAGTTTTTTAAATTTAAATATTAAGATAAATGTTTTTAATCTTTATCTGAAAACTAATAATAATTAATATTCTAACATAAAATTCTTATTTTTTTCATTTTTACCATTTATTTATAAAAAATTCCTCTTAACATAAAAATTCGACTAACTTATTAGGGGATGCATCCTTTGATGACGCCAAAGAATCAGCTAAAGAAAAACTCCAAAGTGTAAGTTAATTTTTAAATTCAAATTAATTTTAATTTAAATTTCTATTTTTATAGAAAACCACTGAAAAAGAAGATTAAATCAACTTAAACCTTTAACATCCGATGAAGACGAGGACGTTTAAATGATAAAAAAATTGCTTATTAAAAAAAAAACCTACAATGATGAGATAAATGTAACTAATTTTACTAATAATAAGCTCAATTTTCATCGAATCAACGTCATTCAATTTAAACATCATATATATGAATTTAAATTATTATTATAAATGTATGTTATAATAAAAATTATGTTTAACTTATTTTCAAAAAAAAATACTACAAATAATATATCAATGTTTTAACTTAACTTAAAACAATGTCATAATTGTCTAATGAACTTAAACAAAAAACAATGTAACACATTTTTTTAATTAAATTAAATTATTATCAGCCTTCAATGAAAACTAATATAATAAAATTTGTACTAAAAAGACATCAGTTTTTCTTCCTTTTACTAAAATTATAACTAAATTACAAAAAAAAAAATTAAAAATATCATATTTTCATCATAATTGAAATGAAATTAATTAATTTTATAATAAAAATAAAAAAAAAAATTAGTTAAGAATAAAAAAAAAAAAATATTATTACATTTAAAAATTAGCTTAATGAAAATAAAATAGTTAGATTCACCCCATTTTCAATAAAAAATTTTTGACATGAAAAAAAACATGAAATTTTCATTAAAAAAAAATAGATTTTTTTTGTTTTATTTTCATTGAAAAAAAAAACATTGAGAATTAGAGTTAATAAAAATTTAAAAAAAATTATAATTAACTGATATAAAATTTGGCCAATACAACAAAAAAAATAATATTTAATCTAAAATGCTACATAAAAATTGTAAAACTGCTTTTATATTTAAAAAAAAAATCTAGTAAACATGGCTATGAGCTAAATTAAAGCGCATATTGTAGGAGACCAAAAAATAGTTAATCAATATGTTGTTGCAGTGTTTGAATGCTTTTTATTAGTAAATAATATAAAAAAATAATTCAATTTTTATTTCATTTTAAATTGCAAGATTTTAATTAAAACAAAAATTTTCGAAGAGAAAAAAAAAAGATTTTTATTTTAATTTTTCCTTAAAAAGCATTGAATCATTCCCAAAATTCTTAATATTCAAAAAACTATAAAAAACTAGTCATAATGTAACCAAATAAAATAAATATTTATTATATTATATTATATTATTGACATATAAAATTATTATTATTATAATATAAAGCTTTATGGTAAAAATGAATAAAAAAAATGCGTTTGATTTTAACTTAATGAAACTCTTCATTGAATGAAATTTAATGGTAAGTTTACGACTATTCAGAAAATTGATGAAATTTTCGCTCGGAGCATGTGGCTCATGGTAAAGAACAGACTTTTTCCTATTTTTTTTCTTACTTCTTATTCAATTTTCATTCAATTCTCAACTTAAGAGAAATTACAGAAAAAATTCCGAATTCAATGCCCAGGAAAATTGAATTAACTTAACCAACTATTTTTGTCACACACAATTCATTAAAACTAAATTTAATCATTAGTTCAATGTAACATCATAATCAATCGAGTAAATATCTCATCAATTATTCACCAACCTGTTACTGTTAATCATTTAATTTGATAAAAGTGACAAAACATATAAAATGTTGTTGCTTGGATGATCCCTCAATTAAATTAATGTAAGTTGTTGTGGAGACCAGTTGGATCCACTTAAAATACAGTTAAAGGAAAAAAACTTGTTTCTAAAAAAATTCAAATTTCAAAGGAGATTCATAAAAAAAAACATGGCAAATCCTCGCACAACTCCCGTTAAGCCTGTAAAGGAAAATATTTATACAATTTTTCAAATTCCTTTTATTTTGAGTGCTATTACTGGTGTTATGCCATTTTCGATTTCAACTTATATGAAAGAAAAGCTCTTTAAAAGTTCGATGATTAATAATGTTTGGTGCTTTGTGTTGTGCGCAATTTTGGCCGTTAATTATCATTTTGCAACAGTTCAAAGTATGACGCAAGAAGAGGTGACGAAAACCAGTGAGTCCTTTAAATATCCTTGAATTTTAATCAAATTTAAGTGGAAAAAGTCAATTAATTTCAATTTAATTTATTATTCTACAGGTAACTTGACGACAGCTATCGGACTTTTCATGTGAGCAATTATCATCTTTCAACTTGATGATACATCAATTTTATTAATTAATTTTCTCTCATACACTCCTAGAATTTACATGGAACCTACAATGATGTGTGTTGATGTCATTGCATCAATTATTAATCAAAATAACTTCATTTCTGTATTTGAACGCCTTAAAGTGGTCGATGAAAAGTTGGAAAAGGAGAATATTGATATTCCATATGCTAAAATCGTTAAATTGGGTAAAATTTTGACTGGTATTGTGTTTTGCGCCGAACTAATTATAACATCAATGAATTTTTTCATGTTTACAACTAATATCGACTTGTATTCACTTTATTATTATTTTACTGGATTTCCCTTGATTTTGAGTTCTTTGTCCAAAATATGGTTCATTTGCTTGATTGTTGCTGTGCGACAACGTTTTAAGGCCATTAATCGATATTTGAATGAAACTTCAAAGCTGTTTGGAGCACAAAAGAAAAAATATGAGCCAGAAGTTGGGGAAATGTTACCTGAAGATACCACAAATTATTTGGAGAAGGATATGCTTTTTACTCGGACAAAGATGATGCAAAATAGTATTTCACAGAAAACGCACTCGAGGATGATCAAAGTGTCTCCATATGATAACATAAGTATCCATTTTGAATTTAACCTCGTTAAAGTCTATTTAAAACTAATAAAAAAATCTTTTAACAGAGGAACCAAATCCATTTTTAATCTCCGGCAACAAAGTCAGAGATGTGTTAAATGATGAAAAGGAATTTTTCGTTGGTGAGAAGATGGATCAAAAGTTGACAATTTTATGTAAACTCCATGATGAGATCTGCGAAGTTGCTCGAATAATTAATCAAATGTTCAGTTTCCAAATGCTTTTAATGATGGCTTTCGGTTTCATGAGTATCACAGCTCAATTTTACTTCTTGTATTGTGGATTAATGGACCAAACAATTCCAAGTCAATTCAGATCAGCACAAAACATACAAATTTCCTTGGCAACTATTTTCTATACTGGATGCAAATGTATTGCAATCACCTTTGTCTGCTGGAAAACCAAATATGATGCAAGAAAAACGGGAGTTTACTTACACAAATTAGCACACACCGTTGATGAAGTTCATTTTTATAATGTTGTCAATCATTTATCCCTGAAATTGTTGAATCATCAGTTGAATTTCACGGCCTGTGGCTTCTTTGATTTGGATATGACAACGATTTATGCTGTAAGAATTTAATTGTTAGGGGTTGAAACACATTCAAAATAATGTTTAATTACAGATCGCTGGTGCTATAACAAGTTACTTGATAATTTTGGTACAATTCAATTTAGCTGCTGTTCGTACTAAGCCGAAAGGTGACAATAATGGCACTTTGCTAACTAACATTACTAACATGTTGAATGCAACTGAAGTAACCACATTGGTGCCTGCAAATTAAAAAAACCGTTACTTGATGTTACTTTTTGATTCATAAATTATATAAATGTGACAATTTTTGAGTGAATTTTTAAATGTTGATCTGAAACACAAAATAAATCGATGTCTATTTAAACACAAATATTTAATTTATTTTAATTTTAAGGGTATGGAGGCATAACCCTTATCAGCCTTTAGGGCTCCAGACCCTAAAATATCATTTCGTCATGCTTGTCCAGAATGTCCAGAATAATTCTTCCAATTTAATTTTTAAAAGATCTTGAAAATGATAAAAAAAACCGTTGCATTTCAAAAAAACTTCAAATTCTCAGATTTTTTTCGTTTAGATAAGACCAAAGTCAATTTCTCTTTTCAATTTTCATTGAATTCAGTACCATTGTAATACAGTTTTAAACTGTCCAGTAATAAAAATTTCAAATCTTAATTTTTTGCTTCGTGTATCTTCACACTCATTACAACTGTTGAATGTCCATTTAAATTTGACATCAATCAGCTGTTTTTGTTTATATTTTCATTTCGATTTGTTTGGCATGTGAATTGAATCTCCTTTTTTTGAGAAAAAGATTTGGATAAATAAACAATTAAAATGAATAAAAGTAATTGGTCAAGTGTTTTTAAAAGTGAGGAAAAAGCTTTTAATTTTCAAGAATGGCCTGGTCTTTTGCAAGAAGTCAAAAAAGAGGAGCCAGAAGAGTTAGAAATAGATGAACCTCCAAGGTGAATTAATTGATTGAAAAAATCTAAATTTTTATAATGTTTTATTTTTTATCAGTATCACAAATGTAACAGAATCAAATCCAGTTGGTGCTTCTTCGGATCCCCTTCAATTCCCTTCTTTATCTTATTCAACAGAGAAGAAATCTCGAAGAAAAAATCGAGTCACATTCAAAATTGCACAAGGATTAACAAATGAAAAACCATTTGAAGCCAAATACAGTAGCAAAGTTCGTAAAGAACTCACAAAAACTTCAAATATTTGCAATTTTATGTTTAAAAAACCGATAAAACCGTTGAAAAATCCAGATATTGAAAGATTGATGGAAAATATTAAAAAGTCTGAGATCGTCACATTCAAAGGGAAGAAAAGAGAGATTCCTAAAAGGAAATTGAGTCGACTGAAGAAAAACATTTTACGAATTCGGGCTGAAAGAAATTCAAAGGAAATTGAGATTGACACAGAAAATATCGATGACCAAAATGATGATGAAGAATTGAATTCAAATATTATCGAATCAATACAGAAATTGAAATTAGATAGTAATGAGTCGGAAATTAAACATGAAATTACGTTAGAGCCTGATTCAAGTACAAATCCATCTGAAATTATCCAACATTCGCGTCATTTTCGACCGTGAGTTTTAACTTAATTTTATCATTTTATTGAGACTATCTCGTTTTCTTTGTGTTCCTTTTACAGATACTGTACAAATTGCACTTCCCCACTCTTATGTGAGTTAACGGAAAATATTATCACCCAGCTACGCACATTTCAACATAAGCAATATCAAAAGAACCCAGAAAGAGTTAAAAAACGATTTGTATCAGGACTCAATGAAGCAAAAAAATTCTTAGAGCTGAAGAAAATCAAACTTTTAATCATTGCAACAGATCTCGAACCAAATCCAGGTCCAGGTGGCTTGGATGAAACAATTCAGCATATGAAAACATTTTGTGATGAAAACCACATTCCATATCTTTTTTCCTTGAAGAGACGTAAAATTGGGTATATTTTATTCAAAAAAGTGCCTGTCAGTTGTGTTGCCATTTTAAATTATGAGGGCTGTGAAGAAATTTATCGGCAACTAATGATTGAGTTGGATATTCAAAGAGAACGGTATAAGAATGCAAGGATTATTTGATGATCATAAGATAAAAATTTTGAATATCTGAAATAAAATAATTAAAAATTTCTGAAGTTTCATTAATTTCTGTTTATTTGTCTCTTCTTTTATTTTTCCATTATTATGTTAATTTTTTTACAAAAACTTCTATTTTCTCAAAAAATTAGATTTTAATTTTAAATTTAACGGTTTTTGTCTTTGTATTTAATTTTCTTATAAAAAATTTTCGTTATTTAGTCTCAGAACCTTTTAGAGTTAATTTCAGTTAGTTTTTTGTCTTGAAGAAAGAAAAAAAGAGAAAACATGATTTAAGAACTGCATTAAAGAATAAAAAAATACAACAACAAGGAACAGAGAATAAAAAAAACAGAAATTTTAGGTCTTAAATTGGATTTAAACATAAAAATTATACTTTCCTTCCATAAATTTACAGTTAGATGATTAAATTTGAGACATTTGTAAGTGTTTTTCTTTAATTTAAGTGTATAATTTATTTTTTCTTCACATACAATTAATATTATACATTTTATTTAATTATATTTGATAGATACTGACGCATTTGAGCTAAAATATTTATTTAATTTTTTGCATATTGAGAGCGAAACTAAGCAATACCCATGAAAACTAAAATGAAATTCAAATACACGACAACTTTACTTCAATTTGTCTTTCATTTAATATTAAAGCTCTGATTTTTATTTTTATTTATTTTTGTATTTCTATTTTCTTAAGCATTTTCATTTTTTTACTGTTATGGATACAAAAAATCATGACTATTTCATTGAATACTAAAGGAAAAAATATTTCCTAGTAGTTTGTGTTTCTTTATTATATTTGGCATTTAGTACAACGGTTCAAATTTCACTAAAATTATAATATTCATAATAGTTTATGTTAATAAAATTAAAATATAAATATTTTATTTAAAGAGACAAGTCTTTCACATTTTTTTAATATAAATAATTTATTTTAACATTAATTTAGCTCAGTTCTATTCTGTGTTTTTTTTTTGTTTAACTCAGATTCAGAGTTTTAACTGTTTGTGTGTGTTTGTGATTGTTGAAATTAAATAAAAAAAAAAAAATTACTTCAATTTTCATGTGAATGATTTAAGATGTTTGTCTTTTTTATAAAAACAATTTATCATTTTCAATCGAACGATATTTATAAAAGATTAATAATATTAATGTAATTGGAATTTAATCTGAATCAGAGTAGTAATTTGATGCAGTTGGTTGATCGTGTAGTCTTGATGCCGAGGTACAGGCACGTTTAGAGGGTGGCGAATCACACGCATTATTTGATTCTTCATCATTTGAGTGATTCGGACTCGCTGGTGGACTTAGAGCGAGTCTTAATTTGTCTCGGGATTCATTCCATATTGATGAGAGTCTATCACGACCGAAAAGGAGCAGGAACTGCAAAACAAAATTGAAATTTAACTTACATTTTTTTTGATAAAATGTTATCTTTTACCGTTTTGATAAAGTCATTAGATTTTTCCTCCCATTTACTTATAATATCACCTTTGACTTTCTTGCCACGATCTTTTAACTCATCCATTTTGTTTTGCAACCGGAATTTCTTTTCTTTCAGGAATGAGACATTGAGTTCTTTGGCCGTGTAACCCCGTGCTAGATTACGTCTCACATAAATATCATAATCTTTGACGATTCTTGCGACGATATCTGACGTTGAAACACCTAATTTAAATTAAAATTAATTTAATTGTGAACATATGTTGGCTTTATTCCTCAAATAATTACCTTCAGTTCTTTCTGTTGCCACAAACATTCCTCTTCGTTTCAATGGTGCATAAATATCCTCACTATCATCGGATCCATAAGGCAGCTCATCGTGTGCAACAAAATCAATTTTATGTTTTTCAATAAAATCATCTGTAATATTCCATGGGGCATCTTTGACCACCTCATCCACATACCGACAATGCTTAATTGCCTCATATCGTTCGGCATCATTCATCACGGTTCGACCTTTTTTGGTGTGTGTTAACTCATCACTGCATACACCCACAATCAGGTACACATTTGGAAATACATTTTTGGCTTGCATCAATTGACGGGCATGTCCTTGATGGAAAAGATCATAAATACCATCGGCATAGACGCGAATTCGACGTGGTGCTGTGCCATTACGTGCCATACTATATGTGATTTTTTGTGTGTAATCACATTGGTCACGCTCCAAAATGGCGTCTGTTTCATGAGAAAAGGGAGCAGGCTTACAAATTGTCTGTAAGAAAAAATTGTAAAAATTAAATTTAATATAAAATTACACATTAAATTTTATATTAGAGATTATCATGCTACAGTAGCTTATTTGAAATTACTACAAATATAATATAATGAGACCAAAATTCAAAAGTTGATTGAACTGCTATACAAAAGAAGCTATTTAATATTCAAAAAATTAAAATTGAAGATAGACATTTCTAAAAAAGTGATTAAATAAAAAATAAAAGAGTAAAAAAAAGAACGTGCGATAATCATGCGACATTTCGCGTACAATAAAAAGTGATGATGTCATCACTTAGATTTTCTACTCTACAAAATTAAGATGAAATAAAATTCGACTCTTCTACGTGAAATTTGACGTAAGTACTTACAACAATATTAGCAAGGTCATTCGCGATTTCTTCAGATTCTCGTTGAACGTCTAAATCATGCATTATAACGCTATTCTGGCTGATTTCCTCGTTTTGTTCGTTCTTTTAGTTAACAATAATTATAATTATAAGAAGAAAAACAATTAAACACGTATCATAATAATTAATTTAAAAAAAAAATTCACTTTCAATCTATTTATAAGGGACAATGTCAAGATATGTGACCTAAAATATCTCATAATTGCGCGCCTTTTCATTTCACGTTCATCCATCTCATAATAAAATTTTAAATTGGATATCGAATGAAATTGTTTCCGTTCTTTTTTTCAAGTTTTTAAGTTATCTCATACATTTATCATTCAACTTTTTTTATGGTTTATCGTCATTACCGAGAATGTTCGAAAAAAAAAATAAAATTTAAAAAAAAGCTATCATGAATGAATTATTAATGAATTTTAAATGTGATATCGATCAAGTTTTTGCTATTTCATTATAATTTTATTGTTTATTATTGCTGTTTTGCATAACATGAAACAATAATTAGCATTTTAGTGAATAGTCGTCCGATTTCCATACTTTATGGTGCAATGTGTGTTCAATTTTTAGAATTCTTGAGACATTGAACTTATTTTGCATATTTGGCATTGATGCAAATTTTTATAAATTAAAATAATACCATATGCAAACTTGAAGAACAATTAAGTTGAAGTTTTGACCTGAGTATTGCGAACTCATAACGTACATTGAAAAATTAATAAATTGGCACAATGAAATCTGGTTATGATTTTATGAAATTTCTAGTTCTCTGACTAGTAAATTTATGTTAATTTTTGATGAAATCAAGGCATGGCCACCTTGACCTGTTATTCCATGTCAAATTTGCATAGACATTTTAAACCTAACCGAAAATTTGTCACATTCATATTTATCTTTCTATTATTATCTATCGGCATTAAATTTCAGCAAAAAAAATAAAAAAATCATTCTAGAAAGTAATTTATGAACTAGGCCAACAATCTATTTGCACACAACATATTTAAAAAATTCAAATACAAACAAAAACGTTCAATATTTCATTACATTATGAATATTAAATTTATGAATGTTTCAATGAAAGTAAAAATGTCATTACAAATAAATAAATAATAATGATGAGTTATTGTTGATTTTTTTGATAAATGCTTAGCAACAATGTCACATGTTAATCGTGTTATTGTGGTTGAATCAATTGCATTACGGGGCTTCAAGGGGTTTAATTCAATTAAAAATTAATGAAATGTGATGATAAAAAAATTCATAAGCACATTTTGAGAGATCATTTTCATTTAAATTGTTTAAACAGACACAGACAAATAGGCGATACCCGAATACGCCAATATTTTTAAATTTAATGATAGGATATGTTAAAGAATTTGTTTTCATTGAAAGCTTTATATTTTATGTAAGATTGTGTCATTTTGAATTGTATTTGTAAGATTTCTCTAAGACATGTTGACATGATAAATAAAATGAAGAGTAATTATATAGAAAATTACATGTTACAATTACATAATTTACTTTTTTATTTCTCGCCGATTCAATTTAATGTGACTTTCGTGGTCTGTGCGCCTGTGTCAGTTTATTCAAAGAAATTTGTACTGAAAAACTGTCTTCAAATTATTCGGATTTTCTTAAAATCATCACATTTATCATAAAAATAAGGAAACAGAATTCTGACTCTAGAAATGCACTCGAGGTTATCGTTCACGATTTCGTTTTTCAAATTTTTTTAATTGCAATTACTTGGTAATTATTTTTCAATGTGTTTTTGGTGTAATTTGAATATAGTTGCAAAAATTTTATCTCAATGAAATATGGAGGTCGGATCTTACATCACACGCTCATTAGTGGCATTAGAAGGCAAAATACAGCAATCAAATTCTTAGATCAAACTAATTTTATCTTTATTTTGCCTCAAAAAAACTTGAATCACCAGCTTTCAATTTAACAGACTTCTATTTGATTAAATTACCATTTAAATATCTTGAAAATATTCAATATCTAAAAATAGGATAAAATTTCATGAATAATGAATCAAATTTTTCATTTTTGACACAATGGTTACACACCTACTGCTGAAATGATGTTGATGAAGTTTGAGGTTTTCACTTTTTATGACAATGAAGAAAATAAAGGAAAAGAGATTTGATTTGAAAATTGTTAACAAATTATAGAAGAAACACAACGGTCTGTAAATATAGCTTCTGAAAGAGCATGACCTGGAACAATTTTGTTAAAATGACTTTATTTTTGATTTATTTCAAAAAAAATTTCATTTCCTACATCATCTCATTTGAATTGTTTGCCAAAAAATCATTACATAAGCTATTTTGAATACATGTTCGATAATCGTTCCGGTTGTTGTATGAACAAAAAATTAATGACAGCACAAAAATTCATACACAACTAACGTCATCACGAGTATTTTTTCTAAGTTCAAACGTAAAATCATCATAATTTTACTGATTCAAAAATAAATGAACTTTAATCTCAAAAAAACAATTCTAAAGAACAAGAACCTTCAAGATGATAGTCAACTTTAAAATTAAACAATAATAAATAATTCACTATCACTCTAAATTAGATCCGTTTTACATTTAAACGACAAAATTATGTGCCATACTGATAAGAGTCGTCCGATTCATCGGTGCGATTACGTTAAAATTAAACGAAATTCAAACAAAAATTAATTAACTTACATCAACAACGTGAATTTCCTTTCTAACATCAACAGTCGGGGCTGTGGGAACTATAAAATTCGGTGTTGGAGGCATGACTTAAGTTTTTGCGATCTATTTGATAAGTTTTATAATTATGCAAAATTTTGCTTTCACTTTATCTAAATAATTTTGAATTAATTTAATTTTTTGTGATTTATTATTTTTTTTACTGTTCTCGTATCTTTTATTTATTTTACTATAACACTGCTTTCATTGAAACACATTTAACAGTAAATATTTTTTTTTTCAGTATGCAATTCAATTGTGGTTTCTCCTTAAATGAGCACGAGATTTCATTTAACTAGAAAATCGCTGACGTTAGCAAATAACTTTTGTTTTGTCTTTTAATTGAAGAAACTTTCTTATAATTTTATTTTATTTTAATTGATGAAAGATGACTTTAAACTTCAATTTCAATTAAAATTACTCCGATTAGCTCAACTAATAAACTTAGAATGATCAAGGCAAACACAAAATAATACCCTTTATGTCACTAAGAATGATAGAGAGACGTCTTTTCACAACGAGTGGAATGTTAATACTAAAATTTTATAATTTATTTTGTTCAAATTTTACGAAGCATACTACAAACATGCGTTATACTGAAACACGTAAGCAATACAAAGTATATGAGTTGGCACACCGATGAAATTATGTAGAAATTGCCGACATGCCATTATAAAGTATGTTTTTTTGTTATATCTAGACAGGTTTCCCATTAAATTTTGTATTGAAAAAGAACTTTATATGAAATATATCGAAAAAAAGTAATCGAGCAACATCGATCGCACATGATGATTGATTTTATTTTTATTTTTTGTGCAATTGATAATGAAATTTTATTTCTTGTTCTCTTGAAAGGATTCATATATAAGAAAATGAATGGTAGGCGCCAAGTTAATTTGAATTTCATTATTTTTTTCATGACCAAAGTTCAGCTGAAAAATCTTTCAACTCCTAAATTCCAAGTCATTGATCGTTTTTTTTTGTTCTGTATTGTTTTGTACTAAAATATAAGAAAAAATTACTAACACGCAAAACACAAAAAATTGTGACGTAATTTAAGAATCTTTCGACTCATTAGATAATAAAATAAATAAGAAAAAACTGAATCAAATTTTATCTGTGTGATATAATAATATTTGAGTTTTGAGCATGAAAGAAGGTCAACTATTTTTATGTTGTCACAGATTATTTTCATGGTCACCAGCTGTTTTATAACGCAAATATTAGATTTTTATTGGAATAATTGAAATGTTTCTCTTATAAA
The DNA here is from genome assembly GCA_900002565.1 of Culicoides sonorensis. NCBI lineage: Eukaryota > Metazoa > Arthropoda > Insecta > Diptera > Ceratopogonidae > Culicoides > Culicoides sonorensis. Next base: position 22,383 of record LN483948.1, on the reverse strand, counting down.
TTTTTCATGACTGAGAAAACTGTTATTATTGATTCAATTTTGGATGAAGAATATTTTTCCTTTTCTTTTAAAATCAAAAAGTTTCATTGAAGCTTATCTTTCATAAAACAAAGTTCCTCAAGGACTGATGATCACAATCATGGGTCGTAAATTACGGGATTGGCTTTTAGAAACTTTTAACCAGATAGAAATTTCGAATAAATTCAAGATTTCTCTTGGTGTGTATCTCAAAAAAATTGTTTTTACGAAAAATTGGCATGGATTTAGCCAAGAACCTTGATTTTGGAAAAATATTGTCGTCCCATGACTTTCAAGCTCTTTTTTAAAAAAAAATTAGTTCGATTCTTGACCCATAATTTTTAACATAATTAACATAATTTTTCTACTTAGACAAGTCATCGAGACCCAACATCGGGCATAGAGGGCATTTTAATTTTTTAATATCTGTCATCATCCATTTATTGAGAAAACCCTCAATAAAGTAAAAACGCACATTTAGTTTTACAAGATTCGTGATGTTTTTTTATTTAAAAAAAAAAATGTATCCATCAAATTAATTTGTCACGTGATATAAATAAAATATGTGTGAAAAAAACATCCCAGTACCGCTAATTGATTCACAATGCTATTTGTGATGAAAAAAAATAAATGTAAGAGATCATACTAGAAAAAATTAAACTGGTTTTTTCCTTTGAATTTGAAAATCAATTGAATCATTCAGTCTTCCTTTGAATTTTGTGCACAGTTTCACATTAAAATTACCAAAAACTACAAAACTTTTTATTTAAATCACATTTAAAGCAGAATAATTTCCTTTCAAGACTTGATTTCATTTCATTGTATTAGAATGTATTTCAAGGCCAAGTATCAGCCCATTTTCTAAAAAAATACATTAAATATAAATGTTATGTGTTCAAATTTTTTTTTTTATTTCAAAGGAAAATAAACTAGATAAGATTTTTTTTTAATGAAAATATGTATACAAAAATTTAATATAATCATTTATTTTTAGCAACATAGTATATAAAAAAAATAAACAAAGTATTTGAGTCTTAAAGTGTTGTGAAGTGCAAAAACGTTTAATTTTTACACACTTCTTTTTCTGAATCATCATCAGATGTTTCGTAATCGCTTCACATTATCAGTGCAATGGCTTACTATCTATAAGATAAGGAATTTCTTATCAAATTACTACAAAAAATTATAGAAGAAAAAAAATAATATGACATGAAATTGAAAGTCACATTAAAAATAATTACTACGGTATTTTATTAATCAGTAAGCAAAAGCCTGACATTGACTATTAAAAGATAAACTTTAATTAAATGTTATTTGATTTTATCTTTAAAATCCTTCATTTATCATCGTTTGTACTGAAATCAGAGGATGTTACATTGAGAAATCATCACATAATTTTATTAAGAAATTTTAATATCTATGGGAACATCAACAAATGTCCTATGATTGTGAAACACTTGTTTTAGTGACATGACAAATGTATTTTTTGTTTAAGAAAAAGTAAAATTATTCTGATATTAAATATAAATTAGATACTATTATTGAAGGCGTAGGGCACCCACATGTTATTTATTGCTAATGAGAATGAAAAAAAAAAATTAGCAAGCAAATAAGGAGTATTTTTGGAGTAAAAAATCGAGTATACAGTTGGTGGAAAGTGAAAAAAGTACTTTATTGCCCGATAAACCAAAAAAGGCTTCACCATTCCTTGTGTTGAGGAGGAAATTTTTTCGTACATACCTCACTTGACCCAAATTGATACATTTCATGGACCTTTGAGAGACACCACACTGGGTACTAATGAAATTCAATTCTTAACTTTCAGATTCAAATGAAAAATTAATCATTCAATTTGTTTCAATTTAACTCAATTTCTTACCGAGTGCATATGCACTTAAAAAGCGGATAACCTTCATCTTAGACAACATACACATTAATCTCGTTTATAAAAATAAAATAACCGGAACTTCTTAGTTAATTCTTATATAAATATTGAAATAAAAAAATTAAATTCATTGATAAATCATTTCGAAGAAAAAAAATATTATGACCAAACACAAATTTCATGAAAATCCATTACAAAGAGGGCATGTGATTAAAATTATCTCCGCAAGACGATTTAATAATAGTATTATATGACATTGAAATCAAATAAGTATGAAAAAAATTGAATAAAACTTTGCAGCAATTCAATTTCATGTAACGATTTAATGTATGGTTTTTTTTTGAAAAAAAAATTAAGGAATAAAAATTACTTTAATTAAATGGCGTAATTGCAAATAAAATTCAATATAAATTAAAGTCCGGTATCCGTAAAAAATATGCAGAATTAATATTTTTTTAATGTATTAAATTCATTGCTCTTCAATTCATTGATTTGAGACAAACAATTCAAAATCATAAACACATTAACAGAAGCTCACTGATTTATTTGTCAATTAAATCATAAATAAAACATCGCGTTGCGCCTTTAAATTTAGTTCAAGTATTTCTTTGTACTTTGGACTCGATCACACTATTAGTGAACGTACAACAATTTTGTGTAGTGTAAAATTTTATAATACTAATTTTATGACGAAATTTTCAAAAACCAGACATAAAAAACAGCTGGTATGACGTAAAATTGTATAAATACTCCGAGTTTATTTAGAATTAATTTCAAATCATGTTTATTTGAGTTGTTTTTAGAATTTTCTGATGATGTTTATGTTTAAATTTAAATTATTTAATCATTTCATGATAAGAGGTTCAAATTTAAGTGTAATTTCACTTTATATCCTGTATTTTTTATCGTTATCCGATAACGATAAGATTTGATTGAAATTTCATTCGGTTATGACACACACACGTGCGCTAATGATAAAATTTCTGTTTACTTACCACAGGTGGACTATATTCAACGCCACTACTCGAGTCTCCATTCATAAAATTTGATTCATTTAACAGTTCTTGGTTCATACTGTGTCCATTTAAATTGGAATCACTATTGCTTGTATCTTCACTAAGTTGAAGCGCTGCTTCGACATCATCACTTCTAGGGCGTTTTCGTGACATCATCATGTTTATTTTAGGTTATTTTTGGGTTATTCTCTTTCTCTTTTTTGTTATAAAAATTTCAATATTTTTTTAATTTGAATTTTATTCAATATTTTTTGGGATCGCTGTTGAAGTGCGATAACAACAACAAATAAATATATAAAGAATAAATATTATTTCATATGTATTCACTAAATAACAACGGTATTTACACGATGAAGTGAAGGCGATTACTGAAAATAAATATAAAAAAAAATAAATATGAGCATTTTTTGATCAGAATTGTAAGAGAATGAAAAAAATAATCATTATCACGGTATTTG
>LN483948.1:0-18863 GCA_900002565.1 Culicoides sonorensis | reverse complement strand
TTTTTTCATATAAAGTATGATTTTTAGAGCGCTTGTCAAATAATTGGTACTCTCTCTCCATCATTTATTTTCTCTCTCTCGCTCTCTCTCTCTCTCTCTTCTACTCATTGTTAATGAGAAAAATTAACAAATTTATTGATATAAAAACAAAATTCATCAGTTTAGATCTCATTCAGAATCACCTTAGGGTCACACGGACTTTTAACGACCCACAAATGTGCAATTTTTCTGGAATTTTATTTTAAATATTAACAGCTTAACAAAGTAGATGAACCGCAACAACAAAAGAATTTTTATGCAGAAAAAAAAATGTTTTACTAAGCAATTTTGATGGTTTCGTGTGATAATACAAAATGAAATACACTGATGAACAATTTTAATTATCATAACTGTGGCACAACAAAGGTGACTTTCAAATTGATTAACTCAAACGTTTAGTGTAAAGGTCTATGAACGAAATTAGATTCAAAACAAACGTAAATTCATTGTATAAGTAAATTGTTATCTTGAAAGGTCGAAAAGAAGAAGCATTAAGTAATAAACTTTTATTCATTAGTAAACTGTGATAATCATAGTTGACCGTGAATCAAATATGATTGATGTGGAATTTGCTTGATTTTCGTGAATTGAAATAGAAATGAAAAAATATAATCAGAAAATTCTCGCTTAACTGAAGCTATGGGTATATAAAATTTTCAATTCGCACACACACATGGCGCTGAGAGGAAGTTTTCATGTTATTTTGGGCTTTTTGTCAGTTTTAAGCCTTTCCTAGAAATTTTGCCTTGGAAAATATCGCGAATATCTATGCAGGTTCATAAACATTCAATTCAGCATGACAGCCTTTCGGGGTTTCTATTCAATCCCACCAGATGGAATTAATAGAAAAAAAAGTGTCAAGTTCGTTGATACCCCAGATCTAAGACGAAGTATTAACTGTTTATTATCTTATTAGTCTTCACTCTCCTTGATAAATTACGTTTATTTATTTTGAAATTAACTAAGAAAATTCAACTGTCATGACTCATACAACCATTAAGGCACGTGTGAGATCATCAACCAAAATTTCGTTCAAGATTCGCAATAAAATTAATTTAATCTAACAATCAAATCAGCTGTTCAACACAATTTTAATCAAATTCATTATCTCACATTGAATATTTGATTACAAACAATCATTATTATTTTTAAATAAACGTGCAATCTAAACAAGTCTCATCACCTTGATTTCAATGAACTTCAACAACTTTTAAGATTAAAAAAAAAAATAAATTTAACTCTTGCTTTTATTATGACCACACGACAAAACAAAACTAACATTAATGAGATCAATCGTTACCGGAATATTTTAACGATATGTGTATTAAACAAATAGTATAAAGTGCATTTCTCTGTCTAAATACATAATCAAAAATAAAATGCATCGGAAAATGACACATAAACGCATGCGTGTCTGTAGGCCAACGATTCAATATCAAATACGATCTATGTACGTAATTATTATTAACGTATAATCAAAAAATCAGGCGATATATTCCAAACTACAATAGAATAAACATAACTGAATACATGCATGCATTCACATGTTTCTGTTTTAAATGAATATGTGTGTCAAATAAACCGTATGACTGATTAAATATTTTAATGGTGAAATAATTACAATTTTTTATTTTAAAATGACATTATTCAATATTAATTATATTTTTTATTTTAGATATTCTGTTCTTGTAACGGCTTTTTCTAATGAGAGTCATGTTTTGAGTTCTGTCAACCACCTCCCTAAAATGCATCAAATCTTATTCCAATACAAAGGTGTGTGAATCACCTTTTTCATTGAAATCACCAGATATCCCGTTAGAAAAACCACGTAATATCATAAAAATATAATTCACAAAATTTCCATACGGTTCACACTTTATTACGTAAGCCAATGTTAAACAAAATCACACTCTGAGTGTTTTTTTTTTCTTTAAATCAAATAATTTATCAAAATCACTTCAATTTAAAACTCTCTAGAACAAATGATGCGGAAACTGCAAATTATAATTCATCAACTTTTTTCTCTATGCAATTTTGGTTCGTGTAAAACATTTTTTTGATTTTGTCACATCACATCACATTTAGGAGGAGTACGAAGTTGTATAAATTTATGATTGTTGTTGTTTTATGCGAAGTCACAACTTTCTTTGATAACTTACCAAGTTATTCGAGACCAAATCAAGTTTTTTCACTATTTTTATCTGAATTTACACCTTAAATTTCATTGGAAATTATTTATTGTAAAGTTATACAGATGTTCACTTGAAAAATTCGTCACTTGAATGAAAAGAAAACAATCGAACGGTATTCCATCGATTTCAACGAACATGGAATGTCATTTCGATCGTAATCGGAATCGAAATCACTTGACTTTAACTTTTTATCATCTTGTTTCTATCAGTAAATTGAAGAAATGTTAAGTGTTTGAGTAACTTATTACCTTAATAACATTAATTAGCTCAAAACTAGAAAAATTTCATTAAACTTTAATAATAAAATAAATTTACAACACGAAAATTAACGATACACCATCAGTGAACGTCCCCAGAACTCTAATCAATAACATACATTTGATTGACACCCTACTATGAAAATTTTTCATAAACAACAGAGTCGCATTTTGAAATTTAAATAAAAAAAAATCAATTTAAACGCAATTCATAAGACATTTTCTCTTCAAACTAGTATTAAAACTCTCAAATCATGGGAGCAGTGCTCGGATTGTGTTCTGCTGCTCAGGTAATTCATTCTAAATTCAAATATTTAGAAGATTACATTTTTCCTTGAACTCGCAAAAAGAAATTTCCTTTGTGTGAGGATTAAAATGATGAATCACTTTTAATTGAATATCTTTAATTTATTTTTTTATCAGTTGGCTTGTTGCTGTACTGGAACAGCTTGCAGTTTATGTTGCTCAGCATGTCCAAGTTGCCGAAATTCTACATCATCCCGTTTGATGTATGCCATAATGTTGATTGTGACTGCAGTCTTAGGTGCAATTGCATTAACTCCCGGACTCGCAGATTTCTTAAGAAAAGTTCCGTTTTGTGCAAATTCAACTTCAAAAGTTAATTATGTCCTGGATACTCTCGATAAAGGGGTGATGATTGATTGTGAATATGCTGTCGGATATATGGCAGTGTATCGATTGTGTTTTGCACTTGTTTGTTTCTTCATGTGTATGTCACTTATCACGATTGGTGTTCGTTCATCAAAAGATCCACGTGCTCCAATTCAAAACGGTTTTTGGGGACTTAAGTATTTGATTGTTGGCGGTATTACAATTGGTGCAATGTTCATTCCACAAGAAAATTTCGGTACTACCTGGATGTGGATTGGAATGTTGGGTGGATTGGGATTCATTTTAGTTCAATTGGTCTTGATTGTTGATTTTGCTCACAATTGGGCAGAGGCTTGGGTAACTAATTATGAAGAAACTGAATCACGTGGATGGTGGTGTGCATTACTCTCAGCAACGGGTATTCAATACATTGTTTCATTCACTGGGATTGTGCTCTTATTCTATTATTATACCGAATCCGGAAATTGTGGATTGAATAAATTCTTTATCAGTTTCAACATGTTACTTTGCATCGGAGTAAGCGTCCTTTCAGTCCTTAATCCAATCCAAGAACGCCTCCCCAAATCAGGACTCTTACAAAGTGCATGTGTCACTTTGTACACAATGTACTTAACATGGTCAGCTATTGCCAATAATCCAGGTAAATTTTAAAATTTCTTAATTTGAGGTAAATTTCAATTTAATTACATTTTTTTACATAGACCGTGAATGTAACCCCGGAATGATTCCAATTCATGATCACAACTCGAGAGTAACATTTGATAAAACTGCAATTATTGGACTGTGCATTTGGATGGCTTGTATTTTCTATTCGTCATTGAGATCAGCATCTCAAGCTGCCAGAATCGTTACTTCCGATTCAAGTGAAATGAAAGGTAACTTTAAAAAAAAATATTTTATTTCTTTAACTTGGTACGACAAGGGAAAATTTCCTGTCAATTTGACGTTAAACTAAAAAATAACTGCTTTACTTTAACTTTAATTTTAGTTTTTAATAACCACCTTTTAACGAACTCAAGCATGCAATTTCTTAATTTATGTAAAAAAAAGTAAACTAACCGTAAGCATTATTATTTGCACACTTTTTTTATGGTATCTGCTACCTTGATGACCTTTGTTAATGAATTCAAGTATTGACAGAAAATCTAGGAGGATCAGATGCTGAATCAGGTCGCGCTGGATCAGGAAATGAAAAAGTCTGGGATAATGAAGAGGAAGGTGTTGCATATTCATGGTCAATTTTCCATCTCATTTTTGCACTGGCCACCTTATACGTTATGATGACATTGACCAATTGGTATCAGTAAGTTTTTATGCTAAGTTTTATATGAAAATAAATTAAATTATTTTCCTACTATTTCAGACCCAATTCATCTTTGGACACACTCAATTCGAATGCGGCTTCAATGTGGGTCAAAATAATATCAAGTTGGCTTTGTGTCGCGATCTATGGATGGTCGCTAGTCGCTCCAATTGTACTCAGTGATCGTGAATTTGACTAAAAACTTATTAAATATTGCGAGTAAAATGTAATGAATTACATGCTTTTGATGTTCATAAAATTTGTAGTGAATTAATCACAATTCTTAAGAAATTATCTTAAAAGGACAAACGAAAATCAATTAATCGTAATCATAATCTGAAAACCAATGTTTAATTTTAAGTTTTAACATAAATATATTATTCCTGACTATCTTAATTAATAATTTTAAGGAAAGGTATTCATTTACATGTAAAATGAAGTAAGAATACATAGAATGTGATTTAAAACATTTTCAAAATAAATACAACATTTACAAACAATTATAAGATTTTCAATGAAATTTAATTCATTTAAAGATTGGAATTTGACATCGATCTTGATGATATTTTCTTGAAGAGCTACAATAATATCCTTTGCCACAATTTTTGCACCTATAAAAATAATTTCATCAAAATTATAAGAATCTGAAAGTTAGTTTGAACTAATAAAAAAATTACTTGTATGGAAGATCACCCAAATGCGCTCCTTGGATATGTTTTTTCAAATCGTTTTCCCATTTGTACGTTTTCTCGCATTGATTGCATCTGAATATGACCTCCTCGAAATGTGACCGTATGTGAATCAAAATAATTTTCTTGTGTGTAAAACTTCTTGGACAATGTGCACACTGATATCTAATGGAATTAAATTAAGGCTATGAAAAATGTCATTTTAATTGAAATTAGAATTTAAAATACCTTTTCTTATCTGTATGATTGTATTTGTGGGCAATTAAACCCTTCATGAGCAAGAATGATCGACCACAAATCTGAAAATTAAATAAAATTTAGCATACCATGTTAAAAATCGTTGCAATTTCAAAACTTACATCACAAACATGCTTCTTTTCTCCATGAATTCTGAAATTGAGAAATAAAGATTATTTAAAAGAGTTACATATTTAAAACGAAAGTTACCTTAAATGCGTACGTAATACAGTTTTAGCAGCGAATCGTTTCTCACATCCAGGGAAAGGACATGCAATTGGAAGATCTTCCGCGTGAGCTCGAAATTCGTGTTGTTTAAGGTGATATTTATTCTTTAAAACTTTTCCACAGTACACGCAACACACTTTTTCCTCAGTTTTCTCTGTAACACCTCTCTTTTTCCTGTTCAAATATTCATGTGAACGATCTCGCCGAGGTTCAATGAAATTCGAATCGTTTGCATGCCTTTCCAAACTAGACATTAATCGAAATTTCAATTTACAGTATTTACATTCCCGTGTTTGTTTCTTAACGTATGATGTAAGAAGATTTTCTTCAATTTGAGACTGGTGATTTGCTTCAACATGAGAAATTAGATCAGATTCGACTTGAAATTCATCTTGGCACATGCAACAACGAAATACTGTGACCTCATTGGAATGTTTTTTGTTCCTAATGCGTTTCTTCTTTTTTGTCATGGATGTGGGAGCTTCTTGTTCTGTTAGATTTGGTATCACAGGTTCAATTTCAATTTTTTCGATTTTTGTCTTGTCATCATGAATCGGTTCCTCTTCTTCTTTGTAAATATTCACTCTTTGCCTAATTTTTCGGCCACTTCTAGATTTGATTGTGATTGTCGGTTCAAATACACTCCCTTTTTCATCATATTTTTCTTCTGTATTCACTGTAGTATTTTCAATTTCTTCGAATTCACCTTCCTCATTCTTTATAAAAGTAATTGACCTGAAAATTAAATTTCTTGTTTTAATCATGACATGAAACAAAATCATACACATTTCATGGATACTCACACAATATCATTACTATGAAGGACATTATCGGCCTTTTCAACTTCATTTTTGAACTCAATTGATTGTTCCAACTTTTTAAAACACTTCCAACAGACAGATTGTGGATATGAATCTCCAATTGCCACAAAAACTTTTGCAATTTCATTGAGTGCTTCCCAAATAAAACGATCCTGCACTTTATCATCAAGCTTGTATGCACAAACAACGTAATCCAAACAAATTCTACATTGAGTTTTACTCATTTTCATGATAATTTTAGTTTTCCATGAAAAATTTTATTTTAATTTAACTTTTGAAGTGTTTTGTTTATATTTTTTTTGTACATTAAATGTTGGCTGGGAAGATTTTTGACCAAATTTCACTTGAAATTTAAGCTGGGAATGTTTACAAACATTCGACTGCTAAAAGTGATCCAAAAAAAATGGATTTTAGAGAATTTAAAAGTGAAAATTATGAATTCGAGTACTCAAAAAATTTAACTGAATGTCGTTTTTGTCTTCAAACACTGGAGTGCCCTTATACAATTGAGGACAGAATTCAAAATGAATATATTTGGGCAATAATCAATAATTTGGCTAACATTTCCATTTCAACTGTCGATTTATTTCCCCAAGGAGTGTGTAATGGATGTTATGAAAAATTAGTTTTTTCATATCAATTCCTTCTGGAAGTCAAAAATAGTGATGAATTTTTACACAAAAAAGATTTTGAGTATGAGTACTGAATTTGAATTTACATTTTAATTCACTCATTTTATTTAACTTTTCAGATGTATCACAATTATCAAAGAAGAACCTCAGATAGATTCATTTACATGTGATTCAATATCGAATCAGCCTTGTATAGAAAAGCCGATTCAAGATGAAACAAAGAAAATTTCGATGCAAAAAAAGAAGATTAAAACTCCATCAAAAAAATCAATTAAAATTGATTCTCAAATTTTCACATGCTGTTTATGTCACACAAGAGTATTTGAGGATGAGCCTTCTTTGCTTACCCACACAAAACTCGTACATATCGATAAAATTGAAAAAAATGCATCAGCAGTTTACCCCACAGAAAACACACATGAATGTAAATATTGCAAGAGAAAGTTTCGGTTAAGGGAATCACTTAAAAATCACATTAAACATCCAAAATTTATCGAGCCCAAAAGTCAGATGGATAATCCAAAATTCATCGAGCCCAAACAAAATCATTCAAGTGATGTTAATGAAAAATATAAAAATACAAGAAATGTACCTTCAATGTGCACAGAATGTGGACTTGTTTTTGGAGATAGAAAAACATTAAGAAATCATGAACTTCGGATACATGCAAAAGATTTTCCGGCTGTTTGTCCGTTTCCTGGATGTGGAAAAAGATTTGCAGCTGATATAATTGTGAAACGACATATGTCGGTTCATGGCGAAAAGAAACATATCTGTGATGTAAGATTTTCAAAATATTTTTCCGTTATAATTTCTCACGTTATAAAATTTATTTCAGACTTGTGGTAAGGGCTTTGTAAGAGCACAATCACTTAAATCACATCGATTTTTGCATCAGGATATTAAACAATTCACATGTGACTTATGTTCAAGGACATTTACATACAAAACTATGCTAAAAAGACATATTGAGTCACATATACAGGAAAAAGTGTTTAGATGTGATCAGTGTGAGAAAACATACAAGTGGGAGGGTGATTTGAAATCGCATATCAAAGGAGTGCATCTTGATGATCCACCATACAAGTGCAGATATTGCAATAAAGGGTAAATTTAATCTAAGAATGAATTGACTTAATATATTTAATTATTTTTTGTAATTTCAGGTATTTTTGTAGTTCGAGTAAAAAATATCATGAACAACGATGTCTTGTTAGGGATCTGAATTGAAATACAACAATTTTTTTATGAATGACCTTTAATTTGTCATATGATACAGCAACAGAAAAATTATATTTAAAAGAAGAATATTTAACAGACATTTACATTTTTACTGCTTTCCTCCACCGAAGCCACTCATTAAATTGCCTAATCCACCACCTTGTCCTAATCCTCCTAATTGTCTCATCATATTCTGTAATCCTGACATACCACCCATTTGCTGTAACATTCGTGGATCGATCATTTTTGCCATCTGTTGATTCAATTTGGCCATTTGTGTTGGATTAACATTCTTTGTCATATCACCATTCTTGAATAATCCTTTGATGCCACCCATTTTTTTGACAACTGCTGCAAATTTTGTATATTGTGTAATCAATTCCCTCACTTCACGTTCTGTTACTCCTGAGCCTTGTGCTACTCTCGTTACTCGTGTCGCTTGTTTACTAAACAATTTTGCCCCGTCTCTATTGTCCAATTCACCATCTGACATACTATCCATCATTGTCATAAGTCGTTTGATGCGTGCCATTGATTCTTGTTCACCACCTTTTGTCATAAAATCTTGTGAAAATCCAGGAATCATTCCCATGATTTGTGAAAATGGACCCATTTTCATGATATTCTGGAATTGTTCATACATATCACGAATTGTAAATTGACCATGTTTAATTTTCTCCAATAATTCCTCGTTATCATCTAATTTCAATTCATTTACTTTGTCTATAAGACCTTCAATGTCTCCCATTCCAAGAAGTTTACTGATAAATGGTTTTGTTTTAAAGGGTTCTAAGTCGTCAATGTGTTCTCCGGTACCGATAAAGATAATTGGACTGTTTGTTGCAGCAACAGCTGATAGAGCGCCACCTCCCTTTGCATGACCATCAAGCTTCGTGATGATAACGGAACCAATATCAACTTTTTCTTTGAAAGCTCTTGCTTGAGCTTCACATGCCTGTCCAATTGTAGCATCCATAACGAAAATAATGTTATCAGGATTCTAAAAGTAAAATTAAATTTAAATTGAAATCTGTTCAAATTTCATTTAACGTAAGAATCTTACAATAGCATTTGCTACTGCCAACATTTCCTCGAATAAGGATTCTTCTTGTTTGTGACGTCCACTTGTGTCAACAATGATAAATTCAAATCCCTCCTTTTTAAACATTTCGACACCTTCTTGGGCAATCACAACTGGATCTACTTCAGTATAACTTCCATAAAATGGAATTCTAGCTTTTGTAGCATTTTGTTTAATTTGATCGTAGGCTCCAGCACGGAAGGTATCAGCACACACAAGACAAGACTTCCAATTTTTCTTCTGATAATGATACGCCAATTTCGTGCAAGTTGTTGTTTTTCCAGATCCTTGTAAACCTTAAATTTGAATTTCCATCCGTTAATTTTCATGAAAATAATGCAAAAAAAATAACAAAGGACTCACCTACAAACATGATAATATTGGGACGACCTTTTACTGGTTGATATGGCTTCACTCCAGGATCCACAAGTTTTACAAGTTCTTTGAATACAGCAGATTGGATCATCCGACGTTTATTCAATCCGCCAGCCATTTCATCGAAATCAATTACAGCTCTCACATTTTCACGCAATTTCTTTACAAGTCGGATATTGACGTCAGCTTCTAAGAGAGCTGCACAAATTTCTTTCAGCATTGAATTTAACACCTGAAATTCATTTTAAGAATTGTGAAATTTGCCACGAAGATAAAAAAAATTGTCCTTTTTATTTACCTCTTCATTTATTACTGTTGCTTTGCTAAGCGAGTGCAAAGCTGATGTAATTTTACGTCCTAAATCAGCTAACACCATGATTTATCAATTTTATTGTTGTTCTATAAATTTTTACAGTGAAAATAGAATTAATTTATTAATTTTTAAGGATTTTACGAAAACAACAAAAGCAATGTCGTGTATTATGTCACTTTGACATTTGTAATGACATTTCAACATATCACTTTTTACCGAGAGAAGACAGTATGTAAATAACAACAAGTCAGAAAATTTATCATAAAAGCTTTTAAATTTCAATTTTAGTAAATTTTACATGTGCAATGACAGAAATTCAGTGTCGGATTTGTCTACAAACAAAAGATGTGGTTCATACACTAGATGAAAAGATTGAAGATCGATTTGTGTGGCAAGCAATCAATAATATTGCTAATGTATTCGTGTCAGTCGGTGATCCTTTTCCACAAAATGTTTGTTTGATTTGTTTCAAGAAATTACGTGAGAGTATTCAATTTAGAACTGAAATCGAATGTTCCGATCAAATTCTTCATTCAAATGATATTGAGTAAGTAAGTTAAGTTTTGTGGTTTTAGCGGTATTGAAATATTTTTTTACAGATGTATCACAGTCATCAAGACAGAACCTGTAGATGAGGAAGAGCTCAAAACTGACTTCAATGATTCAAGTGCTGTTTATGAACCTGACGTTGTCATCAAATCAAAACGAGGAAGAGTAATAAAACAAAAGGTGAATTTTTATGAAGACGAAGATGAAATTGATATTGATCGAAAACCAAAAAAAGAAGAAATGGGATCAAACTCAGAAATGTCAGAATTTGAAGATGAAAGTTCGGGATCTGAGGAGGTCGGAACCCAAAATGACATTTCAAATCAAACACCAAATCAGCCAAAAACTAAACGACGAAGTAGAAAAAAAGCAGTTGAACATCGTTGTTGTATGTGTCAGATTCTTTTCAAAGATGAGACAGAATTACTCGCTCACGTTGATTCAGGTGTACATGCCGAACAAATTGAAGCAAATCTAGGACGAAAATTTATCACACGTCAAATACATGAATGCAAATACTGTAATCTTAAATTCCGATCACGAACTTTCCTTCGAATGCATTTTGAAGTTCCAAATTTTAAAGAACCACCACGAAATCGTACTTACAAACCCAAGCCAAAAGTACGTGAGAATCTGTGTTGTACGTATTGTGGTAAAATTTTAGCAAATCTCTATGAATTACGATTACATGAAATGCGAATTCACCCAAATGACTTATCAATTGAATGTCCGCATCCTGGATGTGGCAAAAAATTCGGAGCTCAAATTGTTATGAGGAAACATATGCGAATTCACCTTGAAAAGAAACACATTTGTGATGTAAGATTTAAAATTTCATTACCAGATTTCATTTTTAACATTTTCTTCTAATTACAGATTTGTGGAAAGGCATTTGGTGCTCCAAAGGAACTTTATAGACATGGCTTTGTACATAAGGATATTAAACCACTTCAATGCAGTCTGTGTCCAAAGTCATTTATTCATAAAATATCATTGAAACAACATATGGAAACACATTCCAGTGAAAATGTGGGATATCCCTGTGATCAATGTGAAAAAACGTACAAATGGAAGGAGGACCTTCAAAAACACATACGTGGATTTCATCTTGGAGATCATCCATACAAGTAAGAATCCAAATTTCCAATGATATTTCAATCTGAATTTGCTCATTATTTTGAATTTTAGATGCAAACATTGTGGAAAAGGATATTATTGTAGTTCAAGTCGAAAATATCACCAAGACCGTTGTCAAATTGGAAGTATTCGTGAAACAATATAAATTTTAATATGAATTTTATTAAAAAATGTAAAAAGACCATTTAAATGTAATAAGAATAGGTAAAATAAATGTTCTAAGAAATCGTAAAATGAAAATAAATCTCAATTTTTTGCATTAGAAAAAATAGTTTGCCTAATACATGTTCTTGCTGGCTGGGACTCCCAGCGTTAAGCTAAATTTAAAATGTAAACAAATATTCGAGTAAAAAATTTAAAACAATTTTTATACAAAATATAAAAAAGTAAATAAAAAAAATGGAAGAAAAACAGTGTAGAATATGCTTAAAATATCTTATTTGTGCCTACAGACTTGAAAATACTGTTGGACAAACATCAATCTGGGAGGCACTCAATGAAATTGCTAAAGTTTTCGTTTCAGTTGGAGATTCATTGCCTCAATATGTGTGTTGGACGTGTTTTGAAAATTTAGAGCAAGCCCTTCAATTCAAAGAACAAGTAGAAAATTCTGATAATTTCTTACATTCAAAAGATTTTGAGTGAGTTTGTTAAAATGTTTTATTGGAAAAATTTCTAAGATTTTCTTTTGCAGACGAATAGAAATAAAATTTGAGGATGACAAAATTGAAAATCAATCTTCTAAAAATCAAAATAAAATCCTTGGAGATCATGATTCCGAAAAGAAACCAATATCAAGAAGTAGGAGAATATCAAAACAAAATCCAAAGTATTTAGATGAAGTTGATCAAGGCATCGAAGAAATGGAACTTAAACATGAACCAAAGACTGAAATTGTTGTCACTGAAAATTCTTTTAAAATTTCATCAAAAAAGAAAAAAGTGAACAAAGAAAAAATTAAGGAATTTTACTGTTGCATCTGCCGAGACACTTATAACTCTGAATCTGACCTTCTCAACCATGTTCAGCTGCTTCATTTAAAACAAATCGAAATTAATCTAAGTAAAAACTACACATCACTTCATATTTTTGAGTGCAAATATTGCAAGCTTAAATTTCGTTTGAGAAAAAGCTTGAATCAACATTTGGAAGACCCGTTTTTCGTTGAGCCATTCCGTAAACCATCATCAAGTATTAAGAAAAAAAGATACAAAGAACCAGTCGTATGCACAATTTGTGGAAAAATATTTCAAGGGATACACCAACTTAAAATCCATGAATATCGAATTCATGCTACAGAATTTCCCTTCTATTGCCCACATCCTGGCTGTGAAAGGAGATTTGCTGCCCAATTAATTCTCAAACGACATTTAACTAGTCATGGTCCAAAGACGCATGTTTGTGATGTAAGATTTTCTGTTGCTTTATTCAAATTATTTTAATTCAAAATTTAAATCCCTAGGTCTGTGGAAAAACATTTTTAACCCAGAAAGCTGCAACAACAAATTCCTATATTCACAAGGATATCAAAATATTCCAGTGTGATATCTGTTCAAGAACGTTTACATACAAATTAATGCTTCAACGACATCTTGAGAATCATTTTAGTCTTAATATATTCAGATGTGATCAATGTGAAAAAACATACAAATGGGAGGCGGACCTCAAGAAGCATGTGCGAGGAGCTCATTTAGGGGATCTTCCATTTAAGTGAGAAACTATGGTTTTAAGTAAAGAAATGTAGTTAAGAGTTTTTTTTTCTTTTTTCAGGTGTAAGTTTTGTTCCAAAGGATATTTTTGCAGTTCCAGTCGCAAATATCATCAAGACCGTTGTCAAATTGGAAGACTTCGTGAAACAGTGTAAATTTTAAAATGAATTTAGATGTTTTGTGAAAAGGTGAAATAAATGTTTTTATGAAATCGTAAATTGCATTTTTACGGGAAAAAAATGAATTTTCGCATTGGAGTTCGGTTAGCTGAAATATATTATTGCTGCCTGGGAGTCCCAGCGTTAAATTAAATTTAAAAAAGTAAATAAACAAATATTAAAATTAAGAATTTAACGAAAATAAATAATCAAAATGGAAGAAACACAGTGTAGAATATGCTTAAAATACCTTCTTTGTGCTTTTAGTCTTAAGGATGAAGTTAGACAAACATCAATCTGGGAGGCACTCAATGAAATTGCTAAAGTTTTTGTATCAGTTGAAGATTCCTTGCCTCAATCTCTGTGTTGGACGTGTTATGAAAATTTAGAGCAAGCCCTTCAATTCAAAGAACAAGTTGAAAATTCTGATAATTTCTTGCATTCAAAAGATTTTGAGTGAGTTTTGAAAAACTTTACATAGGAAAAATTTCTAAGGTTTAGTTTTGCAGACGAATTAAAATTGAGGACGACCATATCGAAGATCCAACTTCTTCTAAAAATCAAAGTGAAATAACAATCAAACAGGAAATTGGACATGAGATTAATAAAATGAAACCAAAATCAAAAAGTAGACGAAAATCAAGACGTAAGCCAAAGGTAGAGGAAGCAAAAGATCAAGATTTCAAAGAACTGGAACTAAAAATTGAACCAACGATTGAAATGGTTGTCACTGAAAATTCAGTTAAAATTTCCCCCAAGAAGAAGAAATTGAAAAAAGAAAACATCAATGAATTTTACTGTTGCATCTGTCGAGAAGCTTATAAGTCTGAAACTGACCTTCTCAACCATGTTCAGCTTCTTCATTTGAAGCAAATCGAGGTCAATCAAAGCATAAAATACACCTCACTTCATATTTTAGAGTGCAAATATTGCAAGCTTAGATTTCGATTGAGGAAAAGCTTGAAACAACATTTAGAAGACCCATTTTTCGTTGAGCCATTCCGTAAACCATCATCAAAAAAAAGATATAAAGTACCAGTCGTATGCACAATTTGTGGAAAAATACTTCAAGGGAAACATGAATTGAAAAGGCATGAATTTCGACTTCATGCTACAGAATTTCCTTTCAGTTGTCCACATCCTGGTTGTGAAAGGAGATTTGCTGCCCAATCAATGCTTAAAATACATTTGCCTAGTCACGGTCCAAAAACACACGTTTGTGACGTAATATTTTCTTTTTCTTTATTATTATGATTTAATTCCAAATTTAATTCTTCAGGTCTGTGGAAAATCATTTTTAACCGAAAGAGCTGTATACACACATTCTTACCTTCATAAGGATATCAAAATATTCCAATGTGATATCTGTTCAAGGACATTTACAAAAAAAAATATGCTTCAACTACATCTAGAGAATCATTTCAGTTTGAAAATATTCAGATGTGATCAATGTGAAAAAACATACAAGTGGGAGTCGGACTTAAAAAAACATGTGCGAGGAGCTCATTTAGGAGACCTTCCATTTAAGTGAGAGTTTAACTATTTTATGTGAAGAAATGACGTTAACAGTTTTTTTTAATTTTTTTCAGATGTAAATTTTGTTCAAAAGGATATTTTTGCAGTTCCAGTCGCAAATACCATCAAGATCGATGTCAAGTTGGAAAATAGTGACCTTAATGTAATAAATCAAATTAATACTGCTTTATAATAATGTTTAAGGCATTAAAGAGATTCATAGAACAAAGCATTTTTTGAATCAGACTGATATTTTTCTTCCGAAATTTTAAATTCTAAGAGAAATAAAAAAATTATTTCATTTAACCGCATTTTCATGTTTTTTTTTCAAACGATGACACGAACCGTTATGTAAAAGTAGTTTACACCGGGAATCCCAGCTTAAATTTCATCAAAACAAAAATAAACTTCATAGCCTAAAATTGATTGAGTAAAAATACAACATCTGCCTTCAATTACTTTTTCAATTAAATTTTTGGGTGATTTACTCTATAATTAAAAATTTAATAGACATAAAATGTTGCGGCTAACAAATTTTGGAATAAATTTATCAAAAAATGGCCTGAACAAAGTTTTTAATTCAAATAATTTAAGGATTTCAGGTAAGAAAAAAATTTTTACTTATTGACATAAGTTTTTTTTATTTTATCATATGACGGAGATTTGTTAAAAAAAATTTTGCGGTAAACAATTTAATTATTTTTTGCAAATTTTCAAGGTGTTGTCAATAAACGAGGCTTTGTTTTGAGTGGAACTGATTTAAAAGGCAATTATACTAGTGATAAAAAGGTAAGAAACAATGAAATAAATGTCTTGGAACGGAATGAAGAAAATCCAAAAAAATTTGAAATCAAAAATTTAAAATCTTGTAATGATAAAATCGTTGTTGATCGTGCATGTACCTCTTCCAAAACAAGTCCAAGCCTCCATTTTCATGCAAATGCAAATTTGGGTCGTTCTGAAAATTCAAATTCGAATCAATCAATATTTTTAAAAAATGACAATGAATCTAATAAATCGCATGAGGTGATTTTAACCATCTGACTTTGAACTTAAATCAATTAATTTCTATTTTTGAAGCCACTAGATTCAAAAAGATCGTTTACAACTCCTCCATCACCGCCACCACCTCAAGATAAAACTCAGACCTACCAAATTGTTGCTTTAATTGCCGGTATAGCTGGTATTGGTGTTGCATATTATTTGAGACATCAAGATGACTTTTCACATATTACACCACCTCCGGGAGTTAAAACTGAGATTCCAGCAGAAAAACGAGTGCCTGCAACGTCAGAAGACATTCCCAAAGAAGTTCCTTATCTGTTAATTGGTGGTGGTACTGCTAGCTTTACAGCTTTTCGTGCAATAAAATCTCATGAACCAAAAGCAAAAGTTCTAGTGATATCAAATGAGATCGACGTGCCATATATGAGACCACCATTATCTAAAGAAATGTGGTTTAATGAAGATCCAACTGTAAGTGATAAACTTCGATTCAAACAATGGAATGGTGCTGAAAGAAGCTTATATTATGAACCACAAGACTTCTACCTAGATCCAAAAGTTTTGAATGAACAACAAAATGGAGGCGTTTCAGTGTGTCGTGGATATCAAGTGGTAAAATTGGACATATCATCACATACAGCCACTTTAGATGATGGAACCCAAATCAAATATGGAAAATGTTTGATTGCAACTGGCGCTCGTCCTCGAAATTTGGATGTTTTTGAAAAAGCATCACCTGCAGTCAAACAAAAAATAAGCTTTTATAAGAGTGTAGCTGATTTTAAAAATTTAAGAAAAATTGTAGATAAATCAGGAAGCATTGCAGTCGTTGGTGGTGGATTCTTAGGCAGTGAATTGTCAGTCGCCCTAGCACACTATGGAAAAAATAAAAAACTTAACGTACATCAGTTATTCTATGAAAAAGGAAATATGGGAAAAATCCTACCAGAATATCTAAGTAAATGGACCACAGATCGAGTCAAAGAAGAAGGTGTCAACGTAATGGCAAGCACTGAAATAAAATCAGCTGAAGTCCAAGATAAAAAACTGAAACTTGAATTAAATGATGGCAGAACATTATTAGTTGATCATGTAAGTATGATGAAATATTAACACAAGAAAATTAAAACAAATTATCAAATCACCATCAGGCAATTGTTGCAGTAGGTTCGGAGCCAAATACAGAGTTAGCTAAATCGTCTGGATTGGAAGTGGATAAAACACATGGTGGATTTGTAGTGAATGCAGAATTAGAAGCGAGACACGATGTATTTGTCGCTGGAGATGTCTCGTGTTTCTATGATATTAAATTAGGGCGTAGGCGAGTTGAACATCATGACCATGCAGTTGTATCGGGAAGACTTGCGGGAGAAAACATGGTTGGATTACGTAAGTTAATTCAATTATTTTTAATAAATGGATATTCAGTAATTTTGTTTTTTTATATTTCAATAGACAAACCTTTTAATCATCAAAGTATGTTCTGGTCAGATTTGGGACCGAAGGTCGGATATGAAGCAATTGGAATAATTGACTCATCATTGCCCACAACAGGAGTGTTTGCAAAAGAAACTTCTGAGGATACACCAGAACATGCGAATATGGATGAAAAATTACAGTAATGAATTTAACTTAAAATTTTAGAAATTATCTTTAACATTATTTTTATGAAATAGAGCTCCACATGACGCAAAAATAACAAAAACTGAGAGTAAATCATCAGAAAATAAAACAATAGTCGCTCATTCCGCGTCATCGCACAACGAGGAAGATGATTTTGGAAAAGGTGTTGTATTTTACCTCAATGAAAATGATCGTGTTGTTGGTATTCTGCTGTGGAATGTTTTCAATAGGATAGGTATCGCGAGAAAAATTATCAATCAAGATACGAAATATGATGATTTAAATGAAGTGGCAAAATTATTCGATTTATTTGATATTCATGATCAAGAAAAAAATTAAATTTGTAATCCGAAATGCATTTATTTTTGTCTTTTTTTAATTTTGATACCTGATATATTATTTATAGATGTACACAATTAACTCTTTTTTTATAATCATGATTTATTGTTGATTGTATCGAAATTAAATGATTAAAATGGAGAAACAATGAAAAAAACTTCTACAAAAAAAAAATCATGTGTTATGCTGCTACTAACAGTTCATTAAAAAAAACATGCTCTGTATACAAAGTGTAAAGAAAAATTGGAGTAAAAAAATAAATTAGTACCTTTTTGTTAAAATATAACTTTGTCATTTGAAAATTATTTTTTTTTATTTTTCATGGTTTTCATGCTTGTCTTTAGTTAACGGCTATTTAAAAATCGTTTGCACTGGGAATCCCTGTCAAAAATACAATCAAAACAAAAACAAACCTCATAAAATTGATGGAAAATCCGGGTTTTTCACAAATTAAATTAAAATGGATGAAACACAGTGCCGAATTTGCTTAGATAATCTCGTTTGTGTTTTTAAACTTGACGATAAAATTAAGGATCATTTTATTTGGGAGGCACTCAATGAAATTGCCAATGTTTTTGTGTCAGTTGGAGATTCTTTTCCACAGTCGGTGTGTTGGACTTGTTTTGAAAACCTAGAACAAGCTCTTAATTTCAAGACTGGGGTTGAAAAATCAGAAAGCATTCTTAAAAGCAACGTAATCGAGTGAGGCTTTTTTTTTTTGACGTGACATAATAAATTTCTATTGTAATTTTATTTTTACAGGCCTACAACTTTCATCAAATTGGAAGTGAATGAAACCGAGTTGTA
>LN483949.1:16582-37060 GCA_900002565.1 Culicoides sonorensis | reverse complement strand
TTATAAAAAAAGAAAATATACTTAGGTATTAAAAATAATTATTATTATAAAAAAAGAAACTCAAAATTCGACTTTTAAAAAACTTTGTGAAGCTGTTATCACAAATAATTTATTTTGCTTGAAAACTTCTTTTTTTTTACTTTTTAGTTAGCTATCTCCTTCTCATAAGAGTTTACTTTAGAAGAGGACACGGCACACTTTGAAATTTTTTTTTATATTTTTTTTTTATTTTTGACTTTTTAGTTTCATTTTTCGTAAAATTATCTGAAGTAAAAACCTAACCAAACGACTTAATAATTTATGGAATACATTTTTTATTTTTAGAAAGGCTGTAGCGAGGTTTTACATCACTTCCATTTTTAGATGTAACTGCATATAAAAGTATTATTATACCGTAAAACAAATAAAAAAAATATTAGTACTCCAATATTGTTTTCACTTCTCAAAAGTAAAAAAAAAATAAAAATTTTAGCGTCTACAGTTTTTCAAAATCTTGTCAAAAAATTGAGTTATGAATTTTTGAAATTTTCCATATAAATGACACATTTCGTCATCTCTCAGCACAGAGATTGAAAAACATGCTCTTACTCATGTTGAGTTATCACGGAAACTACATGAGCTACAAATGAGTTTAATAGATTGTTGGAAAGAAGACGAATTAAGCTAATTGAATTTAAGGATTTGGATACTAGATCAGCCAAAAAATTGGGCTTTTCAGGCTCAAAAAATACTCTGCTAAAAATTTTGTGGCAGGAATAATCACGTTTTGTGTATTATTTTTTACTACAAATTTTGTAGTTATTTTTACTACAAATTTTGTATTAATTGGAATCAATATTTGTCAATATTTGGAATCAATTCAATATAAATTTAAATAACTGACAATTTTTTCAGCTTATATAAGTATGTCATTTAAGGCAAACTTATTATTTTAATATTAATTTAACAATTAAAGAAAATTCAAAAATTTTTAATACCAAAAAAAATGTTAAAAAAAATCACAATAAATTTTTTATACTCAATTTTCACGTAATTTTTTCCAAAAACCAAAGAAAAAAAATAAATTTTTAAATCAATAATATTGTAAATTCAAACTTAAATATCCCAGAGCTATGAATTTTTTGTGAAAATTAATACAAAATTCGTAGTAAAATTTGTAGTAAAATTTAATACAAGGTGTAGAGACCTACTACATTATTTTTAGCAGAGTAAATTCTGATTAAAATCTTTGTTTTTTTTTCATAGATTTTGCTATTTTTTTTACTTTTAGACCATTATTGTATATTTGAATATTAATATTAATGTAATTAAGTCATAGCTGTATTTTCATAAGATTCAGCAATACGTAGCTAGATGCAATTTTTCTATGGTTACAGCAAAAATCAAACAATACTGACGGTTTTTATCTCTATTTACAAAAAGAGTCAAGATTTTAATATTTAGAAAGAAAGTAGTGTTAATGAATTGAGAAAAAGTTTTGTGATATGGTTTTTTTTTATTTGACTAACATTTTATTAATTTAGATATTTTTGTTACATTTATAAAATTCTTGTCTTTTCCCATAGGAGGTTTATCTTTTATCGTTCTTTGGGATAGTTATTCTTAACAATCCATAACAATAAATTCTTATACCGCTGTGTCCGACTACTGTCCACAATTTTCAGCAATGTTATACAAATGAGAGTGTTCACAAGTGCTTAATATGAGTCATATTGGTAGAGAAATACACATTTATGAACTAATAATTGCATGATTTTTGCTGTAACTAGACAAAAATTTAATACAGCTACGTATTGCTTATCTTATGAAAATACAGCTATGACTTAATTACATTTATTTTAATATTCAAACCATATAAAAAGGTTCGAAAAGTAAAAAAAAGAGCAAAATCAATGAAAAAAAAGTAAGGAATTAGCTGCCGCAGCAAATCCATAGTTTTGAGTGCGTGTTCATTTTCATAATATTTTCATCTATTTTATTTAATAAATATTTCATATTTTCTTTGAAAATGTCATTTTAACGGTTTTTTTCAATATTTCAAATCAATTTTTATTTTGACAGTTCGAATAATCTGAATCGGAATCTGAAATTTGAATTGTGATGAAATGAATGTATCACGTACCCTGTACAGAAAATTTTAAATTATTACATTTTTAAAACAATTCAATTGATGTAATTGAAAAATGCAGTTAAAAATAAAAGCATTTAAAGGTGTTCTACAATTCGTAAGTAAGTTTTCACAAAAAACGTTTTTTATAAGAAAAATAAATCGGGTGGGACACAATGTTCTATGCAATATACTAAAATATGTTAAAAATATGCGAAGTAAAACCCTTAGTTTTGACGTTTCACTCAAAACAAAAACAAAGATTTTATTCAGATTTTATTTTGTGAGCCTGAAAAGTCCAATATTTTTGGCTGATCCTGGAACCAAAATCCTAGATTTGATTAGCCTCATTTGTTTTCTTTCTATTAAACTAATTTGTAGCTCATGTGGTTTTCAAGATAACTCAAAATGAGTAAGAGCATGTTTTTCAATCTCTGTGCTGAGAGATGACGAAATGTGTCATTTATATGGAAAATTTCAAAAATTCATAACTTAACTTTTTGACGTGATTTTGAAAAACTGTAAACGCCAAAATTTTTAATTTTTTTTCTACTTTTGTGAAATGAAAACAATATTGGAGTACTAATACTTTTTTTTATTTGTTCTACGGTATAATCATGTGTATGCAAAAAAAAATTTTTTTCAAGTTCGTCCTAGGTCTTTGGTGTCTTGAGCAAAATTGTAGCTTAGTTTTTGAGGATTTTATTGATATAATTTTTTTTTTTTATTTTCCGGGAAATTTGTTGAAATTTTTTGATTTTTACTCAAAAACCGGTATATCAAAACCAAAAGTTGTTCGGCAACTCAATTTTTTACATGAAAATCAAAAATTCTAATGATGAGGCTACGTCCGCGCATGAAAATAAGATAAAGTTTCAGAAAAAACTATGGGTCTACGATGGCCCAGAAAGGCTGTAGCGACGTTGTACTTTACTTCCATTTTTAGATGTGACTGAATATAAAAGTATTATAAAAAATAGTTGAATCCGCAAAAAAAGTATATGTGGAAGAGATATAATTTGTAAATTATCTAAAATGTTTGTGTTTTTGCTTGAAATATCAAAATGGATGTATATCGGGTTATAACTCACCATTTTTTAAGCCTTTTTATGGATTATGTGGACTCAAATCTCATGATTTATGTTAAAAATGATTACCTGTGGATTAAAACACTGTCTTTGAATAATAAAAAAAAAACAATTTTCCCATATATTTATATGCCCTACTTTTAAATGAGTGAATGTACCCCATCACATATTTCACAAATCAACACTACTTATAACGCCAAAACACAAAATCTTAAAAA
Source organism: Culicoides sonorensis (assembly GCA_900002565.1). Classification (NCBI taxonomy): domain Eukaryota; kingdom Metazoa; phylum Arthropoda; class Insecta; order Diptera; family Ceratopogonidae; genus Culicoides; species Culicoides sonorensis. The sequence goes on along the minus strand of LN483949.1, from coordinate 33,647 downwards.
TTCCTACTAATCCCTATTTATATTAAAACTTTACATTTTTAACTCTCTTTTAAGCATAAAAATCATTAAAATATATAAATTCTTGAAGGATTAAAGAGTAATAATTAATTCGAGGAAATTTTTATTTGCGGCCATTTTCACGATTTGGTCTTTATTGTGCAAAATGGCGGCTTAATTTTGTTCTATCACTATAGCAAATTTTTTTCTGTCAAAATATCTTCTAAAATACTTTTGGCAGCATTCAAAATTTATTGAATAAAATTTTGAACTTATAGAATGGTCACATTTACGCGCTACTAATTACTTCCTGACCGCGTACAGCCCGAACGGTTCCTCTGAGATCCAAAGTATGTTCTAGACTAATGTTCGTATTCAGTGTGGGATTGTTTTGGATCAAAAAAATATAGGGTGTTCATATGAAAAACTCGCTTTTCCAAAAATTTTCCGAGAAAATGGAAAAATATGTTCATGTCAAAATATTTGCTTCATCATTCTAAGCAACTTTCCTAAATCTCAAACGAGAAAAAATTTTCTCATACAACACAAAAACAAAATTTCATTCACATCACATGTACCTCTTAACGGAATGTGCTTCATGTACTTGATTTTGAGTGTTCGAATCAACAATAATAAATAAAAATAATTCTCCAAAATAAAAATGATATTTTATCTTACAAGTTTTCGAACAGTGAACTCAAAAATGTAAAACAAGCGAAAAGATTAAAATCTGAAACTTGTTCAATTTTTGTCTGATCAATAGAAAAATCTTCATTAATTACACTATTCTACAAATTGGCAAAATGTGATCGAATGCTAATTGAGTGCTAATTGATTCGGAGGAAAAACCTCCTCTGCGAAAACCTCCTTATTTTTATAAACACGGCAAATTCAAAACTTGCCGTATTTTGTCGTGCACGGCAACATTTTTAAAATTTTTTGTTTATTGTATAAAATGAAAAAGTTAGGTTTGAAATTTTTCTCTGGAAGTCTAAATTCTATAAAATTATAACAATTTTGAGAGAAATATAACTATTTCTCTTTAATTTTCATTATTATTAATGAAAAATTTTCAAATTCAAAAGTTTTAAATTATAATTTCTCATGTTAAATGCAATTTGTTTTCATAAAAATTGTTCTATTTAATAAAACAATATTTTTTCCTTGAATTATCAATCGAAATACCTAAAAATATTCCATTAATTGCACAATAATCGATGAAAATAAAAAGACAGCGAATGTACCTTAAAGTGAACCCAGTAATTCCAATGCGTGAACCCTGTATTTTTACAAGCAAAAACCCAAATTCCAATGTTAAAAACCCAAAATTTTTTTTTATGAGTTCAAGATCATATAATAGGGAATTTCATTAACATAAGCAATGTAAAAGAAAAAAATTTTACTGAAATTTATTCAAAATTTAGTAATTTAGCCATTTCATTGGATATAGATCACAAAAAAGGTATTGTTGATAAAATAGTTGATATATGGTCTAAAACTGTTCAATCAGGCCCACTGTGTACTATAATTTTTAATTATAGTGCTGCTCCTTTAGAATATTAAATCAAGAAACTGTTCAGATACTTTTCCTTTCAAATAAAAGCGAAAAATATGATCAAAATGAAAAAAAAAATTTTGAAAAATATTCAATGCATAGTGTTGGATATACACAACATTCGATTTAGTTTATTTTTATATAATTGTAACAAAATCAAAATTTCTTGAATGCAATTTTATTGAGGAATAAAATCTTGAGGAAAATATAAAATATCAACGATTTTTGTAAAGGATTAACGCCAGGAGATGTAAAGCTATGGTTAATCGTTGGATATACACACAAAATATTATCCAACGTCATTGGAAAAAAATGCACCAATAGCAAAATTTATTTTTTTGTTTGTATTTTTCCGAAGATCTACTCTGAAGATGTCTATGTCCAAAAGCTTTTTTTTCTTGGAATTTCAAAACACAGAAAAAAAATTATCTCAAAAATATTAAAATTCATTCAGTTTTTAGCTTAAATTTTTGTACAAGTATCAAACTTAAATTAAGTGTGTATTTAAAAAATATTTTTTATTTTTTTTTGTATTTCTCGTTATTTTGAAGTATAAGCTAAAATATTAACTCGATAAAAGTTTTAAAATTACACTTAAAATTTTTTGATTTTTTTCCCAAAATTGACTAATGTCTGAAAACCAAAAAATAAATAATCATGTAAAACTAAAATTTTTTTGTATTCGGAGTTACAGAAAAAAAACTCAATATCTTTTTAGCAAATGTTTTAAATATTTACCAGCTTTTTCTTATGCTAGATGATCAATATATCTTCTAGAAAAATATAACTTTTCTTGGACGATTTTCTAGAATTCGCAGAAAAATCGATATTTCGTATTGAAAAAAAGTCAGTTTAAGCCATTTTGTATTTAGTAGTAACGAACGATTTATCTAATAAATGACATTTAAATGATAAAAAAATAAAAATGTTAGTGTTTTATCGCATAGAAAACCTATTCTAGTTTGATTTCTGATAGTTTAATTTTTAAAAAAAATTTGTTTCTATGAGTTTTTTAAGCAAGTAAGTCATTTTTTTGTATTCAGCGTAACGGTGGAATCTTCCATATTCATGATATTGATAATAGAAATGGTGTCGAAAAAAATATTGTTTTAATTAATGAAAATCAAATTAAAATAGTTGTTATACATATTTTTTTTTAACCCTTGGTTACGTAAAGTTACGTACGAGTCCCTAGGGTGACATGTCACCCAGAATATATGTTTATCTTATTTGCATTTTTATGATTCTAATTTAATACCAGGATGTAAATATTGTGTAAGGAAATATGATTCAATCAATATTAGGTCTTGAAGACTCACTTTAAGGAGGCAATTATATAACTAAATAAAGCAAGCGCAAAAGGAACAGTTTATGAAGCATAGATTTCTTTTTATTAAAATTGGAAAATATGTACTCCTTTGCACCCCTAAAAGTATTTTAGAAATTTCATACTATCTTCATAAACATTAGTTTTTGAAGACAATCCGCCATTTTGAAATTTTTTGAAAAAAAATCAAAAAAATTTGAAAAAAATTAGACATTTTGAGCTTTTGACCGTTTTAAGGCTCTAGAGCCTGACTCCTGAGACCAATCCCTTAGCCTAATTTCCGAGCTAGTGAGTTAAAGATCATTTGAGTAAACTTCTCCATCCAACAAACAAATCATCAGTATTTTAAAATTTTCAACCGTTTTTTCACGGTTTTTCAGGCTCTGGAGGCTCTTGAGCCTAAACCTTGAGCTCAATCTCAAAACTAATGAGTTATAAATAATCCTCATGAGCTCCTCTATCCTACTGAAAAAACCCCGACCACTCTCCGATGGGTCGTCCCGGAGTTATTCAGCTAAATTTGGGTCAGAGTGCTCGAGTAACAGAGATCAGAGTGTCAGATTGATGGCGGAAAAAACCGTCTGTAATAGTGCATTTTTTCTTACAAAAGGAACTAAAAATGTAAAATTACATTGATAAATAAAATATTATTACAAAAATAATAAAGACAAATGTAAAAATATTACCTGGGTGACATGTCACCCTAGGGACACGTGTGTTACTTTTTTTAGAGATCCTTTCCAAAAGCCAGATTTAAGTTTTTTCTTTAGCTAAATTATCTTTTTATGACTCATGACAAAGTCACAAAGTTTCAATAATATTGGAATTAGACATGTCCTGTCGAGAATCTTGACTCGAGATTCTCGGCCGAGAATAAGTAACTTCTCGACTCTTGATTCTCGACATTTTGTCAAGATTCTCGAGTCGAGAACTTTTACATACAAATGTTATATTTACCATACATAAAATTCTTCTGAAAATCAATTCCAACACATGTTTTTTTTATTTTCTATCTATTTTCTCACATTTTTTGGACGCAAAAATAATTTTTTGTATGAAAACATGTTAAACGGTAAATAAAAAATGTGTTCACCATTCCATTTTCGACAACTTTCAAAAACAAACATCATACTTATTCATACAAAACCTTATCATTTTTAAATTTTTTATTAGAATAATAGAAAATAATTTAAACCCTTGTTGTTCGGTCTTTAGGACAGATAATTTTTTTTTCTTGAACAAGTTTCATATTTTAAGAAAAGAAGCTCTAAAATCCTGATAGCTAATGGGAGAAAATAGATTGATAAACAAAGCCGAGCAGTTGATGGATACAGGGATCACCCTTATGTTGATAATTTAAGTATTAGTTTTAAATAGTTAAATTATAAACAGTTTATTGTGTTTTTCCACTTTACTACGTAACAAAATGAAAAAATTTTTCATATTCAAAAAAAAAATTCAAAACACGATTCTTATCATATATGATAAGAAAATCGAAGTCCTGAAAATCCTATAAAAATCATTTTTTTAAAAATCATAAAAACCTAAAAATGATTTTTTATCTCCATTATTTCATAATTCATGCATTGAAGGGTTAAAGAGCTGTAACATTTAATTTTGGTTTTTAAATAAAATATTTTTATTTAATCTAATTTATATTACTATCTTAAATATTACTTTATTTATTTTAATTATGAGTTTTAAGTTTATAAGTGTTTTATTTTGTGACGTCTGTACTTGTCGAGTGATAGTGTCGGAAAGAGAATGTGTTGGCTTTGTGTGTTGCTTTTATAATATTCCACGAACACTTCTGTGTTCAGGATAGTTTTTTAATCTATAACGATGCATCAATTTAAATATTGATGAGTCGTTATAGAGCAAAATAAAATATTTGACATAACTAGAGGAAAAAAGTTTTCAAAATATTGGAAACTCTCAATGAAGTCACATCACTTTCCGATGTTTAAATTGCTCATAATCCGATAAAAAATTGTAGGTTGCTATACAAAAGAACTTGAGACTGGCCAATTTTTCGATTTTCAACATTTTCGACATTTTCAAATCTTATTAGCAATTTTTCATTAACAAATCGTTAAATTTATAATATTTAGTGTATTTTTTTTGTGTAGCTGAGAAATTTCTTATGCGATTTTGATTGCATTTTTATCATGTGTATTTTCCTCAACATTATCAAAAGAGTTGAAAACGTGGAAAAGATCGAAAAATTGACCAGTCGCAAGTTTTTTTTGTATGGCAACCCCCAGATTTTTATTTATTGGATTAAGAAGTAAATTTAACATCGAAAAATGATGTGATTTTTAGAATTCATTGAGAGTTTAAATATTTTGAAAATCTTGCGCCTCGCTAGCATAACAAACAAATTGGTTAATACTTGAATTTTCACATTTATTATTATAAATATAATATAATATAATAATTTTTCAGTTACATCACAACCATACAAGTACCACTATGAAGGTTTTTTCGATTTTTTGTCAAAAAAAAAATTAACGGAAAAATTAACCCTTTGACTCCCCGTGTCCCATATAAGGGACAAAATTTCAAGAATTTTTTAAAAATACATTTCGTCAAAAAAAGGATAAAAATTAACTACCATTCCATTCTTACATATTTTTATGACTTGTAAAAGTTTTGATCGACAAAAATAATAGAAAAACACATTAAAAAAAGTCGTGAATTTTTTAAACATCGTTTATGGGTGTATTTTAAATTAAAATAATTGGATTTATGAAACAACAACAGGAAAATTAGTTTTTAAGATGTTTGCTTCTGTCCCTTATAAGGGACCAGGGGACTCAACGGTTGCAAATTGATTTTTTTGTAAGAGATCATCACTCAAAAAATGTTCCTTTGAGTCCCGGTGTCCCTTATAAGGGACAGTTAATTTCAAGGTCAAGGAAGGGTCAAAAAATTCTGAAAAAATTAATTTAAGCTCTCTAAAGCATCAATAGTAAGAATATATAATCAAAAAAATTCTAGCTCCCTTTGTTTTAATTCGGGACTGAAAAGGTTAACTGTCTTAAAATTTTATATCATCATTTAAACAATAAATAAAATATTTGGTGATAAAAGTTTATTTTTGTATAAATTATTTAATAGATAGGTGTTAATGCTCTGCACGATAAGTGTTCATAACACAGATATACAAAATACACGACTTGCTCGGACAAAGTTTAAACTATTAAAATAAGAAAATAGACTAAAAATAAGCTGACACGTGTTTCAGGGTTTGGCCCTTAGAGCTCATTTAAGCCTGTTAGAGCTATCAGGCTCATTTTCACGTTTTTAGTCATAACTTTCTTATTTTTAAAGATACAAAAAACAGCAGATACTCATTTCAAACAGCTTCATAACATCTAAAACTTCTAGAAGAAAAAAAAATTTCGTTCGATGGAAAACTTTTGGGAAAAATCGCAAAAACAAATAAAAAAAATAAATAAATTTAATAAAAAATTTATTATTTGAGAAAAAGCAAAATATTATGCGTTTTCATTTGTTTTTTCAATTTTTCCCAAAATTTTTCCATCAAACAAATTTTTTTTTCTTCTAGAAGTTTTAGATGTTATGAAGCTGTTTGAAATGAGTATCTGCTGTTTTTTGTATCTTTAAAAATAAGAAAGTTATGACTAAAAACGTAAAAATGAGCCTGATAGCTCTAATAGGCTTAAATGAGCTCTAAGGACCAAACCCTGAAACACGTGTCAGCTTATTTTTAGTCTATTTTCTTATTTTAATAGTTTAAACTTTGTCCGAGCAAGTCGTGTATTTTGTATATCTGTGTAATGCATTATTAAAAAAATCAAATTGGAATTATCAGAAAAAAGACAATATGTGATGAAAAGTCAATGTGAATATAAAGGAGAAGGGTCTTCCAATTTCATTTTGTGTTTCTTGTCACATTTAAAAAAAAAACCATGGGGGATGGGCGTGTATACATTTCTCTCAATATATTTTTCAAAAATATTTTGAAGCATGAAACAAAGTTATATGAAAAGTATTTATCATTTATTTTGTATTTATAAGTTTACAGTACGTTCTTAAACCCGTGGAGGCACTCATTTACATGACTCTAACTCGTGGAAAATAATATTCGAGCGATTTCAACTCGTGGAAATGAATTTTTTATTGCGTTAAACTCGTGGAAATAATGTTTTGATTACTTTCAACTGGTGGATAATAAAATTCGAGCGATTTCAACTCGTGGAAAAGAATTTTTTATTGCGTTTAACTCGTGGAAATAAATTAAAATATTCATTTCCACGAGTTGAAATCGCTCGAATTTTACTATCCACCAGTTGAAAGTAATCAAAAAATTATGTCCACGAGTTTAACGCAATTAAATATTCATATCCACGAGTTGAAATCGCTCGAATATTATTTTCCACGAGTTTGAGTCATGTAAATGAGTTCGTCCACGAGTTTGAGTAAGCGTTTAAAACTCGTGGAAGCGTAGTCAAACTCGTGGCAAACTTCAGCACAGTTGATATTTTTCTTTTCTGCATAATATTGGAAATTTACTCCAAAATAATCCCGACTCATAATAACTCTGTAGAATGGAAAACTAAGACCGAAAAAACCAAAAATGAATTTCTTGTAAAAATGAAACATGGTTTTGAAACATATTATGCAAAAACATTATCGAATGAAAAAAAATAAGTGAAATAAAAATTTAAATTTAATTAAAAATTAAAAAAAAAATTGGTAAAATATGATTGGATTGTTTTGTATACAGATTTTAATAAAATTTAAAATAATACATTGATGTCATGGATTTTGAAAAATAATGTTTTTAAATTAAAAACAAAACAGTTTGGCTCAACAATAATTGTTCTTTTAAAAATATATAAAAAAAATATATCCCCAAGAAAAACCGTGGGTGGGGTGACAAGAAACACCAAATGAAATTGGAAGACCCTAAATGATCAAAACATAAATGTTGGGGTGTCTGAAGATTATGTAAAAAGATTTGATTAAGTTTGAATTTAAATTATAAAAGTTATTCATAAAATTAAAGATTGCAAATCGCTTAAGCGCACGATAGCTGCTCCATTGATATTGAGTCCAATATTTTCCTAGATTTAGGGGTATTTTTTCTACCACATCTGGGATTGCTTATTATAATGCTAAATTTAAATCACAAATCTGGGATCTGGGATTTAATATTAAAATTAAATAATGATTGGAATTTTAAATCCCAAATCTAGGATCTGGGATTTAATATAAAGTTTGAATAATTATTGGAATTTTAAATCCCAAGTCTGGGATTTAATACAAAATTTTAATATTTTTTGGAATTTTAAATCCCAAGTCTGGGATCTGGGATTTAGTATAAAATTAAAATATTTTGGAATTTTGAATCCGAAATCTGGGATCAAGGATTTAGTATTAAATTAAAATGTTTTGGAATTTTAAATCCCAAGTTTGGGATCTGGGATTTAGTATAAGATTTTAATATTTTTTGGAATTTTAAATACCAAGTCTGGGATCTGGGATTTAGTATAAAATTAAAATATTTTGGAATTTAAAATCCCAAGTCTGGGATCTGGGATTTAATATCAAATTTTAATAATTTTTGGAATTTTAAATCCCAAGACTGGTATCTGGGATTTAATATTAAAATTGAATAATGATTGGAATTTGAAATCCCAAGTCTGGGATCTCGGATTTAATATTAAAATTTCAATGACTATTAGAATTTTACATCCCAAGTCTGGGATCTGGGATTTAATATTAAAATTTTAAAATTTATTGGAATCTTAAATCTTAAGTCTGGGATCTGAGATTTAGTATAAAATTAAAATGTTTTGGAATTTTAAATTCCAAGTCTGGGATCTGGGATTTAGTATAAAAATAAAATGTTTTGATTGTCCAATACCAAAAAATATTAAAATTTTATGTTGAATCCAAGATCCCAGACTTGGGATTTAAAATTCCAATTAATATTAAAATTTTATACTAAATGCCAATTATTATATTAAAATTTTGTATGGAATCCCAAACTTCGGATTTAAAATTCCAATAAATTCTAAAATTTTAATATTAAATCCCATTCCCAGACTTGGGATTTAAAATTCCAATAAATTTTAAAATTTTAATATTAAATCCCAGATCCCAGTCTTGGGATTTCAAATTCCAAAAATTATTAAAATTTAATACTAAATCCCAGACTTGGGATTTAAAATTTCAAAACATTTTAATTTTATACTAAATCCCAGATCCCAGACTTGGGATTTAAAATTCCAATAAATTTTAAAATTTTAATATTAAATCCCAGATCCCAGACTTGGGATGTAAAATTCCAATCATTATTCAATTTTAATATTAAATCCCAGATCCCAAACTTGGGATTTAAGATTCCAATAAATTTTAAATTTTAATATTAAATCCCAGATCCCAGTCTTGGGATTTCAAATTCCAAAAAATATTAAATTTTACACTTCATCCCAGATCTCAGACTTGTGATGTAAAATTCTAATAGTCATTGAAATTTTAATATTAAATCCGAGATCCCAGACTTGGGATTTCAAATTCCAAAAAATATTAAAATTTTACACTTAATCCCAGATCTCAGACTTGGGATTTAAAATTCTAATAGTTATTGAAATTTTAAAATTTAATACTAAATCCCAAACTTGGGATTAAAAATTCCAAAAATTATTAAAATTTGATATTAAATCCCAGATCCCAGACTTGGGATTTAAGATTCCAATAAATTTTAAAATTTTAATATTAAATCCCAGATCCCAGACTTGGGATGTAAAATTCCAATCATTATTCAATTTTAATATTAAATCCCAGATCCCAAACTTGGGATTTAAGATTCCAATAAATTTTAATATTAAATTCCAGATCCCAGACTTGGGATTTAAAATTTCAAAACATTTTAATTTTATACTAAATCCCAGATCTCAGATTTTGGATTCAAAATTTCAATAAATACTCAAATTTTAAATTAATTCCCAGATCCCAGACTTGGGATTTGAAATTCCAAAAAATATTAATTTTATACTAAATCCCAGATTTCGGATTTAAAATTCCAATAAGTATTAAAATTTTATACTAAATCCCTGATCCCAGACTTGGGATTAAAATTTTTCAATATAATAAGCAATCCCAGATGTGGTAGAAAAAATACCCCCAATTCTAGGAATTTACATAAAACTTGATATTACAATATGTTTAAATATTAACTTTTTCTTGGAAAGTGAAAAATACACAAAGTTAAACTTACTCTGGTGGACTTCCTCGTAAATTGAATACATTAAATTTAACCTCTACCCGTTGTCCAGGGCCTGCTAAAAAAATATATAAGCACTGTTTAAGAGCATTTGTAGGATTGAAAATCGTTGGAGCTGTAAAACTTCCATTTGATGGTCCTCCCGTTCTAGACACAAAAGTTTGATCACATTCTAATATTAAAAAAAAAAATGTTTTTCGCATGTATGTATTGTGTACACTTTTATATGGTGAACATACGTAGAATTCAAATATGACCGCTTTTGTGAGGCTTTTTTCTCATATTTCCCTATGTCCCCCATCAAAATAATGTATGTAGCAAATATAGAAACGAGATAGAGCTTTTATTTTATTAAAAAATGGCGATGGAGAAGACCGGGTTAACCCATGAATTCCCGATAAGTAAAGTAAAGTATGATTTCCACACACACGATTCATGTGGAACTGACCATATGTAAAGTCATAATATAAAGCAATCATAAAGCATAAAATTCATCCAATAAGGAGTGGTCGGAATTTTCCCAACGGTAGCTTACACCAAAACAAACAAAAGACTCACGTCAACGTAGTTTATTATTGACTCTAAAATTGGTTTCTCTATTCCTGATTGGCTCTTTGCCCTCTTAATTCACATTAATATTGTAATGCTTTGTTTCTCTCGTATGTTAACCAGTATAAGCATGGTGTCCGAAATCTAATTATTTGACTTAAATACTCACACCAAACATGAAATTAACATTTAAAAAAAAAACATTGAATTAAAATCACTTTCACGTTGTTCTGACTTGTATGAATTTTAGTCTCAAACTAAACTGACTAGTTACTAAATTTGCTTAGTCATGACAACTAAAAGAGAGTCTACACTAGTCTTGAGATTCGGCTTTCTAATACAATTTGGCCAGTATGACTATTGTGACAATAAATACCATTATTTGTTTGTATTATGGCACTTCTGACTACGCAATTTTTCCCAGGAGGTTTAGCATGATTATTTTTCAATCGTTTCGAACTTTCGATTACTCCTTTAATGATTTGTCTTAATTTGGTGATATAATATAATTTATTAAATTCATTGATAACGGTTCCAGTGTGTTGATGCAGATACATTCAATTTTCTTGGATCATAACGACATGAACTAATATTTGTATTTTTTTGTATTTTCGCCACACGAAAACTGTCAAATTTACCTTTTTTGGCAGTGGAGAGGAAATTTTTCAGGATCACTCTTCAGACCTTAGAGAGGGTGCGTGACATGTTTCCCCTGTCCTTAGACCGCTTCCTTCTCGAGCTCCTTATTGAATTAGTTATATAAGTGTTTTTTACTTTATATTATGACTTTACATATAAAACTGTCATAATATTTGACAAAATTATGCCAACGGTCGAATTTTTTGAAAATGAGGATGAGGATGTGAAACGTGATGAAAATGGAACCGTGAAAACAGCCATACAAGAAATTTTTCACCCGTGCAAAAAAAATCCATCCGTGCAAACTTTACATTCATGAAGTTTACTCAGGTTGGGATTCTCTATGGTTTCATCCTAGTCGGTTTGATTTTTTTTTTCAAAACAAACAGGAGAACTTTTATGCGATATTTTTTAAGGCATCGCCTTAAAAATTCGTAGGAGTTTAGTCTAAGGAACAAATTTAATTTAAGAGCTGCTTGTTTAGTAGTAGAAAAAATTCACAAGGGTGGATTCAGCCTCATAGTTATTTGTAAAAGATAAAATAACGTGTAACTTTGAATGTAAGGAAAATTTTTAATATACACCTTTTCACATACAAGAACAACTTACCTTGAATCGAATATTTATGAGTTAAAAAGAAGACCAAAAAAAAACAATAGTGGTTTATCGTTTTCATGTATCAAACTTCTTTAAAATTAAATTCACATTAAATTGAATGTTTTATAAGATGACTTTCAGTTATAGTTGAATTCAATTCTACTGCTTTGCACCGTAAATTACGCGCGTTTTATATTAAATTTACAGTATCAATCAAATGACATTTAAAATTCAGTTGGTTTACTTTTATACTGAATTAAACCAGGACTTGAAACAATATAATTTTCTAATTACAGTAAATTTATGACCGGTAATATTTTAAACATTACACCACCAAGCATTTAGGATTTGAATTCCAGCAACTTTCCAGGACTTTAAAGTAATTAACTTTAAGGATCAAAAGGATTTTAGACTTGTAGTTTTATTTCTTGTAATAAAATTACGAATGTTTGGAAAGCTGTGAATATGAATGGTTAAATGAATGAAACAGATTTTTAGAGAGGTAAGAAAATGTTTCTAATTACGAAACTTTAATAAAATATAAAATCCCCTGAAATATATACTTAATTACATCTTTTGATAAAAAATATATTTTCGAGCAAAATTTCTTCAAACGACACTTTGAAATACTTAAATACTTTTGTAGAGAGATTGATGCATTTTTTTTCTTATTTTATGAAGATTTTTTCATAAATGACAAGAATCGCAAGAAATTTCCCAAAAAAGCTTTTAATAATTTTCATAATTTGACATGGTCTTTATGGTGAAACAGTTGTTATTGAAAAATAACACTAAAAGCTTTTTACAAGTTTTATATTGCAGTCGCTCCTTTTTCTTCCAGACCGCGTAGCGCCCGAACGGTTCATCTGAGACCCAAAATATGTTCTAGACTTATGTTCGTATTCACCGTGGGAGTGTTTATGGATCAAAAAAATATAGGGTGTCCATACAAAAAAATAGGGTGACCAGGTGGAAAATTCCGAAATTTTCCGGAAAAATGGATAATTTTCTTCTCATGAATATGAACATCTTTGCCTAAGACACCCTTCATCTAAATCCAACAGGAAAATTTTTTTTCTAACAACATAAAATTTTCATTCAGATCACATTCATCTCTGAATGTGCTTTATGTATTGTTTGATTTTGAGTGTTAATCATAAATCAAGACTCAAAAACAATAAATAAAAATCACAGGCCAAAATCTAATGAGCTGAAGTAAGTGAAGTTTATCAACTTCAAAAACACAAGTTTTCAAAAAGTGAACTCAAAAACATAAAACAAGCGAAAAAATTAGAATCTGACAACTTTCAGATTAAAATTTTGACAGCTTTCAGATTGACATTTTTGGCAACTGTCAGATCGAATTTTTAACAGCTGCCAGATCGAATTTTTGACAGCTTTCAGATTAACATTTGCAAGCTTGCAGATTTACTTTTTTGGCAGCTGTCAGATTAAAATATTGACAGCTTTCAGATTTAAATTTTGACAGCTTTCAGATTCACATTTTGACAGCGGTCACATCGCATTTTTTGACAACTGTCAGAATGAAATTTTTGAAAAAACACAAGGGAAATTTGATTTTTTAAAAATAATGCTGCTTTTTATAAATTTTTGAAAAAGCACAGGGGGACCTGTGAAAATTGATTTTTTAAAAATAAGTCGGTTTTTAATGATTATAAATTACACAGAGTAACAAATAAACCAGACTTCATACGCATGGGAAATCCTTTTAGGATCTAAAAGTACACACTAAATAGTCAACTTTGGCGTTTACAGAATGGCATAATCTCATCTAATTTTTTTTTAATCATTTTTTTATTATTTTCATAGCTTTGTAAAAATATGGATTTCGCTGTCAAACACGGCGAGGTTCTTATGATACTGATGAGAAATCCTTTTGTGATCTGATAGTACTTTATATACCTTCCATTTTTCCGTTTACAGTTTGGTGCTAGCACATCTAGTTTTTTTTTAATCATTTTTTTAAATTTGAAGATTTCCTCTTTTATTTACTATATAATTTTTCTTCGTTGTATACACCCTGTATAAATATAATAACAAAAAAATGATTAAAAAATAAACTTGATGTGCTAGCACCAATCTGTAAACGGAAAAATGCAAAGTTTATAAAGTACTATCAGATCACAAAAGGATTTCTCATCTGTATGATAAGAACCTCGCCGCACGGTTCACATAAAAATGAAAATTGTTTACCAACCAAACAGGTTTCTGATCCTTTTTCAGCACATTTTTTGGGGTATATTTGCAAAATTTGAAAATCATCTGTCGAGGGAATTGGCGTTTTTCATAGAAAAAATCTAATTTTTTAAATATTCTTATGTTTTAATTTATTTTCAATAAGTTTTATTGGTAAAACGAATTAGAAAAAATCGTTTGACCTCCGAAAGCCTTTGATTTCTGAAAACTAGGAAAAAAATAAAAAATTTTGGCGTTTACAGTTTTTTAAGATGACGTCGAATAGCTGAGATAAGAATTTTTGAAATTTTCCGTATAAATGACTATAATTCTTACTAATTTTGCGTTATCTCAAAAACTACATGATTAACAAATGATTTTAATATATATTTTTGGAAAGAAGAAGAATGAGGTTAAAACTTTAAGATTGGTTGCGAGATCAATTTTAAATATAAGGCTCTATATTTTCAGATAGATCTTTTCAGAATAAGTTAGATTTTAGCCCAATTCTACGAAATATATGAATCGGGAGGCTTATCAGTTAATTTTTCATTCATAATTTAACAAACTTAATTTACATAATTTATTGACTCGCGTTTATAGTCTAATACTTTGCGGCCGTAAGTGCCTTTTCTTCTTTTGCTCATTGGATCAATGGGTTCTTAATTTTTTGAAGAACTGATGTGCTCTTTTTCCATATTTGTCAAAAAACTGTTCAAAATTTTCATGAAGTGAGTAAAATGAGTCCTATTATTTTTTATTTTGTAGAATTGGTAGAAAAATACACATCCATGATATAATTATTTGACGATTTTTTGGCTACCAATCTAATCTTTGGCTACCAAGTAAATTTACATCCAGCAATACAAAAATTACTTGAGAAAATTCAGTTATAACGTGTAATGTCAGACTATACAAAAAAGACTTAAGGTAATAAAGGTAAACTAGCAAAAACAATGATTTTCTTCTTCTTTTGTTTTTGAGAACCTAAAAGGCCCGATATTTTAAGGTGAACCCGCAAACAAAATATTAAATTTAACTACCCCTTTACTCTTCTTTCCTTCAATTTATCAAACCCATCTGTATCACATGTAGTTTTTGAAATAACTCTAAATGAGTAAGAGCATGTTTTTCAATCTCTGTGCTAAGAGATGACGAAATGTGTTATTTATATGGAAAATTTAAAAAATTCATATCTCATCTTTATACTATACGCGTCATATTGAAAAATTGTAAACGCCAAAATTTTTCATTTTTTTTCTAGTTTTCAGAAATCTGAACTATATTGAAGTTTAAATCCTTTTTTTTATTTGTTTTATTATAATAAAATGGAAATTTTTTAATTTTTTACTGTTTTTAACAAAAAATCAATTTCCCTCGACAGATGATTTTGATTTTTTGTAAATCAACACTAAAAATCATGCTTGAAGTATCACCGATAAGCTTTTGCTTGGTAACCGAAATTCATTTTTACCTCTTTCTGGTGAGCCGCGCGCCGTGTTTGACAGTGAAATCAATATTTTTACAAAACTATGAACATAATAAACAAATTATTAAAAAAAAAATTAGATGAGATTATGACATTCTGTAAACGCCAAAGTTGAATATTAAGGGTGTACTTTTAATCCTAAAAGGATTACCCATGCGTATGAGGTCTGGTTTATTTGTTACTCTGTGTTATTAAATTTAAATACTTTCCTCGGAACGTACGGGAACTACGCGGTCTCGAAGGAAAAGCTTGTAATAAATAAGAACTTATGATTTTCAGGAAATTTAGTATTTAGTTATAAAATAAACATGATTTCGGCTGGTAATAAACTCAAGTGATCCATTTTTTCTTTTTTCAATAATTTTTATTTAAATTGTATATTGTCAGTATAATTAATTATTATTAATATTAATAATTATTAATGAATTACATATGTTTAATTCTGAAATTCTGTAGAACTATGATTTTTCATCATGGTGATTGACATCAGCTACGACTTCAACTTTGTGGCTGCAAAAAATTATAATATTTGATTATTATTATTATTATTAATATAGATTTTATTGTATTTTTTTATAATACTTTTATATATAGTCAGATCGACGGCTCAACCTACGAAAACACCGCTACAGCCTTTTTGGGGCTTCGTAGACCCATAGTTTCTTCTGAAACTATGCCTTATTTTCGTTGGCCGAGGTCCGCTGAAAATTTGGACTAGGGTGTCCATATAAAAAAATAGAGTTGCCATACAACTTTTAGTGAAAATTCAAAAAATTTCCACGAAAATTCCGGAAAATTCAAAAAAAAAATATTTTTTCAAAATCTCCTTTACCTAAGCTACAACTTTGCCGAAGACACCAAAGACCTAACACGAACATGAAAAAAAAATTTTTTTTTACACACACATGAATTCTCTTATTATAATACTTTTATATATAGTCAGATCGACGGCTCAACCTACGAAAACACCGCTACAGCCTTTTTGGGGCTTCGTAGACCCATAGTTTCTTCTGAAACTATGCCTTATTTTCGTTGGCCGAGGTCCGCTGAAAATTTGGACTAGGGTGTCCATATAAAAAAATAGAGTTGCCATACAACTTTTAGTGAAAATTCAAAAAATTTCCACGAAAATTCCGGAAAATTCAAAAAAAAAATATTTTTTCAAAATCTCCTTTACCTAAGCTACAACTTTGCCGAAGACACCAAAGACCTAACACGAACATGAAAAAAAAATTTTTTTTTACACACACATGAATTCTCTTATTATAATACTTTTATATATAGTCAGATCGACGGCTCAACCTACGAAAACACCGCTACAGCCTTTTTGGGGCTTCGTAGACCCATAGTTTCTTCTGAAACTATGCCTTATTTTCGTTGGCCGAGGTCCGCTGAAAATTTGGACTAGGGTGTCCATATAAAAAAATAGGGTTGCCATACAACTTTTAGTGAAAATTC
>LN483949.1:0-16482 GCA_900002565.1 Culicoides sonorensis | reverse complement strand
TTTCTCTGTATCAAAGTTGCTGATAACTTAATAATCACCATGATTATGTTCGTATATTAAAAAGTCATATAAATTTTAACATCAATGTTTTTCGCGATTCCATTGTCCGATTGTAAATTATTTTGACTGTGCTTCATTCAAATTATTTTTTCAGGCTTTAGCTCACTGTGTATGAGAATATAAAGCAAATATGACTAGAGTTTTTCTAGAAAGCTATATGTCATGAGAATATTAAGCTATTGAACAGTGAGTTCTCTGATCCAGATCGGCAGAAATCGACATGAAGCAAAATCGAAATAACCTACAGTCGAACAATGGAATTGAGCAAATAATCCTTTCTGACTCTTAAATATACGATCGGTTTGAAAGATACAAAGTGATGAAGAAATTGGATACACAGAAAGGCTTTGAGCTAAAAGTTATATTTTTTTAACGGTATTTTAAAAGATAAATCTTCGTATATTAAAGAAGTTATACTTTTCTTTCCCGTTCCCGGGAATAAAACAGAAAAAGCGGGAAATCGCGAACGGGAATGAGCTTATTCCCGGCGGGAATTCTCGCCGGGAATTCCCGCTGGGCTATCTCTAATTGAAAATCCGGATTAAAAACAATTTTTTTTTTGACCCTCGTCTTTTTTGACTTTTCTTTTTTCGGACAAAACTTTTAAAATTCATTTGTCACGGCCTAAGTAGTTTATACAAAAAAAAAATTATTCTGCATGTATTAGAATATAAATTTTTCAAAACCAGGATGCAGCTTTTTTATGCATCATACATTGACAAACCTATTTTTGCTTTGAAATAAGTACTTATGTGAAAAACATTTAAAATGCTAATATTTAGAAATGAATATAGTGATTAGAAATGAAAATATATGAATTTTTCTTTATTTTTTATTCAAAAACGTACATAATTTAACAGGCGATTTCAGCGTATATTAACTTCAAAATGACCGTCTATTAAATTATCTACGTTTTTAATACTTATTCAAATTTTTTCCGTTACATCGTATACTAGAATTATCTACAGTATTAAGAAATCGTAGAAAGTCGTTAAAGGTCGTAAAAAAACGTATGGGTAAACTTTAAATGAACGCACTGTACATAAAACAAAAATATTTTATTAAGTTTTTGACCAAAATAAATTTCCATTCTTGGGCCGAGTTCACAGAAAAATGCCCGGTGACTTTTGACGAACCAGTCCGCCCCTGTATAGTCCCCCAACTACTACAACTCTCTAGACTACTTAGACACCAACATAGTCCCTGAGTAATCTTCGTACTTTCTAGACTTGTGTACTATCAAAGTTAAAATCTGAAGATAAATTACATTCATTCCACTTTTTTAATATAATTCCACAAATGAATCCACAATAACATTCAATACGATAATTTTTTCTTGTAATAATAATAGCACATGTACACCTACTTTTGCTACTGAAAGAAGTAATGAAGTTATCGATGTTACACTAGCATCTAGATATATCTTAAATAAAATAAAAAATTGCAATATTTCAAACGAAGAAACTTTCTTCTTCTTTGCTTTATTTAAATACTTAACTACTTAACCCTTCAATGCATAGCTTATCATATATGATAAGTAAACTTTGGAAAGCTCTAGGGCCTTGGAATCGCAATATATCAATTTTTTCTTTAAAAATAAAAAAAATTAGACTTTTTTTAGAGGTTAGTGTATTTTTGATTTAAAAATTTTAATGTGAAGCTTTACAAAAATATACTCAAAAATGTCAATTTTTGGCAAAATCAAAAAACACAAATTTACTACCATATTTCATGAAAAAAATATACAAAACTCTACTTCAAAGTGAATATTTTCAACATAATTCACTTGCTGAAGTATCAAAGCAACCATTAGATTTTAAAAATTTAGTTGAAGTCAATGAAAAGTAAAATTAATTGTTTTCTGAAAATTGCTTATCATATATGATAAGTCATGCACTCAAAGTTTGCTTTTTTCATATAGGAGAAAAAAAATAATTAAGGTCTTCAAAATTAATTTTTTTTTTTTTGAATTTTCGGATTTGAATAGTAATGCATATGTTAAGTAATTAAATTTTAAACAGTTTATTGTGTTTTTCCACTTTACTACGCAACAAAACGAAAAAATTTTTCATATTCAAAAAAAAAATTCAAAACACGATTCTTATCATATATGATAAGAAAATCGAAGTCCTGAAAATCCTATAAAAATCATTTTTTTTTAGAAATTTCTCAACAAATTAGTTCAAGAATCGACCCTTCTCAGCTAAAAAACCCTAAAGATGATTTTTTATCTCCATTTTTTCATAATTCATGCATTGAAGGGTTAAAAAAAGCTAACGATTGAGCTAGAAAAACCGGTGAATTTAATTTTTAATTTACAAATTAAAATATGTTATTCCTATTAAAATTTGCAGATATTCCTGATTTCACTGCAAGTGCTGGTTGGATTACAAAAGTGTAAAAGTGATTACAAAAGGGTTAGTACTCAAAAGTAGTGAAGAAATTTTTTAGGGAGATAGAAATTTTATGTAATGTGTCTGAATTTTTATAGAATGATGTTCACTCTTGAACGTCCCAAATGGAAAAGGATAAAACTCTATACTAGGTGACTTTTGAAATAATTAAAAAGTGAAACACTAGGTGTTTATTATTTGAATATCTGATACGTTAAATTTTTACTAACAACTTTATTTTACGAAGATAAATTTATAGTTTCGTAAAATAAAGTGAATGCTTAAATTGAATAAACATAAGTTAAATATGAAAAATGTTAATAGTTCGCAAATGTTGGTGATTTAGGAAACCCGTTCGTAATGTACTTGTAATGTTATAAAAAAAAATTTTCTTTCAACAAAATATCGCGATAAATAATACAATTATTAAATTTCATGTCTAAGTACTAATAAAAATAATAACATTTTAAAACTAAAACGCCCCACAAAACACCCCGCGGGGCTATCGCCAATAACTGTGGGGATATTTGCGTTTTCAACTTAGAGTGAACTTAAAGAATTTTGAAATAAAATACTTCGAAGCTTCAGGCATGATGAAGTTGGAAGCAACAGAAAGAAGAATTGGAAAAGAGAGATTCTATTTATCAAACTTTAAACAGAGAGATGTCAAGAAAAACTAAGATTTCCACGAAGATATTCAGAGAAACAATAATAAGAGAGTAAATGGTATTAGAATGTTAATAAAATGATTAATGATGAACTTTGAAATGGTTTAGAGTAATAATGAATGGGTGTCGGTCAATTTTTGAACAAAAATAGATTAGATTAGATATCAACTAGCTCCACCGCGGACCCAATGGTACTATTGTGTTCATACTACTTCAGCCGAAACTTCCATAGGAAGCGCCTTTTATCTATGGTCTAACCACGTGGGACCTACAATTTATACTGTCATCCGATCCAGTCGCCCTCAGGTTTCACTCAGCGCCCCTAAAAATCCCAGGAGGATTTTTATGTATTCTAAGTAAAACTTGAGCACATTTGGAACTCGAAAAACACAAATTAATTTTCATGTCCGGGACTGGATTCGAACCCCCGTCGCAGGATTCTTACCAATCATACCAGCCACTTAACCAACTCGGTCAACGAGCTCCCCTAACAAAAATAATAAGAGATAATAAAAAAAAACTTAATGAAATTATAAATTTAATGAGATTATAATTCAAGCGGCCTATTAGCAATTAGTAAATTTATAAAAATTGTAAAAATTGTCCATTTTATTAATAAATATCCGAGCGGCACACCGGGCATTTGCCCGGATGCTCAGTGGCCCAGTCCGCTTCTGTTCTAATACATGCAGAACATACCGAATTTGATTTTTATTTTAATAATTTTTTTTTTGTATAAACTACTTAGGCCGTGACAAATGAATTTTAAAAGTTTTGTCCGAAAAAAGAAAAGTCAAAAAAGACGAGGGTCAAAAAAAAAAAAATTGTTTTTAATCCGGATTTTCAATTTAAAATTCATGTTTTTTAGAAAATTTAAACGATTTTTTTGTAAAATTTACGTTAATGTGTTAAATTAGCCAGAAAAAAACTAAATAAACAAAAAAAATCCAATTAAAATTCCTTTTGCAAAATTTTGAAATCCAAGATTTTTAACGGTCAAATTTTTTAAAATAACTTTTGTTAATTTCTGAGTGAGACCAAAATCAGAATTGATCGATGGTATGATTTCTTTGTAAAATGTATTGGCAATAACATTCTCAAAAGACAATTAATTACAAATGTATGCAATTATACGTCTATTTTTAGTATTATTTCAAAGAAATTGCCTAAAAAACATAACTTGTGAGGGAAACTTTTTTTTTTGGCCCCCCTCATCTAACTATTGGGTTAGGACAAAACTTTCGATTTCCATTTGTCGCGGCCTTATTTGATGAAAATATTTAAAGAAAAAGATATTTAAAAAAACTTTTTTTTTATTAACAAATTATAATTTATTAACAAAATAAAAAATTGTGTTCGAACGCAAATTCCTTCATATAGGCCCATTCTATATATATAAAAAAAATAAGTTTGGCGTTTCCCGTTTTTCAAATGAACCTCGTTTAATTTCTAGAGCCAATTGAAGTTTTAGAGCAATTTTCCTAAAAGATTCAAAAAAGAGCATCGTTTTTATGGTTTTTACCATGCGTTCAAAACACCAAAAATATAGTATTTAAGAATATTATTTTGCAATTTTTTTGAATCCATTTCTAACCTAGTGTTCAAAGTGAAAAAACGACACTTTTCTTGTAAAAAACTACATCTTACGGCTAATTTAGTCAAATAAAGACTTTGTATTGGCAAATATTTAATATTTTTGGAAAGCTTAGACAATTTAAAAACTTTGAGCACCCCTATGCAAATACAATATTCTTAAATACTATATTTTTGTTGTTTTGGAATCATAGTAAGGCCAATCAACCAATTACCAATCATACCAGCCACTTAACCAACTCGGTCAATGAGCTCCCCTAACAAAAATAATAAGAGATAATAAAAAAAAACTTGATGAAATTATAAATTTAATGTGATTATAATGCAAGCGGCCTATTAGCAATTAGTAAATTTATAAAAATTGTGAAAATTGTCCATTTTATTAATAAATATCCGAGTGGCCCACCGGGCATTTGCCCGGATGCCCAGTGACCCAGTCCGCTTCTGGGACTATAAATAGCCTAACAGCAGTTTAGACAGAGAACTTCTTGCTGGATGTCGGGAAGAGAGCTTAGAGGTTTAAAAAGTGTACAACTGTCAGCAGCTTAAACAAAAAAAGTTCTGGCTGGATGTTAGAAAGAATTAATTCATGGTATCATTGAGTTGAATGTCTTGAATGTGACTCGACAAATCAAAGGTGAGGACTAAGTGACTCCTCTTAAATAAATTAAGAAAAAACTTTAGTAATAAGTGTAGTAATAGGCTAAAGAAATAAGGCAACATATGCATCCAAATAATTTAAGTAATTATTACACCGTACAACAAATATAAAAAAAAAGTATTTAGACTCCAATGTAGTTTTGATTTTTAAAAAGTAGAAAAAAAAAGAAAAATGGTGGTGTTTACAGTTTTTTAAAATCGGGCTAAATAGCTGAGTTATGAATTTTTGAAATTTTCCATATAAATGTCACACTCGTCATCTCTCAGAACAGAGATTGAAAAACATGCTCTTACTCATTTTAAGTTAGCTCGAAAACTACATGAGCTACAAAAGAGATATAATAACCAGAGTAAAATTTCAGCCAGCAATACGTAAATAACTTATAAAAATGCAGTTAAAAATGTAGTTACATTAATTGTAACATTCAAGTACAGTCGATCGCTTTTACTATGACATGCGAAGGGACAGTCATTATGGCCGGTCGTCATAATAGAAAATGTCCTTGTATGAGAGATAAAATGTCATTATAAATGAAAAATTTAAATTAATAAATAACATTTATTCTTCCTTTTAAATTTCATTACATCTTTTCATATTTTTTTTTAATTTTGTTACATTTAATTTTTAAAGTTATTATTTTAATCTCCTTCAATTTTGTTACGTTAAATCACATTTTTGTTTATTATTTAAGTGTTCATTTTAAAGATTAAAATTAAGAATGGATGCAATAGAAGCCAAATATTCAAATGGAATATCGTCTAAGCAAAGCAAGCCCTCACGAATTGTATCACAAGCCTTTAGCACATCAGTTTTAGAGGGAATAAATTTATTTATTGAATTTATTGCGAAAAAGATGCGATCAAAATTTTTGTTTACTTCAGAATGTCATAATAAAAAATGATGGCATCAGTGATGTAAATATCGGATACTTTGATGTATATCGGTACATGGGTACTTTTTTGTTTAAAAACATCATTATTACCTGTTAAATTAAAAATTATTAGAAGCTAAACGAGGCTTTGATTTTAAATGATGACTGCTTAAAAATACTTGGTTGTGTTTTTGCAGTTTTTGAGTACTTATTTCGAAATTAAATATACGGGTACTCCAGCACCGGTTACGAATTTTTCATCACTAACGATATTGAGAGGTCATAATAGGCGGTCGTCATAATAAACAAATGTCCTAATAAATGAAAAATTTTATTAGGAAAAAGCAGTGACTGCCAAATAATGTCATAATGAACGAAATGTCCTTATAAAAAACCGTCCTATTAACAGCGATCGACTGTATTTTAAAAATGGTCTAAAAGTTAAAAAAAAATAGCAAAATCTATGAAAAAAAAAACAAGGAGAGAATTAACATTATGAAAGACTTAGGTGCACTGATGCAATCTAATGTTGACTTTAACTCACATATTGATCAACAAATTTCAAAGGCCACCAGAATGTTAGGTTTTGTCAAGAGAAATTCCAAGATATTTGAGGATCTTTTTGTAACAAAATCTCTATTCTGTGCTCTAGTGTTACTTGGAACCCCTACACGCTGTTGCATAAAAAACGGATAGAGTCAGTCCAGAAACAATTTCTGAAGTTTGCCCTTCGGGGACTTGGTTGGGCCAACCCTTTTCTGTTACCTTCATATGAAAAAAAAGGTCCACTCTTTGAAATAATACCAATGACAGACGTATAATTGCTTACATTTTTAATTAATTGCCTTTTGAGAATGTTATTAGCAAATAAATCATCAAATCGAATAATTCTGATTTTAGTCGCCCTCAGAAATTAATAAAATCTATTTTAAAAAATTCAACCGCTAAAAATTTTCGATTTAAAAATTTTGCAAAAGGAATTTCAATGGGATTTTTTTATTCTTTTAGGGTTTTTTAGGCTAATTCGACACAATAACGTAATTATTACTTAAAAATTGTTTAAATTTTTTAAAAAAACATGAATTTTCAATTGTTTTTTTTTTCTAACGTCTTTTTTGACTTTTCATTTGACAAAACTTTTGAAATTAATTGCGGCCTAAATAAAAAAAATATTATTTATAAATTCATTATTAGTTATTAAGACCAAAAAATTGGTCTTCTTAAAAGTTAGTGTAAACATCTTTCGTCTTTTATACAGGGAAGAAGCGATATAAATAGTTTGAAAACTTACCTTATTATGCTATCAGGTGAAGCAATACGAAAATCAACATTTGATGAAGTTGGATCTTCTGCCTTTACAGTATTAGCACTTAGAAATGTCATACTTATATCTCCTATGCTAGTTTCTTTTATTTTTGATGAATCATCAAGATTTCTTAATTCTAAAATATAGTAAAAGATCGGATAACAAATAACAAAATATTAAAAAAAATTAAAGAGATGTTTTTTTAGGAAGTTATTATACCCTCAATAATAACACAGCTTAACAAAATAAAATCGATGTGCTTGTTTTGAGAAATCCCGAAACACGTAAAAAAGATTTTTGAATCCTGATTATGTTCCACTTTGAAATTTTAAAATTCACTGATTCGTGTTTATTTTTTGAAATAATGAAATTTGTATGGAAAAGAGCCATTTTCCCTTTAAGTTGAAATTATTAAATATCAACTTTTCTGAAGTTCATTTTGTTCCAAAGTGTCAAGTAATTTATATCGTTGGAAAGAAGGCAAAAAGATCCAACAGAAAATTTAAGTTTCAATGTAATTAGCGAAATTTTATTAAGCTAACAAATACAAAAAAAGAGAAAAAACTCATTTTTTTTTTGTATTTTTAGAACAAAATTTAATATAAATTCAATATTATGCGGGCTTATTCTGATAAAATTTATATTTTCTGTTAGCTCTTTTTTTCCAATTTCTAAAAATATAAATTACTTGACATTTGGAACAAAATTAACCTCAGAAAAGTTTAAACTTTGATATTTAATAATTTCAACTTAAAGGGAAAATGGCTCTTTTCCATACAAATTTCTTTATTTCATAAAACAAACACGAATCAGTGAATTTTAAAATTTCAAAGTGGAAAATAATCAGGATTCAAAAATCTTTTTTACGTGTTTCGGGATTTCTCAAAGCCAGCACATCGATTTTATTTTGTTAAGCTGTGTAATAGCCTTAATTTTCCTTTTTGTCTATCGTCGCAGTACGTAAATTTTTCCCGTTTACGAAATCAATCTATAACGAAACTACTGTATAACAAATTTCCCGATAACGAACAAAAAATTCATCGAATAGCGAATTCCAACCAAATTACTTAAAAAATTATTTAATTTAATTTTTATTATTAAATTTCTTAACCCTTTGACTCCCCGTGTCCCATATAAGGGACAAAATTTCAAGAATTTTTTAAAAATACATTTCGTCAAAAAAAGGATAAAAATTAACTACCATTCCATTCTTACATATTTAAATTACATGAAAAAAAATAAGTTTTTCCCGTTTCCCGTTTTTCAAATGAACCTCGTTTAATTTCTAGAGCCAATTGAAGTTTTAGAGCAATTTTTCTAAAAGATTCAAAATGGCATCGTTTTTATGGTTTTTACTATGCGTTCAAAACACCAAAAATATAGTATTTAACCCTTTCAGTCCCGAATTAAAACCAAGGGAGCTAGAATTTTTTTGATTATATATTCTTACTATTGATGCTTTAAAGAGCTTAAATTAATTTTTTCAGAATTTTTTGACCCTTCCTTGACCTTAAAATTAACTGTCCCTTAAAGGGGGACACCGTACTCAACGGAAGTAATTAGTGTCCCTTATAAGGGACCAGGGGACTCAACGGTTGCAAATTAGAATTTTTGTAAGAGATCATCACTCAAAAAATGTTCCTTTGAGTCCCGGTGTCCCTTATAAGGGACAGTTAATTTTAAGGTCAAGGAAGGGTCAAAAAATTCTGAAAAAATTAATTTAAGCTCTTTAAAGCATCAATAGTAAGAATATATAATCAAAAAAATTCTAGCTCCCTTGGTTTTAATTCGGGACTGAAAGGGTTAAATTAAATTGAACTCAGAAAAGAAGAAAATTAAGAGTAAAAACACAATAAATATTATATAGCTCTATTATATTTAGTTATTAGTTCACTATTTTTGTTTTAGATAGGTTCGAGGGAGCGAAATTTTCTGAATTTAAATGCTATTTTCCCAATGATGTTTTTTAATTTTTTGTGTAAATATATTTTTTTATATGACTTAATAAATTTTATTTTATCAAATCACATAATTTTTTTTAAAGAAATTAGTAAAAATACTTAATTTAAAAATTAAAGTCATTTTTACCACCTATCGTATGCTTAGTTATCTACCGTGAATTGAAATTTAAATGATTATAAAACAGAAAAACGCATTAGAAAATTATTTGATCGCATTTACGAATCTATTTGACCTAAGTTTTTTCTATTTTTATTCCTAATTCAGTATGAATGCCTGGTTTAGCTCTGTAATTCGATATTGAAATTTCACACAATTTGAAGACATACAAGGTTACAGTTTACAGTACGAAAACAAAAAAAAAATTGACAATGTTATGAGGGGAGCTTTTAATGTGAAAAAAATTTATCTTTTCAGAGTCAGGGTTAGGTGTGCGAAAAAGTTAAAATGAAAAGAACAAGTATTCTTTTAAATTTCTATAATATATTATGATTTAACATGTAAAAACCTTAAATAAAGAATAAATATGCAGAACACGGTAGACGGTAACCATGTTAAAATCAGTTACCACTTACTGTTATAATTTAATATCAATATATTTTAAATATGGATTTCTTCAATGTTTGGTTAGTTAGCAAAATAAAATATCAAATTGTCAAAATAAATGAGAAAAATTGGAAAACTATGGTAAAATTTGTAAATTTATTTTTAGATTTGTTTTTTTTTTTAATTTGAGAATTATTAAAAGAAAAACAGAAAAAGCTCATTTAAAAAAATTATAGTGTTTTTTTTGCTACAAATTATGAGATTAATTAACAAAGTAATAATTTTTAATAGAATTATTGTACAAAAAAAAACACGTGTTTAGTTAATTTAGGGTTTAATACTGCTGAATTTGTATTTTTGTAATTTTTTTCAATTGATTATTTGCATTTTTTTACATTAAAAATCGGCTTAAACTAATTTTTTGTCGTTTGTTTACATAAATCTAGCTGTACGAATTAAGGAATTTGAAACTCTTTAATCCATACATTCAGGAATTTTGACTGTATTCTGCATAACTTATAATATTTCAAAGATATTATAAGACGGCTCTAAAGACTACAAGACCAAAATTTAGGCAACATCTAAAAAAAACCAAATACAATATACACTCTCAATCCAAAACCAGTGGGACAGACTAGTAGAACGCCAATGAGACACCAGTGGGAAAACATATTAAGTGGGATACTATCAGTTGGGCCAGTGGTATACTTGTGGAAGATTAGTGGGTTATGTTATGAAATTCAGTGATGTCCTCTAAAATTTTTAACAAGGGGATCGCTAACAAATTGAATTTAAAAAATTAAAGAAAAAATTTCGTAATAGTTATAGCAAAACTTATTCAAAGTTTACAAAAGTTTTCATAATTCTGTTTTATCAGATTCTGTTTGCAATGGTTTTTTGTGATCGTATTGGAGTCTACAGTACAATGCCCTTTACGTTAAAAACCTTTAACAAAAGAAAGAGTCTGTAATTGAATAAGAGATTTTCTTAGCTTTACTGTCATTATTTCAGATAAAGTTTTGATTTATCATCGACTCCGTTTTTTGTCTAAAATGATATTCATTAGACCGAACCGCTCTTGTACTCTGCAGAATATATTGAAATTCAGCAATAACAGAACCAAATTCATAGTTTGAATGTCCAGTTTTTTGGTGTTTAGCAAAGATATTAGTTAAAAAAAGTTGTACATTTTGATGCAAGTTATATTTCAAGATAGAAACAAATAAACATCATAACAAGGCCGTTCGAATTTCTAATACACTGTTTTACTATTTTACGTTAAATTTCAAAAGATTTTCACTATTTCCAATAAAATTTTGTTTTGCTTTTATATTAGATTATCATTTTATATAAAAGGGGGGTTGAAATATAAATTTTAAAAAATTGAATAAGCCTTCTGACAATTTAAACAAGAAATGAAATATTCTAATAGTATGGATAAAAATAGACTTTGATTCAAAGCATTATACAAAGATTTTCTTTGATCTAGGTAAAAATTTTAACAAGAGGTTCTCGCGAACCCCTGCGAACCCTATGCAGGACATCATAACTTATGATAGCTTACTGCCTAGTGGGACCATCAAGTGGGACTATCAAGTCGCTTGAAAAAATTAATTAAAAATTTTTTTTCTTCACATTTGAGTAAAACACAAAAAAATGATTAAAAAAAAAATATTAAGTGATTTGTTTTCAATTTCTCGATGGTCCCACAGCAAAAACAGTGAATATGAAAAAAATATTCTGATTGTTTTATTTATTCTACGGTTTGAAATTACAATAACTTTTTAAAGTCTTACTTCTGGTTAAAAAAAACTTTAATTTTCATTAAATTTACTTTATTTAAGGGCTTATAAGTTTCAAAATAATTTCGGGTTTCACTTGAACGAAAAAGATGATTTATCTTTGAGGATTTATCTTTTTATCGTCAGCTACGTATTGAAGGATTGTATGTCATTTTTACCATTTTTTAGGATCTGACGCCTAATTCCTGAGCTCGATGCTCAAAATTTTGAGGTAAACCAATTCTGAATGTTTCCTTCCACTAGTATACCACTGGCCCAACTGAAGTTCTACTAGTTTCTTTGGCGTTCTACTAGCCTGTCCCACTGGTTTTGGATTGAGAGTGTATATTGTATTTTGGTTTTTTTTAGATGTTGACATAAATTATGGTCTTATAGACTTTAGAACCGTCTTATAATATCTTTGAAATATTATAAATTCTTTTGAAAAAAAAAATACTCAAATAATAGGTTATTAATTAACAACCTTATTACAAACCCGAAATGATAGATGTTTGTTTTTTTATTGAAATACGTTTCTGTATTGTTATCAATTTTTCCATTTTCAATTTGAAAGAAGGGTGTTCAGCTGTAATTTCTATATTACTTTGCAAAACACACTTCCCAATTTTGGGAGAATTCAGAGAAATTAGATTTTAAATATCTAATTTCACCACATCCATAGCATGTCATTGGGTTTGTGATCTTTATCGATTTCCGGTCATTTGATTGGTAATTGTTTTTAAGTAAGCTAATTGTAATTCCATTGACCAGATATTCCCAATCACGAAGGCTAAGTTAAGTCATTTTAAAATTTTCAGAAATTCAACCACATTTAAAAAAATTATAAATTCCCCCATTTAAAGTTAAAGCTTCATTTCAGTAAACCACTTCTATTCGGCAAAAAAAATTAATCAATTTTTCAATCTGGAGCCCAATCCATAAGCCATATCTTAAAGCTCCTACATCCGATAATAAAAAACCGATCTCCCTCCAATGGACCTTCCGGAGTAAATTTTTTAATTCAACTTAAAAGGGTCGAGCAAACTTTAAAATATGTTTCAATTTTATTTCAATACATCGTCTCGAAATACAAATTTCATACTGCCTGTCTAATACGACATGCAACTCTTTAACACGAAAATTTTGGGTTGTATTGTGAATTTTATTCAAATCTTCATGCCGAATTAGCAACCCGACTGCTGCGATAGATACATTGTAAAATTTACCATACCTATGTATATTTGTATAGAAGAGGTATGGTAAATTTCATAATT
The DNA here is from genome assembly GCA_900002565.1 of Culicoides sonorensis. NCBI lineage: Eukaryota > Metazoa > Arthropoda > Insecta > Diptera > Ceratopogonidae > Culicoides > Culicoides sonorensis. Next base: position 3,370 of record LN483949.1, on the reverse strand, counting down.
TTGTATGGTAATTTTTAGCATCATATTGGTGGTATGGTGTAGCAGTGATTGCCCCTTGTTTAAAACCAAAGAGGGGAAAAATCATGAAATCTATATAATTTTGAATATCAAAATTCAATTTTTTTTTCACAGAACTATAGGTATTAAAATTCTGCGTTTATAGTGGAAAATGCTCTCTCTAGGGAAAAAAAATTGAAAAAGAGCCTTACTTAGACTCAATTTTTCCAAAACCCTTCAAAATCGATTTTAAAGATCAGATAGTCAAAACACGCCGAAACACCTCTAGTTTTATGATCACAATTTTGTAATTAAAAATACTCCGTTTTCGTTCAAAATAGACCCCTAGTTTCTTTTGCAAATATTGATCATTTTTGACGAAGATGGTCCCACGCTCAAAAAAAATTGGGGTCCCCATACAAAAAAATAAACTTATCCTATAGACGCTGTACGTAAAAATTTTCTATACCAATTTTTTTGAATTTCAACCTTAAACTAAAAAATTATGAGGTAAACTTTTAAGAAAAGTCGCGTTTTTTTCATTCTCGTACAAGATTTCTGTATGTATTTGTGTAGCACTTATACGTATTTTATTTTGGCTCTCCTGTAAAATTTTTATATGAAACCTGAAATTATCATCGAAGAGAAAAGTATTCACTTTTACCTAAAGAATCTATTCTAGAATTTTTGTTCAAAACTCAATATTTCTAGGAGCGGCGTGGAATGAGTTCAATTGCAAATTTTATATTCAAAATTTTGAAGACCCGGATGTGTTTCTAAACAAAAAATATACAGAGAAATATATTCTGCAAGTTTATATCAAGAAAATCAATGGAGGGAACGCAAAATTATTTTGAGACTTGTGGTGCCCGAATGTAAAATCATAATATTCCAATTATTGTGCTGTTATAAAGACAAACATGTTTGATATTGATATCGTTGTAAAATATCGAAAAAAGTCTAAAATTGTCCTTGTTGCGCTACTTTTTGAACCCTTTTTGGGTAATTTAAGAAGAAACCAATGTTCTTGGAATAAAATATTAAAAAAAAGAGGAAAAACACAATTTAGCCTTCTTGGGTCTTTTTCAGCAGCACTTCGGTCTTCTTTGAGTAGATTTGGTATTTTTCGGCGTAAAAATCATTATGATTCAAATATGACATCGAATAAATATAAGAAATACACAGTCTAAGCCCTATTTGCTCATGTTTGTCAGCAATCGTACAGCTCCCTGAGTGATGATGCGCTCTTATAGTCACTTTTGCTATTTCTGAGATTCCGAGTTCCACATACTGCCCGAAAAGTCAGTATATATTCGAATGAATGGATTGATGAGCTCAGAATCAAACAGAGAGAAAGAAATAAAAATTTTATAAGCTAAAACACATTAGTCTCAAATTTTTAATTTGTGTTTCAAGATGTGAAATGCAGAAAAAAACTTCAAATCGAATGAATCTAGGCCATAAAAAAATAAAAATATTTTGCTTTTGTCCGCTCATTTAGAACGAGCAGCATTAAAACATATTAGAAAATTACCTCTTAAATTGCCATTTTCACAATCGTCAAGTTGGGAATTGCTGTTATAAATTGTTGAACAACCAGCTCGACATAATGATAAAGGGACTATACCATAAACATAAAACAAAAGTATAGGAACACCTATTACAACAGACAAGGCAGCTATAATTGGAGAAACTACAATAGCGGCTACCACTGCACCAAATGTTGATACATTTCTTTTCCTTTTTCTTTCAGTCTTAAACTTGGAATGTATTTTTCTTCCAACCCAAATTGGTATACCAATACAAACTGCTGGTATAGCAATACAAGCTAATAATCCAATACCTATAGGTGCCCCAAATATGGTTCCAATTTGCCAAAGCAGTTTTTTTTTTTTAGACCATGGTTTTTTTCCCCAAAATGTACATCCTGAAGGGCTTAAAAAATGTAAATCAGTAATTATTTTCATGCACAGCCAACAGAATTCCGATCCACAAACAGCACAAACCATATGGTTACATGATCCATCATCCATTTTCACAATTAATACTTGACATCTTGGACATGGTTTGATGTCATCTTTATTAAAAAGTGTTGGGGAAACGTGTACATCATTATTCATGTTCCGCTGTCTGAGAATTCGTGCTCTATCACATGTTTGATCAGGGTGCCATTCTTCTTTACAATGATAACAAAATTCCATATCGCATCCTGGACTTTCACAAACAAGTCTTGGGCAAGATGCACAACTTGATGCTACAACAGCATAGCAACAATCAGGAGCTGGACACCATCTGGAATCAGGATCAGTTAGTAATACCCGTCGGACCATAAATTCCTCATATTTTTTTATCACTTCTGGTTTATTTTCCAAAAGTTTACGAATATCGTTAGGATGTAATAATGCATTACATTGAGGGCATTCTAGAAAAAAAAATTGTTATTAAATATCTAAAACGTTACAATAAACAATATTCAATACCTATATCTGTTCGAGATTCAGTTATTTCAATAGTAAGATACTTTTCAAAACATTTTTTACATGCAGTATGATTACAAATACTTGAGCAATGAATACTCTTTATGTTAGAAGGTGTACAGCATAATATACATTCTACTATTTCTTGACCAAGACTAGAGTTTTCATCAATAGTTTTATATTCTGTTTCCGAAAATATACAGTCTCCTTTCTTTGTTTATATTATTCCATTTTTATATACATAAAAATGTTTGATATTATTAAAATTAAATGCTTTATTGGTTATAAGTGTTTACCTTTATTATTGATTCATTGTTTTGAGAAATTGAGGGATTTTCGTCATCATTATTTTTTTGATCAGGGTTTCTAAAGTTTCGAACTCCATGAATAAAAAAATGATTAAGTACAGAATTTCGAAATTCGATTGTATTTTTCCTCATATTATAAAATACAAGTTGTAAAATGTTGAAATTATTTATGATGCCCAGCTAACAATCAAAATGACACAATTAACTACCCTAAAGGAGATGTAATAAAACCAGAAAAGCAATTTATGTTTTATTTACTGATATACAGAAGCGGACTGGGTCACTGGGCATCCGGGCAAATGCCCGGTGGGCCGCTCGGATATTTATTAATAAAATGGACAATTTTCACAATTTTTATAAATTTACTAATTGCTAATAGGCCGCTTGAATTATAATCACATTAAATTTATAATTTCATCAAGTTTTTTTTCATTATCTCTTATTATTTTTGTTAGGGGAGCTCGTTGACCGAGTTGGTTAAGTGGCTGGTATGATTGGTAATTTGTTGATTGGCCTTACTATGATTCCAAAACAACAAAAATATAGTATTTAAGAATATTGTATTTGCATAGGGGTGCTCAAAGTTTA
>LN483950.1:13695-41835 GCA_900002565.1 Culicoides sonorensis | reverse complement strand
AAAATAGTTCTTGCTTGGTTGGATAATAAAATAAAACAAAGGAAAAGAGGAAAAAAAAGGTAGAGTATGCCTACTGTTATGCACCCCAGGTAGTGTTATGAGGAAAACTAAAACTCATGCTGTGACGACGACGAGACTTATTTTAAATTCATTTTATATTGTTTAAAAGTGGAAGGATTGAACAAGTATTGGATTTTTTCTAATAAAATGAAATAATCGACAAGAAAAATCATCAAAAAAAATTCTTACTCAAAAGTCTAATGAAATACCTTTCACATCTGAAGCTTATCTACTCTAAAATTACAAGTTTTTGAAAAGTGAACTCAAAAACGTAAAACAAGTAAATATGCATAAATCTTAGCATGAAAATCATTCATGGACATTTCCTTAAATAATTTCAATTTACTCACTATTTAATTATTCACCTTTACAATTAAATTAAACCACCAGACTCATATTTTTACCCCGTTATTACTATTTTTATTATCATCATCGCACTTTAAATTCAATTTCAAAGGAAATTTAATAATACAAAGGAGTTTTCATACCTATTTCTATTCATTTCACAGCAGACACGTTTTGTCTGGTATCTAGTTTCATTTTTTTCTATTCAACTCGTTATAATTTCATATGAAAAATCAACAGATGAAAATCTAACTCTGTGTTCTAATAATACACATTATGATAAAGAAAATGAAAATATGATAAAATAATATATAAAAGTGCAATCCTTTTGCCTTTACTCGTTATTTACTCGAAAGAAAATACAACTTGTTCAAATAATAAATAATAATTTTACATTAGCTTACTACAGAACGCTTCTTTTATGCATTAGATGTACTGAACAAATAACAAAAGTAAACAATTTAAAGCTGATTTTTCAACATAAAAAAATACAAGAAGTAAAAAATATCTAGATTATTATTGTGTTGTGCAAATGTTGATTCTTTAATTTTTTTTTTAATATTTATGAAGAACAAATACAGGCTGCAACTTGTTTACGCTTAGAGCAAATATGAAGAATTTTATGTTGTTTATGAAGTGTATGTGCGCGCTTAGATTCACAATTACACTTAATAATACGATTATTTTTCAATCAGGTTTAAAAAAAGATAAAGTTTGTTGTTTACTTTGAAATGTAGGGTAAGAAATTGAGTTCCTGTTTCACGTTTAACCTATAAAGATGAAATCAATATGAATGTGAGTTAATTGCATCATTTTTTACAATACTCATGACTTCATCTATTAATTGAAGCCAAATAAGGATACAAACTGTATTCATCTTGATACCCTTCAACAAATTACAAGAAAATTTAATGGAGCTCCATCTTTTACACTTGATGGTGATTACAGAATGGCACAACAGAGTATCCAAGTTTCTAAAAGCATACGGCAAACCACCACTATTCAACCATAGCTTTTATTCTAACATCATAAGCAGTTATGGACTCAGAAAATTAGATTTTAATGGTTGAAATTTCCTTCGCTAACGTTTTTTAGGGCATGATAGATAGATTGTACGCTGATCATTTTCCTACTGAAGCCTCTAATCATTAGAGTCTAATGGGCTTATTGTAGTACTTGCACCTCATAGTATGCAATCTATTTCGCATTCTACTATCAATTTTAGTATGTTTATTTTATCAAATTATATTGCAATTAAATCGGTAAAGTAGAATTTTCAAATCTATTTTTTACAGGGTCCACCAACGATCAGTCAGAGGGGTTGGGGATAGAGGTGTTAATCCCATCGCATTGCATATTCCCCCCGCTATTGAAAAATTTCCCATTCTTTCGGTTAATCTTTCTTCCTCATCCCCACTTGTTGAATCAGGTGAATCATTGTTATTGAATCCTTATATACGCTACATGACACGTAGCAAAATACTTGCAATGCTTATAGTGTGAGTATTGTGAACATCGGATCCTTCTATACGGACATCCGAGAGCAGAGTATTGTTTTGGTGACTAAATAATTTTTATAATTTTAATATAATAATTAAAAGACCGAAAAGACACATTTGGGTTGAAATAATTTTTGCTGCTGATAGGATCGAATTGTGATGGAAGACGATGATCTAGACAACTGCACTACAACAACCCCCAGGGCATGTAAAATTTGTCGTATCGATGTAAATTGAAAAAGCTCTCCAGATAAATCAATTTTCAAGCGATTTCAATCGTTTAAATGAAAAAAAGTAAAACATCAGAGGCTAAACGACGTCTTAACACGGTTTGTTAAAGTGAAGCCTTATCAATTTATGGTAACATTAAAAAAACTTCGAAAAAATATTATTTTTGAACATTGACTTTTTGTGTAATTTTATTAGCTAATCATTCAGTTTCTTTTTACATTGTATTTTAATTTTATTTTTTTTTCTTTGTTTTCTCTTCTAAATTTTCATACACAACATGAAAAAATGTATTTGCAATCTAATCACATTTGCATGAATTGTATTGATTGAAATCCAAACTTTTTTCTTAACCTTAATTATCTGAACCTTTTTTTTGTTGTTTATGTAATTTAATGCGAATCGTTTTTGATTTTATTTAAATATAAATCTCTTATCTTTAAAAATATTTTTTTTTATTTTCATTTAAATTTATTTTTATTATAAATAATTATTTTACAATTCTATATCCTAAAATTTTCTCATATTTTAACTCGTTTATTTTAATTTTGTATAATATCTAATAAATTTATTACTTTTAAGACAACTAATTATCCCTTATTTTACTTTTACGTATCAAATTAACTCTCATGTTCATTAATGATTTAGCATATTTATGATTAAATTACTTTGCCATGAATAATAATTCGTGTTTAAATCTCTCTTTTTTTACATTTATTCCATTTTGACTACATTTAAAGTAAAATTTTATGGTATCATAAGAACAAAAAAAAACAAGGCGTCTCCATTCTCGTAATTCTCTCTATTTTATGTCTTAATGATTCAATTAATTCCATTTACTTTAATTTTTTCATTTTCGTTATGACTCGTCTGCAATCTTATCATGTTCAAACAATATGCAAAAACTTACCTCTTTAAGAATCAGTGAAACGTATATAAAATGCTCAAGAATGCGGTAATGAGAAGTTATAATAATAAAATATACATTTAATTACATTTGCTTTGAACTTATTTAAGTTAGTTTGAGATGATAGCAAAATGTTCTCTTTTCCTTTTTGAGTTTAACATCAAATTTATTTAATTTTATTATTAACATGATTGTGGAATCTTGTATCAGAATTATTATAATTATATTTATTAAGCTTTTTGTGTGGCTGTGTACAAATATTTCACAATTTATTTATTTATATATAAATTTTGTGTGTTTGTGTCTGTCATTAAAGTGAATTTCAATTATTTATCCTAATTTTGGGTTCAAATGAAGAGAAAGATAATACGATAATTAAATAAATATAGGAATAAATTTGTGTCAAGGCAACCAAAAACTTTATCATGAAATACATCTTGAGACACTTGTCTCAATTGATGAAATTTAATCAAATTTGAATTGGTTATTTATAATTTGAATTGGTTTGTTTATCATGAAAGAATTATTTTGACATTGCAATTAAAAATCATGAAAATGAAAGCAGTTGACCGCAACAGCTCGGAATAGATTTCATCGTCTTTGGGATATTTTGCGAGTTGAAAAAGCTTCGAAGCTCAAAACTTAAACTGCACATTCTTTGATCATCAGATCAGATTTCTAGGGCGGACTTAGAAGAGAACCAGCACTCAGACCTACATGCGGGTCCATTGTCCATACCCATTATCATCATATGTGATGAGGAACGAACCAAATTTAGAGAATCAACTAAAGAAATAAGTCCACTAGACCTGGTTCAGTTCAGGAAAGTGACCACACCTTCTCAGATAGCTAAGCAGGGCAGACAATTTCACTATTATGATGGAATCAATACTGGGAAAGTACTCACCCAGCGTGATTCCACGCTATCTGGCATGCTTGTGACATACACAAAGCAGATGTGCAGCAGTCTCCTCTTGTTCAGAGCAGCATCTGCACATTATCTGACCATTGTGGCCTGAGAATCTTTCGATCCGAAAATTTAAATTTAGCGGTTTTTTTTTTGATTTTTTGGAAAAATTCCTCTGTTTTTAGACATTCCCAAATTTCCCTTATCTAAAATAAGTATATCCGCAGCTACGTTGCTTAAGTTCCATGATTCGGCCAGATAATAAAATAAATATTTTGACAACAAAAAATGTCACTTAATTTTTTTGGAATTATTTTGCTTACTGATTGTGCTCTTAACAATCTAAAGACATTTTTTTCGTTTAAATTTTCTTACATTAAATTTATTTTTTTTACATTATATACAAAAAGTACTATTTCTTACTCTTATTTTTTATTTGAAGAAAATATTTGAAAAATAAATAATAAAAAATCATCAAGCAAAAAAATGGCAGTTAAAAGCTAAAAATCATTATTATTTTTTCAATATTTTTTGAAAATATTGATAAAAATAATATTTATACAAAACTTTTAACATTTTAAATTAATAAATTAAAAAACGTTTTTAATGTATTTTTCTATATTTTTTTTTTACAATGGAGCCAAATTGAAACCAAATTTTTTTTAGTGGCATCTTTATGAAATTAAAGGCGATGGTTTTTGGTTTTATTTATTTAAAGAAAACTTTGATAAATGTAAAAAAAAATAAAATTAATTGTTATTTCAAAAAACATTTACTATAATACAATTTTCATCATTTCCATCTTCATCGTAATTTAATAAAATTTATGTTTTTCGTGGCTTAAGTGGCCTTCCATTGAATAAAAATTGGGTTTCTTTTTATTACATTTTTTTTATCTTATTACACACAAAATATATATTTTTTATTTATTTATTTATAAAATGAATTCTTATTAAATTTCGTGCACACACACACTTTAACTTTTCACCACGACCATTCATTATTTATTTTTTTTTTGTTTGATAATTGCGTGAGTACTTTCATATAAACATCAATTATTGTTATGCGTGACAGTGATATTCAAGATATGGGAAATTTGATTAATTCAATTGCATGCTGAGCTGTTGAGTGAGAGGATTTAATTAAGGAGTTGAGGAAACATGCAAAGGTCTCGACTTTCGTTGTGGGGTCACTTAACCCATTAACCGCCTCTCCTAGAAATATTGAGTTTAGGGCAAAACTTTCTTCTAGGATTTGTTCCTTGCAAAAAAGTTTCTCTTCGATGAAAACTTTGAGTTTCATACAAAAATTTTACAAGAGAGCTGGTTGATAAAATATGCCTTGAAGTTACAACATAAGCTTTGTGGTATGACAAGAAATTTGGTTGAATACCATTGATTACATTTCAACATTTCATTTTATTTTATGTTTTTTTTTAAGTTAAGAGCTTTTTTCAACATAAAACATAAAAATTTTTCTCCATAAATAAATAAACAAAGTATTTCCTTCTATTAAATTATTTTTTTACTTGATTAATAATAATAAAAAAAAAATTAAAAAGAATTAGTGTGGTTTATTTTGTTGTTTTTTTCACTCACTTACATATAAATGTGACTCACTTTTATATATTTTTATGGTTTTAACATTAAACGTCAAAATTATTGTTAGATCTTCAATGACAGATATCAAAAAGGTGTGTTTTTTTATTTAACGACTTTCTATGGTTATGAGTTATGATAGTTATCAATTTTTATATTATTTTAAGAATTTTTATAATATTATTTTATTTGAATCATAAATCATTTAATTTTATTCATATATTTATATAAAAACCATTTTCATTATTTTATTTTTTTTTCTTAAACTTATTTTTTTAATATACTTTTACTTTGTATAGATGCACTTTAATAATTTTTTTATCATTAAATATTCTTATTATTCTTATTATTTTATCATAGAAATTAAATCTATTTTTTTTATTATTTTCGTATAATACACAATAAACTTTTATATTTTATTATATTATATTTTTTTTTTCTTGAAAAGTTACTTACTGTTTATCTCAAATTTCTTTTATACAAAAACGTTGTCACTACTGCTAAATAATATTAAATTTATCAAAGAAAGTACGCAAAGAATAGCAAAGTTGATGATTGTATTCGTTCTACTATTACAGTTGAATATAATTGAATCAGATGATGAACTGCCGTAATGGGTGACACCTAAACCTAATATCTCTGTATCTGATAATCGTTCGCCACACAAAAAGAAACAGGTGATACGGTGATAAAATTGAAAGAAAATGGAAGAAAAAAAAATTACAGGTAAAGTAAAATGAAAGAATATTATTATAATGATAATCATAATAATGGTTGAGTTTGCCTTGTTGCTCGATTTATGCGATATCCTGTGAGTGTGTGTGTGTGTGTGTGTGAATGATAAAAAAGCGATAAGAATATTTTTAGTCATAAAGCAAGGTAAGAAAAAAGAATTTTTATGTCTTTTGCTGTAGCACAATCTTTATCCCATTTATATGTGTGTTGACACAAATTTATGTTCGTGCTTTATTGTATTTCGTTTAAATTCAGGCTTTTAAATAAAAATGGTTACCATAAAAATTGTTGACAATCTCGAGAATTTTCGGTATTTATTTGTGCACCAGATGAAAATAAAATAATGATATTAAAAAGGTGAATACACACATTTAGATATTAAAGGATTCCAGTCGAATTTGTGATAAACAAAAAACAAAAAAAAACGTGTGTCTGGATAATAAATTTAGATTTTGTTTTTTTTTCGAAGCAAATAAATTTGTCTGGCAATGAAACTTTTTAAATTAAATCAAAGTAAGTGCTTCAATGTTTGTTTGTAGGAAAGTGATTTAAAATTTTGTAACTTTTCATGAAATGTGATAAAACTTTTCTTAAATTTTACTTTAATCGATACTAAAGTTATTAGGATTGTGGATGTTAAAGTTATTCAAATTCAATTTATCTGAAGAAAACTGATAAGTAAAAGACACCTTCACTCTAAATACGTTTCCCGTCGCGGCTTATACGGTTTATAAAGTGACCTGAAGCAAACTTGTAGAAAATATTTCAGGCTAAAATTTTGCTTAAATGAGAGAGTCAATATTTCAAGTATTAAGAGGCCCCGTAAATTACCGTCGTAAATTCCCGTCGGAAGGGAAGCCGCGACGGGAAATGTATTTTCGGTGTTTGGATAATATTTCCATATCAAAGTGAATTAAGAGCCTCCGATTTGCCTTAAAATTTTTTTTTTATTTTATTAATATGATCGGCCTTGCTCTTTTTGAAATTTGCCAGAATGCCCACATGGCTAATCCGTCACTGTCCCAATCGTATTAGATCAAGGTCAGTGTCTTTCCTTTAGGCTTTTGAGCTCTTTTTACGCTTTCGAGTCCCTTTTCTGCACTAATTGCTCTTGAATGAATATAAATTATTTATCTTTCTGAGTGTAATAAAGAGCATAAAAGTGCTAAAAAGTGCAAAGAAGAGCAATGAAGAGTACAAAACTATGTGATTAGGAGCAATAAAGTGCAATAAAGAGCATAAAATAGCTAAAAAGAAGAGTCCAAAAGAACATAAAAGTGTAAAAAAAAGCAAAGAGCAGGTAGGCGCGATTTACGGGTGCTATAAAGTGCTTTAAAACGCAAAAAAAATCACCAGAAAGAATAAAAGTCATCCAGTATTTATTTATTTTAATTCTCATTGATTAAAGTAAGTCACAGACCACAATAGGACTCTTTGAGACCGCGGTGGTGCCCTTGTAGAACCTAACCTAACCTAAAGTAAGTCAAAATTTCATTCATTGAAATCTAAAACAAATCCTTAAATTTAAAAGACAAACAAAGGCTCATATCACCTTAGGCATTTAAAATCTTAAGAAATTTGATTATGTCAATAACAATTACAGACTATCTTTTATTCCAGTCTACATCATTAAATAATTTACTTCAAATCCAACATAACAAAGCATTTCAAATTCATGTATTTCCCGAAGCTCAACTATTATTTGATCAAATATTGTGAAAACACATAAAAGCTTTGATGTCAACAACATTGAATGACATTTTGTGTTCAAACTAAATATTACGCTTTTATGTATACAAAATCAATTAAAATCAAAATAAATAAGTTTTCTGTCAAGCCTTGCTTGACTTTCATGCTCTATTATTGTTCACCTATTTATGTTTTTGATGTATTTTAAAATGATATTTTGTTTGAGTTTAATAAAAAAAATTATATCATTTAATAAAAAATATTTCAATATTAACATCAATTTTGATTTTTATGTGAGTGAGAAAAAAATTAATTAAAATATGTTGAAATATTGAAAAATTTGTTTCAATAAAACCCTTTTTTTATTTATTTATATTAAAAATATTTTAAAAGTCATGTGTGAAGGCAAACTCAACTTCCGTTTTTTTTGCGTGGTATAAAATAAGCGAGACAAAAAATAAATTTCATAACATTCGTAAATTTACTTCATTCATAAATATTAACAACAACATCCTACAATTTTTCTACACTCTCTTGAGGCAATTTTAAGGCAAACCCAAGCGATAAAATGTATTTTAATAAAAGAAAAACATTGAAATAAACTGTCTCTCTGCAATTTCTTTGAAAGGAAAAAGAAGAAAACTTCAAGAAAATAAAATTCTATTTACCTGTGTGTGATGTTGAAAATACAAATCGTTCAGAAAAATCACTCCATCCATAACGATTTCTAAATAACAGGAAAAGAAAAATAAAATACATATAACTTTTTTTTCTTTTTATATTGTTTTGTGTTATTTTTTTTGATATCAAAGTTCCTTGTAATGAGAAAAGAGCTCATTTAGTGTATTAAAAGTTCATGTTATAATCACTTGTTTCTTGCTTTTCAAATAATAGCACACGGTAATTTAAGACAAATAAAAAAAATGAACACAAAAAATTCTAAGAGTATGGAAACTGTAATTTTGACTTGCAGTCTCGGTCATAACTTAAATTGAATTGAATTGAACTGAAAAATTGATTTTTCTGAGAGCTTGCATAAAGAGGATCAGAGTTTCATTTACGACTTGGGATCTTAATTTTTGAGTTTTTCGAACATCGGTGTGACTTGTGTCATGTTAACGCCCAGTTCAAATACGATGGAAAATAAAGTTTGTCTCTTACTTGAACGTCACTGATATACAAAAGTTAGCTGTAATTGTGCATTTAAAGATTTTATTTAAACGAAATGAAGATTTAATTTGATGTTTTCTTTTTATTTTTCCTAATCTGAGGATTTTCTTATTTTTTATTTATGATTTTGTTTTTTTTTTGTGGTCGTAAACCGTTTCTATGGCCGTACATTCTTTAAATCTTCATAGAAAATAACAACTTATTTTCCCTACTTATTCTCGCTACGTATAATTTTATTTTACGATTATTATTTTTTTTATTTTTTTCAGATGATGATCTCTTCTCACGCATATGAAAGTAGACATTTACCTTGATTGAACTTTAGCCTCGTACTGTTGATCTGGTTCAAGTCCCCTTATAAAATAGCTCATCCCTTGTGTATAATGATGTGAATATATAACTGCTGGTAAGACAACGTCACGCCATTCTGTCCTTGACAATGAACCAAAGGTGTTTGTGCTAAAAGTACCGGGATAATGGACACCACCATACAGATTATTGTAATCTGGCTTGTCATGAATATCTAATGCCTGTATTTATTATTGTTTTGAGTTAAAAATAGAAGAAAAAAAAAGAAAACCATGAATGAAAATGAAAAGTACAATAAAATTTTAGTACGGTTAAAGTAAATTTTATAATAAATTAAATGAAAAGGGATTTCATTCAAAGAAATGTCTTTAAACATAAACTTACATTAAAATTGTATCCATTTGAGGATGAGGATGATTGTTTAGTACCCAAGAAACTTGTGCCTGAAATTGAACCAGTTTTATCGAAGTATGTGGGATCAACAGGATGTTTAATGTCAATCAAATCATCAGCTAGCATTTTGTAATACAATCGATATTCTTCAATGGGTGAATATGAGTCGACTGTCCATGAAATGTTGTATTTGTCCTTCCATTGACTGAGGGGTGTCGAACGGAAAATTGCTGCTCTTGGTTTTCCAGTAAGTGTGATCGTTTTCCTACTTTTACCTAGTTGGTTGTCGGCTACACACGAATAATTGCCAAAATCTTGGGCATGCACTCGACGAATCAGCAAAGTGTTACGTGCACCCCTACTTTCAAGTGTATATCTTTCGGTTTGATCAATTTGCATGGTATCCTTATACCAAGTGACCTAAACAAATATGAAACGGAAGAAAAAATGAAAAATGAAAAATATTCATATATAGCAACATGTTAAATATGTCTTACCTCAGGCTGTGACTCGCCATGTACAATGCAAACAAGGACCGCTTCTTGACCTTCTCCAGAAAAAACAACACTATTTTCGACGTTGATTTCCGGTGGATCTGCAAATAATATAATAAAAAAAATAAATTGTAAATGAATCATAAAATACATCTAAGTCTTCAATCAGAATCAGAGAAACCTTTTTAAAAAAATACAATTAAATTTTAAAAGTTATAATTTTTGCATTGTATTAAATTTCCTTGAAATACGAAAAATACGGAAGTAATTGTATATGTTAAAATTGTTTTTGACATTTTAAACTGTTTTTCCCTAAATAGACATGTCAAGAAGGTTAACCACAATTCATGACCATTTATTTCGTGCAGAAACTCTATTAAAAAAATTAAAACATGAAATGAAAAACCATTTTTATTTAATTTCATTTTAAGACAAAACACACACACAAAAAAAAATAAAGTATAATTCTAATTAGCTTTTCAAATCCACTTTTCGCTATCCCATTCACAGAGAAAATGGATGCTTCTTGACAGTAAAATATAATCATTTCCATTACGCGCGTTATTTTTATATAATAATAATTTGTAGAACGATAATATTTTTTATTCTTAATTAAAAAAATGGAATAAAACATGAAAAACCTTTTTTTTTGTACTTCTTGCGCTCTCATTACTGTTCAAGTGTGTATTTGGATTACACGACTACACTTTAACATGCACGCGAAGTTTTTATTTTATTTTATAAACTCACATAAAAATTTGAAAAAAAAAATATAAAGTAAAATTTTATTATTCGAATGATGGTAATGAAGGTAGTGTATGGTTTTTTTTTAATAAGCTAAATAGTTTGTTTATTAAAAATAAAATTCTTCAAATGATGTAAAAGCCAGGATAGTGTTTCAGTCTGGTCATGCTAACTTACTTTTTTTGCTTACTTATTGGTTTATTACATGAACGAAACTAATGGAAGTCTAAAAATAAAATAACTCTGAAATAAAAAATGGCAAGCTGTAAGAAAGGGGAGGAAAATTTCCGTGATAGTTGGCCTCACATTAAAAAGATGTTCGCTTTTTAATGATTACAGGCTACGATTACAAAATAAAAAGTAAATATTTGTTTTCTATTAACATGCACTTTGCACTCTTCAGTTTAAGTTACGTTAAAAGAAAATTCAAGTTAATGCAAGCAATTTTAAAAAGCTGTTTTCATGTCTTAATTACTAAGATGAAAAAAATGGATTAAACATCTTGAGATTATGAAAAGAAAACTCAATTCCTAGACATTCACTTCAATTCACTCAATTCAACCAAAAAAGAAAAATGTCACCACAATCCCATTATAATTTTTTTCCCTATTCAGATTTCTCATTCATTTTTTTTTCTCTCATGAATGTAAAACAAAAAGAGCTCTAACATTTGATACTTTTTTCCTCATTCATTTGTCTCAGTTGACTTTTTCATGTTCCCTTACAAATTTTTTTGTTTCATATTAACAATGAGCATCACATTTTAACATGTAAATCTCATGATTACTTGATGATAATAATACCATACCACTAGCAAAAAAAACTGCGTCTGATTACAGTGAGATTTTGAATGCATTTACAATGATTACAAAAAAATGCAGCTCAGCACGTCTAAATGGAAGATTTTTATAAGCGCATTCTCATTTCCATCGTCCCAGATGGAAATGTTGTCATGAAATTACAGGTATTAAGGTCCTGAATGGAAGAAAACTATAATGAAAACGAAATTTACCTTCAAAT
This sequence comes from Culicoides sonorensis, assembly GCA_900002565.1. Lineage (NCBI taxonomy): Eukaryota > Metazoa > Arthropoda > Insecta > Diptera > Ceratopogonidae > Culicoides > Culicoides sonorensis. The sequence continues at coordinate 29,737 of LN483950.1, read as the reverse complement.
ACATTCAAATTTCAATAGAAATAGAAGTTTTTGTAATGGTAACCCGTCATAAACAGCCATCTTCTGGACTCAAAACTCATATTTCATTCAATTTAAATGGAAAATGCACTAAAACTCATAATATGAAAGCACATAAAGAATAAAAAATATAAAAAAGCCACCCAAGCTTTCACATCTTATGTTTTATTATTATTTGCATTGTTCTTTGTTTTCTGAGTGTGACGCGTTCTTATTGTTGTTATTATTTTATCACATGCTAAATATGTTTCATTTTTGTGATTATTTGTTACTGTGTATATTTTTTTTTATTATTAAATATGTAAGAGTATTTTGTTGTAAGAAAAGGATTAAGCATCGTCAACATACCACAAAATTTTATGCGTATTGCATGTTCAATTATTAATCACGCAAAATATTTTAAGAAAAATGTTAAATTTTTATGGTTTAAATGAAAAACAGTACATAAAATTAAAAGTTATCTATGCAAATTTTTATCGGGATATAAAAAGCTTGGTGTTCTTTTCATGTAATGAAAATTGGACTCCAAGAAATAAAAAAAAATATTTTCAAAGCCACTATGGAAAAAAACTTGCGGATTTTGATCAACCAGAGTCAAAAACATTTGGTTTTATGGTTTTTGACCTTCAATAGTTGGAACCCACTTGTACCTACTCTCTCAACCCAAAACCAACCCAACCACTGGGGCACTAATTAAAAGTGTAAAGATCGATTTTTTTTTTTGCTTTTTCTTCTTCAAAATCCCAATCATAATCATAAAATACAGTATTTTTTGAGTGAGACGTGTATTTCCTTTCTTGGGCTTGAATTGACCATTATCCAATGCCAGTCTACAAAAAGGTGTTAAGACGCACAAAAAAAGACTAACAATCTTAACGCCCGTGCAAAATCGAGACTTCAACGCCAATTTCACTCCAATGTAAAATCCTGGAACATTTCATGGTAATAAACTCAGAAAAATAAAACATTTAAATTGACTTTCCCAACCAAGCTTACACTCACTTTTCACAAACAATAAACATCCATCAGTGTTCCCTTCACTCATTATTAAAATTCTTCAACAAAGATATGAAAAACCCATTATGATTGAGTCATAGATAAAACCAAACAAACAAAGCGCAAACTATGAAAGCTAACTAAACACTAAAACCCTTAAAACAAAATATACACGGTTATAATCCTTAAGTGCCACTTTCTATACAAGGAAATAAAGGAAAATGTTACAAAAAAAAATAATGAACAATAAATACATGTTAATATATTACGCGAGATATGCAAAAAAAAACTACTACGTGTAAGTATATAAAAAAATTATAATAAATATACAGAGTTAACGCGCCATATCCGGTCTTTTATTTGACGCGACACGCAAATCAACAGGCACGACATGAACTCAGCAGTATGTTAAATATCCAATGTGTGTGTTTGTGTGTGTGTGTTAATGTATTTTAAAATAAATGAGAAAACAAACAACCCTTGTTGAATTTTTACATCAAATGCCATTCACAATTACATCACAAAAACAGAAAAAACACACACTGGTGAAAATGATTTTTTACGACGAATAAAAAGGATATGAAACTTAAACTACATTAATATTTTTATTTTTTTGTTTGTATGTTTTACATTTCATTTGTTTTTTTTTATTTTAATGTTATTTGATTCAAATAACTTGATTAAATTTCTATGTGCATTTTAAAAATTATAGCTTTTGTAAATAAATAAAATGAAAAACAAAAAAAAATTAGAAAATAAAAACAAGGGAAATGAATGAAAAGAATTAATGGCTTTAGATATGTAATTTACATAAAAACGTACTAATAAATGTAAAAAAAAAATTAATGTATAGAAAAAAATAAAAATAAAAGGAAAGTGGATTTTAAATGAGAGACTTTTAGACGTCTGTTGGTCAATTATTTTGATATGTAAATTTTCTGTTTTTTATTCTCTTAATTTGAAGTTTTTTTTTTTATTTTAAATGAAATTAAACGTTTAAATTTTTTTTTCATTATTTTCCTTCTAATGACCTTGTAAAATATATTACACCTCACCCTTTTATTTCATGCTTAACATGTAAAATTCCAAAGTTCGTTCATTCATATTTTAATTCAAAAATCTATACAACGAAATGCTTAAAAACATAATCAAAATCCCATTATCATCTTTAACAAACAACACAATCCCAATATTTTTTTGCTTTTGCACGTAAATTCATATGTGAACATACTTGACACAGATACAACTTTTAACAAGCTTGTATATTCATATAATATGAGAATATGGTATTTAGACTAGAATATTTTACTTATAGATAGTCTCGAAAAACCTAATAAGAGAAAGATAATATACATAAAATATTTTAAAGCAATATATCATCATGCAGGAATTTAAACAAAAATTTATTTGGTTCATAACATTTTACCACAAAGATAATCTCTCTCTTGTAATTTAAACTTTTCATTTTAACCTACATGTGTGTTGTCTTTTGTAAACAGGTATTCGAAGGTTATTTTAATACAAACTTGCTATGAAAAAGTAATGTATGATTATCGAAATTGACAGAACTTTAAATAAAATGAAAACAGGAGAAATTCTAAGAATCAGGGTTCAGAAAAGTGCGTTTTGATGAAACTGAGATCAAGGAATGACATTTTCATGAAATTTGTTTATTTATTCTTTCTCTTCATAAGACTTGCCAGTGACCTAGGTCCTTGAAGGCATGGCTTTCATCTTCATGAAACTTAAATCTATTAATCTATATACTGCATAATTTTTTTTATCGTAAAGACATCTACTGTTTGCTGCGTTAAAATAATGAAGTACCTTGATACGGTGTGGTAGTATCAAATTTTATCTGTTCCATACAGATTGGTACCAGCTTGTGATTCCCATCAACATGGAAACACGCTAAATTTATAGCCATTCGCAAATTAAATAAACCTGGCTCATCACCATCTGCTTACCGCCCAATTAGCTAACTAAGTACGTTAAGTGAAGTTCTTGAACGTATAATCTTAGTAAGACTAACCAAACACCTCAAAAATAATAATATTATTCAACCCGAACAGCATGGATTCAGAGAAAATCTATCAACAGTAACACAATTACACAAAATAAAAAACCATATTCAAAATGTATTTCACCAAGAAGAGTCAACTGGTATGGTACTCATAATCATTGAAAAAGCGTAAGGTCGAGTATCGAACCCAAACCATCCAATTGCAAAGCGAATGCTTTAATCACTGGACCAATGAAGCGAATTGCTGAATAAAAAAATATAACGGGTTTTTCTTATATAACTTTGTGGTCCGTTAGTTGTATTCCTGATGATAAAGTCATTTTTCACTTGAGTTTTCACAAGGCTATTCACGATTTTATAAAGCAGTAAGCCGTCGGCTTCCAGACGCCTAAGCCATAATAACTTCAAGCCTAGTATTTTCAGTCGTTTATTGTTTGGAACGTAACAAATCTGGAATTTCTTGAAAATAAAACGAGTTAGCAGTTTCTGCACTCTTTCAACACTTTCGATTTATAGTGGGGTGACCAGATCACACTGCCGTATTCTAATTGAGTGCGCACTAGTGTATCAATGAGGTACACAAGGCTTTGTAGTGATCTGGTGCTGAATGTCTGGTTCTTGCCACAAAGCCAATCGTTCAAACCAAAAAATTAAAATGAATTTGTTTTTAAATAGTTATTTAAACTTTTTTACGCTCTGAATCGAAAATCCTGAACCCAATCCAAAACAAATGACCAAGATATAACTGTTTGAAAGAAAAAAACTGTCCTCGCTCCGATTGACCATTCTGAAGACATGGACATTATGTACAGTGACAGCGGACAAACCAATGGCAAAAGAGCCTTTTTTATGAAAATCCTTGTAACATGGTTTTTAATCCAAATGTTTAATTCATTTTAGCACATGTTACTCGGTATTCTTGTATAAATATGAACAATTGAACAACCAGTTGCTAAGATCATGAAAAATTACGAAAACACTTTAATTGAATAATAGAAACATTCATGAATTCATAAACTTTCCGTTCAGATTTCACATTTCAGGCAATTTAAACGACCTATTTCATTGTAAGCACATATTGGAATCGATCAAAACACCACACTGACATTATTCAAATGACTTCACAACGTTCATTTTGATGCACAAAATGTACAAGCTACGTCCAAAAAATGAATAAATTCGAAATATATCAGTCAGATAATAGTTCAAAAGACATCCTCACACAAAAAGTTTTGATAAAGAACGTCTTTGAAAATTTTGTAAGTACAAAAATTCCTTTAAGATTTTCTTTTTCAAATATTTTTTCAAGTTACTTTTAAAATTTGAATTTTTTTAAATAAACCAGACCATCGCAAAGTTTTGCATATATTTAAACAACTAAAATGGATAAGAACATCCATATTCATATTAAGTCTTTTGGGAAAATTTCCATTTTTAAACTTTATCAAAACAAATCTTCTTGTTTATATCAAAACAACATACATGGGGTTTTGCAATACAACAGAGAAAATTGTATTATATTTGCGTAATCTACCATAATCTTGTTTAGAAAAACATTTTTTCTATGGTTTATGTGCAATGTGAAAAGAGGAGTATCATCCTCAATGAATACACAAGTGAGAATTCAAAAATAAATATCTAATGTAAAAGAAAAATAACAACAATCACAATTGAATTGATATTGTTAGGTATTGACCGACATAATTTTTTGTACTCTTGAAATGAAAATACATGAAAAAATGTATGAATTTCATATTATATTGGATTATAATCAAGTTTCTTGTCATTGCAACAATTTTATATAAATGTAACAGTTTTTTCCTCTCATATTCATGTTAACCTGCAAAATTCTAATACATTTAACACCTTTGTCTCATCCTTGATTACATTTCTAAATAAAATACTTTTATGCAACAACAGATTCAAAATAACAACAAACTCTAACTAACCATCAACTAACTAGTTCAGTAAACATATTAAAAATGAAATAAAAAAACCCTGTTAATACAATGTAACACATATTTACTTTGTTCATTTTCTGCATTTCCAATGATTTCATGGTGGTGTTATTTTGTTGTTTTGTTACACTTTATGTGCAAACTGTAAAAGTTACTTTTTTCACATTCATATTTATATGTGTTGTCGCCAATAGCAATATAGATGTGGTGTCACACCGTAATTCTGTGTCACAGTTGGATTGTGACCAGATTTCATTTTTCTACATGTTTTTTTTTGCATTTTACAAAATCTGAGGCTTAAAATGTTACTTTTTATGCAGAAATGAGATTAGAAGTTTTTTGCGTGTGTAATTTTTAATCATGGATGAAGAGAGGATTGGAAAAAAAAAGTCCATGAATATTGATTTTAAACTCGGTTGAAATGAAAATTGCTTAAACTTTATGATTTTTCCTGAAAAATGTCAGAAATACCAAGGAAAATGCATCAACAACAAAATTTAATTAAATGAAAACTAATTTTCTAAAATTAAATGTCAATGATACTTAACATGAAAAATATGAAAATGAAACCTCATCAAAAGATTAATGAGAAAATTGAACTAAATTATGTGTCATTTCAATGCTTAAGGTATGATCATCATAAAAATAAAAAACAATAATGACACAAAAGTAATCATAATTTATAATAAACTGTCTAGACATATTTTAGTGATAAATGAGAAAAATTCACGCTATTGTTTTTTTTTTATTTTCATTATTTGAAAAATGATTTGTTATAAATTTAATTTGAATTTTCTTTTAATTATAACTCTCAATTTAAAATTCATGTTCGCAAATAATTAAGACTGACAAACATAGAGGTCACTAGAGTGCATTTTTCCTTAAAATCACCAAAAAAAACGCAAATCATGAAAATATGTTACGTAATTATTAAAATAAAAAAAATAGAAGGTCATTCACAAAAATAAATAAAAATTGAGTCTTTGTTACAGCAAAACTAATAATAATAAATAAATGAAAGGGAAAAAAATGCCTTATCATGTGAGTTTCTTATTAAATGCGTAAAATAAGGATAAGATTAGCCTTAATCGAATATTGTTATGTAAAAATAGAGGAAAAATCGATGTATGATTTAATTTGTATTCAAGAGAGAGCAAATTTCAGTAAATATCCGTGAAATTACTTTTTGATAGGCAATAATGAACAAAAATTGGATGTTATTGTGCCTGTTAATTTCATGAAAATGTTAAATTTGATTTAATTTTGAAGGAAAAGGTATAAAAACCAAGAAAAATAAATTTTTGCAAAATAGTTTTACTTTGACTTCCATAACAGACAGTTTAAAGTTAACATGGAGCAATTAACTCCACTTGATCTTAGCACTAAAAGGCAAACAATCGCCTTGCAAACAATTAAACATATTGTTAACTTGAAACAAAAGCCTATTATCTTGTCTTGTCTTTATTGTTCAAAGTCTTTTGATCGTCCATCACTTTTAATTCGCCATACACGCTCACACACAGGCGAAAAACCATATGGGTGTTTGACTTGTAAGAAAGCATTCAGTACATCGAGCTCCTTGAACACACATCAACGGATACATAGTGGACAAAAACCACACATTTGTCCTGTATGCTCGAAATCTTTCACAGCAAGTTCGAATTTGTATTACCATAAAATGACACATCTCAAGGTAAGTCACACTTAATCATCAACATTTCCAGATAAATTTTCAATTTAATTTTCATAGGAAAAACCACACAAATGTGCAATGTGTCCTCGCACATTTGCCACGCCCGGTGATTTGAGAATCCACCTTTTTGTACACACAGGTAAACATCCATTCAAATGTCAACATTGTGGAAAAGGATTTGCTAAGCGTAGTTCTTACACAACTCATACAAAAATTCATCTTTCCCACTCAAAAATTTAATCTCAAGGAAGATTCCAAAAAAAATTAAAACTATTGTCAAAATGAAATAATAAAATCACAAGTAGTAGGAATAACCTGACAATGATAATTCTCTGTTTGACTTGTTTACATACAATTATTGGTTTGCCACAACTTTTACTCTGAAAGGCAAAATTAAATCTATGAGAAAGCCGGATTATCGTCAAATGTTTATATTTGGTTTTACAATTTTGTATTTATTTTTCTCATAAGTAAAATAATTGTGAACAAATATTCTTTTTCGTATCAACATTTATCTGAAAAAACAAAAGAGAAAACATTAGTTAAGTACGATATCCAATACAAATTTTATAGTTTTCTTGTCTTTTTTTTACATGGAAAAACATTTCATATCTTTTTTTTACCTTACTCGTGTTTTTGTTGTTTTTTTTTCAGAAAGATAAACAACACAAGTGAAAATGTATCTACCTTTAAATTTCATTCATATTCGGAGTGTTGCTTTAAGCATATTATATCCTCCTCTTGTCTATCTTTCCCATGTATTACTTATAATGCTCTTATTTCACACACAAACATGCATAAATTGGTTTTTGAGGACGATAAAATAGCATTTCTGTGTGTCGTCTTTTGTTTATGTTAAAATTGCATTTATTTCTATACCATTTTCAGGCTCCTTTTATTTTACACTCACACACACACAAAATACAAGATGAGTTTATATTGTTTTTGCATTGTGTATCTGTGTATATATTTTGCTTCAAAATGAAGATTCCACAAAAGCCACAATCAAATTATCTACTAACGTTTGTGTTCGTTAAAATAATACTCTGTATATATTTTTAAATGACACACTCACACAGATACCGAGCACAAAATTGTTCAAAAAATTTTTAGAAGTTTCATTTAAAAAGAGTAGATTAGAAGAGAAAAGAGAAACATTTATATTGGCAAGAATTGAACCAGAAACCTTAAAAGCATTAAGTGGTATATGGTTTATATTGGGTATATTAAATGAAGAAAAAAAATTTACATTGAATGCACTTCTAGTCGCAATAAAATATTCCATTTAAATGGACGAAAATGAAATTTTGTATCCGATTTTTTTTAAGCGTTAATTTATTTGAAATGACTGCAAAACTAAAATAAAGTCGTTGAAAAGTGCTGCACTTTCGAAAAATTTCGCTACAAGTCAAACCGAAGTAAAATATGCATTATACTCTGAACACAACTCATCTCAGAATGGGTAGAAAGCATCTTCACAATCCAAAGAGTTTGTGAACTGTTCAAAGAAAAGATCAGAAATTATCTTACAATTGGATAAAAAGACATCAGACAGCTAACCATTAACGGCCCTGGCATTCTGTATGATTTACTTTAAAATTTACGCTAAAAATAACTTTTACAAACCGATCGACGACAGCCTTTTGGCATTTGCCAGATTGCCCGTATGGCCAATCCACCACTGTCCATCGCCCTTTACTGTAGTTAACACTGATCCTAAAGTTATCTTAAGATTTTTTGACAAATTGCATGTATTGAAGGAGCACTAAGATTCCTTCGTAAGGAGAAGCACAAAAGACCCTATAGGTCGGAGCACTCCACTGTAGGAAAAAGAAATGACACTCGGAGTAAGTCTATGAAATTCAAGCCCGTGACCAACTAGTTGAAAAGCCGATGACTAATGAGACACCATTAGACTACCTCGAAATGTTTGGTCACGCGTGAAGTTGCGAGTCGAATGGTGGTTCCACGACGTTTCATTTTACCGTGAGCTTGCATCTTAACTACTTTATGCATGGTTTAACTCCTTATAATTTACGTACAGAGCGCGTTTTCCGCTATCTATACACATACGAATTTGTTATAACGTTATACTTTGCATAAAGCGGGCGTAAGTGTCTTTTGTTATTTTCATGAAAATTGCATTTTCTCATTTAATAACATTACCTTAAATTTGAAATAACAAGAAACTTTTGACTTCATTTAAGATACAAACAATAAATTTTGTTAGTTATCTTACACAGTGATATTTGACATACAGCAGTGTGTAGAAAAATTGTGCACACTATGATCTTAAACAACCTTGAACTGCTGGTACAAAATACTCGCTCATCTTTGTATAAAACTTCATGAAGAAATTTGACCCCACAAACGTCCTTTAAGTGTCAAACGTAGGTCCTCGGTTCTGCGAAATTCGACTAGAATGGAAGGACATTTTTAATTTTCATTGTATGAAATGTTCCGATTATTGTGCGGACCTTTGTTGGAAGTTTCCTTGAATTTTCTCTGAAGAAATAATTTTAACCACTTATTTCTAGCAAAGTTACCAAAATAATTGTCTGTTCTTAGAAGCAATTTTCTTAACTTTACCAGAAATAATACAATTGCACTTCATCTTCTACAACAAAGAATTAAACAACAAGTAAAATTTCATTTTCCTAATCCATATAAAATAAATTAAACCATAAATGTTAAACTACATCACAATGCATTCATTCTCATTTGTTGTCGGTCGCATTTTTTATACATCTGCATGTTATTTGCTCTGAATATTTCAATATATATGCATATTCATTGGTGTAATAATGCCAGAGAGTACAGTTAAAGACACACAATATTAAGTAATTTAATATTCCAACTTTAAATGAACTTGGAATTCTACCGCATCTACATTAAATAAGAAAATTGTGATACACTTTCTCTGTACACAGCCGTATATTGCATAGATACAGAAATAAATAAAAATAAAATCAAATTAGAATTAGGTAGACTAAATTTTGATAAGCTAAATTGTTTTGGATGTTACAGATCTGGTTTTTCAGGTAACATACCCTTAGAGAATAGAAATGTACACTGAAATTTATTCATTTTGAATTAAAATTATATAGCAGAATTGAAAATCATAGTATCAGATTCGCTGTATTTTACGATTTATGTTAAAAATGATTCATAGAATAAGGTTAATCATTAAAAAAATAAAATGAAATGAAAAATTTTGGAAAATTTTTGTTTCAAAGTGTGTTTGATATCATTTTATACTTACATAACACATGTAAATTAATTTGACTTGAGGCTGTTTGACCAACTCCGTTACTCGCTGTGCAAATATAGATTCCACCTTTGTGACGATCCATGTTTTCGATGGTATACACGTTGTTTACATACTTTTCTTCGCCTAATGAAATACAAATTAAAGTTCATGTTAGTTTTTGTTTCATGTTATATCTTTCAAAAGTGAGTCAGATAAAAACTAAGGAGTGAGGATGGAAATCAGAGTCTGTATTTGCTTAGGCTTGAATTTTGGACATCCAAATTCAAGGTCACAGGGTATTTAATCTTCAGTTGTTCACTTTCAAAGCCCACAACCAGTTTAAAACGAATATTTTACGGTTTCTATTAAAGCATAAGGTAATTTTTTTTTAATTTCATGTCACTGTGGTGCTTAGAATGACCAATTTCTTAAGATTTTCTGTTAAATTTTTGTTCTCTTGTCTCAGATTGTAATTAAAATTCATTTACAATGAGATTTTTCTTTTACATTTTCCTCGTGAAAAGTGACATGGTATTTTTAAAACTTAACGCAATAATTACGCACAAAAAAACACATCCCACGTACACCTCCCTTGATGTTGAAATGAAACGCTTTACTGACCCGAAAAAAAAATTTGTATAAAGTAAGTTAGCATACAAGAAGAAAAAAAATGTAATTTTCCACAGTAAATAATTTTGAAAGAGTGTGCCATAAATTTTTTTATGATTGTCATTAAAATATTTTCTCAATGTTCTCAAAGTAACAAAAATGAAGATTTTTTTTTCATGTAAAAAAAAATGTGTTGAATGTATATGATAAAAGTTCATTTTTACACAAAAGTGATACAAGATCGTATTAAATTTGTGTATGAGAAAAGAGAACATCTGGAAAAACCACATGAAGGCAAATTGTTATTATTGTCAATTTGTACATAAAGAAAATAATTTTCTTCATCATTTTTATGCTTTAGGAGTCTCTTTTTATGTTAAAATTCGTATCATGTACACACAAGTACACAAACACACACAAAAGCCCATTAATAAAATTGAAAATCATCAGTTATTACCCTCCTTTTCTTTTTTTTTTCACCAACTCACATTTTAATGTTGCGTTATATTACATTGTTAAAACAGAATGTTCAACACAAGTACATTTATTTTCCTTTCTTTCTTTTTTTTTGTCCGTGTGTTTGTGTCAAAAGGTCTTATCATTATTTTAATATTTTAAGATCATTTTAAAGGAAAATCAACTAAACTGTCTCATTTAAAATGAAAGACAAAATATTTGTGTTATTTTAATAACATTATTATTTTTATTATGACAAAAATTTTTTGTGCATTTCTCGTTGATTTGAAAAAATTGAGAGATTTGGGGACACTCGTGCTGTCTAGGCTGTTTTTTATGAAAAATATTTTATGCAAAAACTTTCATACAAATTTTTATTGTAAAAACTGTCGAAAACTTCAAAAACCGAGAAAACTCAAAATTTTAAAAATATTCGAAAACCTTGAAATTTTCAAAAATATTCAAAAACCTTGAAATTTTCAAAAATATTCAAAAACCTTGAAATTTCAAAAACATTTTAAAAGTTTCGGAGTCAAAGAAATTTCAGGTTTTTTTATAAAACTTCAAAACTTTAAAATTGTAACGAAAGCTTTTTTTTGTCCATAAAAATGCGCTCACGTTTAGAGCTCACGATTTTGTTCTACAATTTTTTTTTGTCTTTTTTGCCGTTGTTAAAGAGACTGTTGTTGATGCTTTTCTATTAAAAAACATCAACTGAGATAAATTATGGACATAAAAAATATTTTGTTACAGTAAATGAAAAATACTCGAATGAAACACGTAGATCATAAACTTTGACAGTATTTATACATTTTTAATGCTGACCATATTGTTTGATGTCTTTATTATTATTTTTTTAATGTAATCACTTTATTTAACGTCATTTTTTTTGTACTTAATTCAGTAAATTAATGGAAAATATTTTCATGTTGACTTACCATTTGGCAGCAAATTATTTTTCCGTGTCCAGGTAATGTTGGGCATGGGATTTCCAGCAGCAGAGCATTCCAAGCGTACGGGTGATCCTTTGCGTACTTGTAAATGGCCTCCCGATGTTACGTGATTGATTTTTGGTGGAACTGAAAATGAGAAATTTATATCAATGATAAAATAAGTTTATTTTAAACATATTTAACTTTTCCCTAAACAATAAATACCAATATATTTATGAAATGAAATTATAAGTCGTATATTTCTATGCTTAATTTCCAATCAAATTCCCATATAACTAGATAAATAGTTTCCTATATCACGAATTATTTTAATCATAAACAAATTTTAGATGTTATTTGAACACGAAATAACATATTGGTATTAGGAAATACTTCAAATTTTCTCTCAATGCATATTTTAATCCACTCTTTTTGTTATTATATTAAACATTACGCAACAATGATGTTGGTGGTTGATCATAAAACAAATATGCCATATAAGCAGGTTGTGGATAAAACGCGACAATAGATCATGCAGACAGTTCTCACGTGTTTGTGCTTTATGTGAAAGTGTGTGTGTGTGTGTGTTAGCTTTGTTTTATATTTTAAGCCAGAAGCAGTATCATTGTCACGTCTGTTTGAAAAGAGTCGTGTAATAAAATAAAATATTTTTAATATGTTTGTTGTTTAGTTGTTCCGTATACGCAAAATACAATTTATGTACATAAATAAAATGAGGAGAATGCAAGTGAACATTGTTGGAAAATATAATTCATAATGAAATGTGATGCATTTTATATTAGGGTGAATATATTTTAATGCAATTTAATTAGGAATTGAATTGGAATTAAAATTTAACTTTAAATGAATATCATTTTATGATCAAAGAATTCCCATTTGATTGTTTAACTGACTTCAATTAAAATTTTCTCTTATTATCCCTAAACATTATCATTATTATTTATGATAAATACAGTAATCATAATCATGTTTCTACTGCATTATGTGACAAAAACAAAGCAAACCTACTCAAAAAATGAAATTTTGCATGCAATATTTTACATGACACATCAGGGTTGCGGTGACAAGATATCTTTGTTTGTTTGTTCACTAAAATACTTTTTAAATTTTCACCCATTTTGTTACGCAGAAGACTGTTTCAGGGAAACAAAAAACGTAAAGGAAAAATTATAATAAATACATTTAATTTTATCATAAACAGTTGGTATGCCTTGCATAATTTACTTTGAAAGCTGACACAAAAATTCAAATGAACATGTATTTGTGGTTCCTGTTAATCATGTTAAAATTGTATGTGCAATGAATTTTATGTGGATATTTGAAAATTTTCACAACACAATCATATTCGTTGCAAAAAATATGCGAATGCGTGTCATTTTGTCTTCCTGTATTAGAATTTACAATATTTTACGGTGAACTGGAATGAAAAAATTCATTTTTTTTGTTATTTTTACATCTGATAAGTGCTACGATGGATCGTGAGTTAGTCTGAAAATTATAGACATGAAAATCAAAAATCCGTGAAATTTTGATACAGAAAAATTAAACCATCAATAAAACTTAATTTTAAGATATGTTCAAAAAATTACTTCCTTATATGATCAAATTTGCTATACCTATTAGAATTTTATCATATTTGTCACTCAATGACATTCATAATGTCAGTAAAAATGAAACAAGAGGATAAAACGTGCATCAAAAAAGTCTGAATAATCAAATGCCTGAACATTTAACGGTTTATTGAAATCATTTAGTGAAAATTCTACAAAATGTTTAAAAATAATCTAATTGTTTTTACTGTAATTTGTAATCAAAAACTCTTTAAATTTGTATTTTTATGCCCTTTTTTGTATGCAATACGTCCTTGGTCAATTGAGCAAAGTTGAAGCTTGAAATATTCACTACAATTTTACTTCACATCACTTTTACGTAAAACTAAGACAATACTCTTTTTCAAGAAATTTGATTTGGCCTTTCTCGAATTAGAATTAAAATCCCGTGGTAAACTTAAAGTTGTCAGCGACTGAAAGCTGCGACGGGAATATTATTTTCAGTGTGTCTTTCAACACTATAACACTATAAGAGAATATTTCAAGCTGTAACTGACCAAGACGATATTCCATAAATTAAGAGGTTCAATCGAAAAATGAGCTGCAATTAGTGTATTTGAATATTAGAATATCGACTTGATCAGTTCAGCAAAGTTAGAGCTTGACATATTTCCTACAACTTTGCTTCATACCACTTTTACCAAAAACTTACGAAAACATAATTTTTTTACTCCAAACAAAAAAATTGTGTATATTTTTTAATATTTTTTTATCAAGTTTCATGTCTTGCGCCATGTCTCGCGATGTGTCTCGCTATGCGAGACATAAAAGTTTTATAGTGAAGTTCTTTGTCTTTAACTACCCAAAATTTAACCGATGGTTCTGATAATCCTACAAACGAAACGTGATTTGACCGAAATCAAAGAATGCGAATTAAAAACGTATCATCAACCCTAAAAAACTGCATTCATATTAATTATTAACTGGACAGATTTTTTCACTGCCATATTCAATTAAAAAACAAAAAAAATTCACGCATACGATATTTTCATTGCAGAAAAAAAGTGAATGAAACGTGATTTAAAACTATTGTCGGTCTTTTGAATTTTAAAAATGAATATTTTTTTAGTGTGTATGTGAAAATGTATAAAAAACCAGAAAAAGAGACCTATAAAATGATTTATTCATTTATAATTGGACATGGAAATTGCAACGCAGTAATAAATAATAATAATAAAAATTGAATAAAATGTAATTAGTAACTTGAATCTACTTCGATATTTTTTTTATTTTTTCCATTGAATTGTTTTAATATTTTTATGGTGCATATAAAAGGAGTATAATGATGAATAATAATTTAAATAAATTGAATTATTTCAAGCGGAAAAAATGTTTTTTTTTATCAGTATTGCATTAAATTGTTTCATGTGTCATTGATCTGCACAGGACCTCAGATGAATTCCTCACATTACCATTAAAAAAAATTCGTTCGTGATGACTTGTATTTAACAACAACAAAAAAAAGCGCATGTTTACGTAAATACTTTTATGATTAATATTAAAAGATATTATTTTTTTTTATTTACTTGATGTATTTTATGGTGAGTGCATGGCATGATAAAGATATGAGAAAATGGATTCTTTCATTCGCTTGAAAAATAAAATGCAGAAAAAAAATTATTTTCATATATAACCTCTGTGGGCCTATTAATGTGTGATATTTAAAGAGGGGAGTAATGTCCATATTACACTTAAACATATTTAAAATGGGTTTTGCAGTTGACTGCTCAAACTATTCATATCGGTGCATGACACGCAAACAAATATGATAAAAATAAATATGTTTTACTTTTTATTATTATTATTTTTTTAAGTTTTGGCCACAATCATGCACAATGGACATAAAAAATGTTACACGTAACATAAGTTTATGGGAAATTTATGTGAGAGATCAAATTTATAGTCAAATGAGAATGAAATTTGAGGGACTTGACTTGAAATCATCAGTACTCTTAGCATAATTAACCGTTCTTTGAATTACCATTTTATTGAATTTACATTGTAAGTCGAAAACGTCCCGCCAACCACCCGCATTAAAGAGTGTCTATAATTTTCGAAATTTTTATCCAAATTATCAGGAAATGCGTTAAAATTTGCATTCATCAAGTATCCTGTAAGCGTCAATCAAAGATCTCCCTGTGCGGACCAAATGAATTTGAACTGGGAATCGTTTTTAACTTACAGTGCATATGAGGATTGGTTTTTGCATCTCAAACTGCCAATTAAGACACAATATTGTGTTAATTTAAAAAAAAATCTTAGATTAGGTTTCACGGGATCTATGAGTCTTTTTATTCAAAAATGAATTGCCTTAACAAAATTAAACTGTCAAAATAAAGACATAAAAAGTCACACTTCATAATTTTATATTTCTATTAAATTCAAAAATAAGTCATTGATAACAAGAAATTAAGTCACATGAATGAATCCCGATTTAAAAAGGTTGAGATATTTTTTTTCTTATAAAAGTATTTTA
>LN483950.1:0-12827 GCA_900002565.1 Culicoides sonorensis | reverse complement strand
TTCTTAACATTTTAAGTAAAACAAAAATATTTTTATGTGAAAATCGTGAATGTTTGAAGAAATAATCTTAATCTTTCTTTTAAGGCCGCGACAAATGAATTTCAAAAGTTTTGTCCGATGCCCCTTTTGAAAAGTCAAAAAAGACGTGGGGCATAAAAAAAAAAAAATTTTTTTTGAACAGGATTTTCAATTGAAAATTCATGTTTTTTAGAAAATTTCAACAATTTTTAAATAATTATTACGTTATTGTGGTGAATTAGCCTGAAAAAAACTACATAAACCAAAAAAATCCAATTGAAATTCCTTTAGCAAAATTTTAAAGTCCAAAATTTTTAACGGTCAAATTTTTAAATAGGTTTTTATGAATTTCTGAGTGATTTCTTTGTAAACCTTACAAAAAACATTCTCAAAAGGCAATTAATTAAAAATGTAAGCAATTATATGTCTGTTATTGGTATTATTTGAAAGAAATTGCCTTAAAAACATAATCTGCAAGAAGAACTTTTTTTTTTTTTGCCCCCCCCATCTAACATGTTATTGGATTAGGACAAAACTTTCGATTTTCATTTGTCGCGGCCTAACTAACAAAAAATATTTATGAATATTTTCACATAAAATGTAAATCAAATTCAATAGTTCAACATTTTAAATCCTCTTAAATTACATTTCATTAGCGGTTGTGAAATATTTTATACCGAATTTTTTTTCCAACAAAAATGTTGAAAATTTACAAATACCATGCAACGTTGCAACGTTGAAGACCATTCACATTTTTTTTACAAACTTTTTTTCCTCCATTAAAATGCAAAAAAATGCATCTTTAAAATATCGAACGAAAAACTAAAAAAAAAAATTAAATGATAAACTTTTTCTGGTTCACTCGTTTTTTTTTAATTCATGCATTAAGAATCGTTAAATAATTTTCAAATTTATTTTGACAGCTTTTATTATATTAAATCACATTATATTACACTGAACATTTATATTTGAATGAAAAATACAAAAAAAATACAACATTGAAAACAAAATCAAACTATTAAAATGCTTTTTTTTATTACTATTTGAATTGAAATAATTTCAGTGAAGGAGAAACTTTTTTTTTCTGAAATTGTATCACGACATGCCATGAAATGAAAATTAGTTTTAAATTTTATGTATAAACATTTTTTTTTTGCATTGCATTGCATTGATCTTTGATAACATACAGATTTGGATAAAACTTTTATTTAACGAAAAAAAAAAAATACATTTTAAATTTAATAACCGAGTAAAAAAAAAGTTTATTTTCGTGACGATAATTGGTTTAAAGTTTTAAACGAAATTCAAAATTAAATCAGCAATAATAAGTTTTTTTAAATGCAAATATAAAAAAAATGAGAAATACTAACCACTGGGTGGTTTAGAACAGTGCATTTCGTTGGAACCGTTTCAATGGCTGAATTTTTCAAAATGTTGGATTTAGTTTAAAAAATTTCAAAATGATTTAAAAAAATAAGAAAATTTTGTGCTTTTGACCGTTGTCAGGCTCAGGAGGCCCTGGAGTCTAATCCCTGAGCCCAATCTCTGAGCCTAATCTCAGAGCTAATGAGTTAAAGTTCATTTTAGTAAACTTCTCCATCCAACAAAACAAATCATCAATTTTTTAAAATTTTTAACCGTTTTTTTAGCGGTTTTTCAGGCCCTGGAGACTCTAGAGCCCAATCTCAAAGTTAATGAGTTATAAATAAACCTTATGAGCTCCTTTATCTGGTCGCTCCGATGGACCATTCCAGAGGTATGGATAGTTGTCAGTGACAGAGTGTTAGAGTGACAGAGTGACGTCGGACTAACCGTCTGTAATAGTGCATTTTTTCTTACGAAATGCACTAAAAAATTGAATTGTGCTTCTTATTATCTGCCAAAATCCAAACTAAACTAATCAAATGTTTCCAGTAAAAAGAACGAGCAATATCAACAATTCAATTTAATATTCTTTCACAGAATTTTCGATTCAATTCATTCAATCCATGGTGATGACAATTGTTAAATGTATGATGATTTCAGATAAAAAATATTAAAATAGAATAGAATTTAATAACAAAAAAAAAGGAGAAAAAATTACAGTCAAGTTAAAGCATTACTATGGAAAAAATTGAACATTATTATTTCATATGTGTATGTGTGTGTGTAATAAAGATTCAAATTGAAAATTGGAACAGAAAATTTATCACACGTGTATTTTAACAATAATAATAGCTTCACAGACGATGAAATCAAAATCCTTTACATGAATAGAAATCACACAATTTCATCCTTCTCTCTTTTATTTTTTTCAAGATTTGTTCATTGAGTTTTTTTCTTTTTCAGTTTTGCTATTATGATAAATATTGTCATTGTTTGTTTGTTATCAATTTGATGCATATATCTGAATGTTCAAGAATTATGTTCACTTTTGTAGAAAATACGATTTAACACTTGGAATCATTTAGAAGAAGGTGAATGTGCAGAAGAAGAGTTCAGGATATATCTGTGTCATGTGAAGTAAGGGAATTTGTTTACTAGGATTTTTATACAAGGAAAAAGTTAATGAGAAATTTATGGAGCGAGAATGAAGAATTGCGATTTATAATGTTTTGAAATTTAAAATAATTTTCTATTTTACAACACTTTTTTACAAAAAACCAGGCGTCATCTCACATTTGATTGAAATTATTAACTTAATTTTTTTTTAACATCACATCATATCACAAGCGCGCGCCATCCGCGAAATTTCAAAGCGCGATATCTCGAGAACGTGTGTACGGAAAAAACATTTTTTTTGCACTGATGCTTAGAATGGCATGAAGAACCAGTGTACAAATTTATAGCAAAAAATAAAGTTATCCGAAATTTTATTTATATTTCTCCCCACTTGCTGATCCTGTAGAAAAAAAAAACACTTGAACTATAACAGTATAAACATCCGCCATACCTCACAACATATTTTTTATAATGTTTGTCATAAAACAGAGAGCAAAAAGTAAAATGTAAAGTACTTTTAAACGATAAGTGTGAAAAAAAGTATGAAATACATTTATATAAAATATAAAAAAAAATGATGATGATATAAAACGAATATTGAGCAGATGATGCGTGGAAATTGTATTTGTTATGTGTTTGAAACTTAAACCATTGCAACAGACATAAACGATGATAAGTGGATTTTGCTTAAGAGCGTTTTCAACAACATCATCAATGTGTTATTTGTAATCTCTCTGACATGGGATACTTGACTATGTTGTTTTCTACACATTTTTTTTGTGTTTTTTATTCTTTCATACACACATACGCATAATATACGAACAAAATTATGTTTTTGAAACAGAAATTGTTGTATGGATGTTGTTTTGTAAAGTACTATTAACTTAAATGCATATTGAGATCCTTGAAATTTTCACAATGTTAAATCTCTTTTATTTTAACACATGTATTCACATTTTTTCTCCTAAACTTTCCACTCGTATTCATTTTTACAACTCGTGGTTGTAGTACAAAATGACACATTTTTTTACTGTAACAAACAAAATATTGGCAATAATGTAAAAAAAAAAATATCAAAAACAATGAAGCAGCTATTCAAAAAAATCAAGAGTCATTCAATGTTTTTAATGATCGTTTTAAACATATGAGAGCTTAAAACAAAATTTTGACACATCAGATAAAATGTGACTATGGCAAAAAAAACTGATTAGATTTTTCTAAAAAATATTTAGTATAAGGTCCGTTCCATATCAATCGTACTGAGTGTGGAAATCATAGTCTCCGATTTCATTTATACGCTCACAGTAGAAAGCCCTATTGGTCTCCATCACAAAAGTACCATGGTATATATACTTTTCCCATGGGTTAACCCATTAAGACGTATTTTATGTTTTAGCTTCAAACCCTGGTATCTCCTTTATTTCTTAAGATACAGAAACGTAATTATACTCAAATCGCATCAGCTTGAGAAGACCTACAACTTGTAAAAGAAATTTTTTCCCACTTTGGTGGAAAATTTCGGAAAAATCGGGAAAATTAGATTTTCATCGGCAATTAATGGGTTAACCCGGTCTTCTCCATCTCCAAATTTTTTATAAAATGAAAGCTCTATTTCGTATCTATATTTGCTCCATACATCATTTTGATGGAGGACGTAGAGAACTATGAGAAAAAAGCCTCACAAAAGCGGTCATATTTGAGTTCTACGTATATTCACCATATAAAAGTAATAAATTTCCTGTTAATTCAGTTAAAAATCGAAATTGTCATTTTTAGAGAGGAAAAATCAATAAATTTTCATAAAATAAGTATCTAAGAATAATAATTTAAAAAAAAAAAATAATTCTGAAAAAAATATAATTTTTCAGATTTTTTCTCAATTTTTCACTGAAGTTAGGAAATTTTTAACTTTTATATGGTGAATATACGTAGAACTCAAATATGACCGCTTTTGTGAGGCTTTTTTCTCACAGTTCTCTATGTCCTCCATCAAAATGATGTATGGAGCAAATATAGATAAGAAATAGAGCTTTCATTTTATAAAAAATTTGGCGATGGAGAAGACCGGGTTAACCCATTAAATGCCGATGAAAAACTAATTTTCCCGATTTTTCCGACATTTTCCACCAAAGTGGGAAAAAATTTCTTCTACAAGTTGTCGTGTATGTTGTTTCATGATCAAATTTAGCATTTTTCATCTCAAACAGTCGCAACCTTTATCTAACATTTAACTTAAGTTTAATAACTTAAAACAGCGGTATATTTTTTGTAAAGTTTCATGACCGAAACGAGAGTCGAAATTCATTGTATTTTTGAATGAATTTCATTTAAAGGATTTACCTGCATCGAAAACTGTCATTATCTTGTTTCTGCTCTTATAATTGACAACATTGCTACAAATCATAGTGGTAAGAGTAAGAAAAACATGAAAAAAAACCTCATGACCAGAAAATTAATTCCACTTGTGGTTAACATTTCACCTAGGAACATTTCCTTTAGCAAATAGCAAAGTACGTACTTGAAAAAATTGTTAACACACTTTCTTTATAAATAATGATGGCTTTAACGTGCTGTGCTTTGTATTAAAAAAATACAAACACTTTAACAAAATTTATTTACAGGAAACTTTTGAAGTGGCTTTTCTCCACATTTTCAAAAGTGATACTTGCATTTTATTTTAGATTCTTTTCTTTTAAATCCCTTTATTTTTGTGATGCTTTTGGAATAATTTGATGGAATGCAACTTTAATGTTATATTGAGGTAATTTTTTTTTAAATTAATTATGTGTCATCGTCATACACTCAAAATGTGTGGTTTATTTCGTTTGAAGTCTTAAAGATAATTAATTTTTAAGTTAATATGGTTTGTGTGTTTGAATTATTAATCAAAGTCTTTTGAAACTACAGCGATTTTAATCCAATAAGGGATCAGTCGTGCCAAGAAGGATTCTTGTAAATTCCAAAAATTTTTAACCCAAGTTGAAAGCTGTTGGCGGCAGCTTAGTATACGCAATAAACTTATGTGTAAAAAGATGCCTAGAGAAGCAGTACGATAAGAAAAACATTTACATTATTTCAGATAGCCAAGCTGCACCAACGTTTCAACTCACTAAAAACAATACATTAAAACTTATCTGGGTACCAGGACATAGTAATAGTGATGGTAATAAAGTCGCTGATAGGTTAGCTCGAGATGAATCAGCATCTACATTTGCAGGAGAAGAACCTTGCTTAGGTATTGCATTAACAACGTCTAAATTTGTCATATTTGAATGGCTTAATGACAAATCAACTTTTAATGGGAAGATTAAAACAGATATCTTTCGAAATTTGTACACAACTTTATACCGAAAATGAGTTTGGTTCCAGTGAGGGTACTGGTTGCATTCCTAACTGGACATGCCAGAGTGCTCAAACATTTGAAGAACATGCATCGTAGCAATACAGACTTGTACAGAATTTGTGAAGAAGAAGAGGAGATTTCGGAACATATACTATGCTTCTGTAGAGGATTGGAAAACAGAAGAAGTAGGAATTTAGATTGCAAGAAATTTTCGACTTCTTGAAGGAAATTTCAATTGTGAAAAGTGAATATAATCTTGGGTATGTCGCAAGACCGCCCACAAATAACCCAAAACTAAGTGGCTGAGGTGGGAATACTCACGATCATCAAGTTAAATTCAACTAAACACCTGGGTCAGCTGTGGTGCGTAATGTTGTATTGTAATCATCATCTAATCAATTTAATGAAATTTTTTGATGGTTCTTGAATCCAAATTGAATTTTTCCGCAATTAAAGCTAAAATTTCTTTTTTTAAGAAATATAATCTTGAATAACTTTGCTCAAACTATAGCTTCTTGACAGATAGACAGACAGACAATAAATATTTAAAGAAAAAATTAAATAAAAATCAAATTATACAAAAGTGAATGGCAAAAATAAATAATTTATTTGTTCACTAACCTGGTTGTGTTACCTCACACGGTAAAATAATTGTGTCTCCAACAGCAAATTTAAATGCTTCAGATTGTGATATAAATCTAGGCTCATCTTTGTGTTGTAACACTTGACTAACGGCAATGCCTGAAAAAAAAATGGTATGAAAAAAACATGAAAAATTGTTTATACAAAGAAAATCAAGAGAAAAATGGTACACAGAGAATGGATATGAAATAAAATTAAACGTTAAATAATTAAATACGTTTACGAAAAGAATAAACAAGTTTTTTTTGTAAACATTTTTTTTTCTAATAAAAACAAAAAAGGAAAAATCCTTCTTTCATTCTCGGTTAAAAGTATGTATTGCAATATTGTTGCAGTTCACCATTACAATGCATAAAAAGATGAGAATATTTATCATGATACTCGTTTAAGCTTAAAAATAACAACTTGAAACTATTACAACTGAGTAAGAAACAAAATAAATAAAGTAAAAATAAATTTTCATCATCAGTCTTCAGCACATAAAACACTTTTCGCTTGTACTTGTATGAATTTTTTTCTTTTTTTTACAATAAATGTGCACTTGAACGCTGATTTGCAACATTTTATCCGATTTTTTTCTCTTTGTTGCCTTCTCATTGCAGTAGTTTAAAAATTCTCATTTTCACTTGTGTCTGGGAGTTTAAATTGAACTTTACTTACATTCATCTATTTTTTTTCTGTTTTTATGTGATGCATTATCTTCCCTCATTTCCTCTTTAAAATCTTTAATTTCATTCTATTTGCAATTTCTTTTATTCTTCGATCAAAAACAGATGCAATTTATCTTTGAATTGGATGACAAAGCAAAAAGAAATTCTTTTAATCACATCATTAAATAGAAAAAAAAATAAAAAAAATATTATTATTTAATATAAAAAGTTTTAACACATTTTTGTGTGCAAACCGTAATTTTCATGAAATTTTAAAGTATTATTAACTTAAATACCGTAATACAAAGTAAGAAACTCATTTAACTTAATAGTTTTTAGTGGATGTATATGAAAATCATAAACTTTTTGTAGCCTCAACAATGCATTTTTTATTTTCTTCAAAGTGTTTTCTTGTATTGTTGAGCATCTGCAGCGAAAAAAAAACAGCAAGAAAAAGTTATTTTTGCATAACGTGTGTTACGAGTCTTAAAACAAACATCATTCAGGAGATAACTCTTTATGAAAAAAAAAATAAGTTTTTCAGT
This sequence comes from Culicoides sonorensis, assembly GCA_900002565.1. Classification (NCBI taxonomy): domain Eukaryota; kingdom Metazoa; phylum Arthropoda; class Insecta; order Diptera; family Ceratopogonidae; genus Culicoides; species Culicoides sonorensis. The sequence goes on along the minus strand of LN483950.1, from coordinate 5,148 downwards.
GAGTTTTATAAAAGTTTATAATATTTTATATTGTATCATGTTATATTGTTTCACTACGAATTAGGGAAGCTCATCATATACGAGTTGCAATGAATTTTGCATTTTTCATATAAATTTGATGAAATTTTGCTATTTATTTTTGTTCAGTTGTGAGTAAAAAAAGTAAAAGAAAAAATAATTCATGAAAGTTAAATACAATGAACATAACTGTAAATTTAATGTGTTAAAATAAATAAAATTTCAAGCTACTCAAAGCAAGAAAATTATGGCTGTGTGTATGTGTGTGTGATGGCAAAAAGTAAATCATAAAAGCACAATTTTCAATGTTATAAGTTAAATGTGTGCCTCGTTTCATACTAAGTACATGAAATTTGACCAACATTTTACTTAATTTTCACTTGTTTTGTATAATAAAAATAAATCATTTAATTTTACCTTTTCACAAGAGATGAATATCCGTAAATATCTCTTTAACCTGTCATCCCTTTTAAAGGAAATTGCATGTTCAAAACCCGACCCAAGACAAGTACCAACAACTTCAACTCATAAAACGGAGTATTGTAAGACGAGGATATGGCACAGTTATGAAAAGCATAAATTTTTCTAATGGTTCCATTAAAAAAGTATTAAATTTTATCATGTGTTGAGAGTGGTAACGGTCATAATTTGAAATTTCATTTAATCAAAAATTATGTGAAAGTAAAATAAAGGAATCTGTAAATTGTTGTTTAATGGCTTTAATCATCATTTTAATCACAAAACTTTAAATATTTGCGTTATTAGGGTAAGATTTGTTCAATATCTCACTTTTTTTTATAAAAATTAATAAAATAACATACGGAAACAATTAATTTAAATGAAATTTAACGAACTGGAATTTTTTTACCATTTTTTGACAATTAATAGGAGAAAACATCCCTTTTTCCAGCGAAATACGTATATTTTATTAATGTAACTGTCATCATAATTTAATAAGAAAAAAAAAACTTTCATCTTTTATTAATGAGTGACTGAGTATTGTCTTTTTTTTCTTTGTATATCCCTAGCATAACATTTTAATTAAATTAATTTTAAACAAAATATTTTTTAATAAAAAAGGATCGCCATTTTTTTGTATTTTGGCTTAAAAATGATAAAAAATACTTTTCACGTGGACAAATAAGAAAAAATAAAAAAGCATACATTAAATTGTGTGAAAATTGTGGTTTCTTTCATAATTATTTATTCACCGATAATACTATTCCCGTCGCGGCTTCCCGTCGCTGGCGACGGGATATTACGACGAAAATTTTTTGTGCGACGGGAATTTGCGACGGGAAATGCGACGGGAATTTTCAAAAGAAAATATATAATTTTAAAACAAATTTTTCCGTTTATGAATAAAAAAATCATGTTTTTGTATATTTTAGGTAAAAGTGACCTGAGGCAAATTTGTAGAGAATATTTCGGAATACAATTTTGTTAAAATGACCAATTGAATATTTCAAGTATAAAGAGGCCAATAACGGCAAAATACACAATTTTGAGCTCATTTTTCGGTTTTGGAGTAAAAAACTCATGATTTTGTAAATTTTATGAAAAAGTAACCTAAGGCAAAGTTGTAGAAAATATTTCAGGCTACAATTTTGCTGAAATGACCAAGTCAATATTTCATGTATGAAGAGGTCAAAAATCGCAAAATACACAATTTTGAGGTTTTTTTACGGTTTTTCAGTTAAACAGCATACTTCCTTTAATTTTTGACAAAAATAATATGAGAAAAAACAGTAGGGAATATTTAAAGGATGCTGAAATGTTCAAAACAAGTTTTGAATTGTCTGAAGTTTTGTCATATTCAAACTTTTACCCAAAAAATATGGATTTTTAACAAACTTGTTTTCAAAATTGTGTATTTTGCCATTTTTGGTCTTTTAATACTTAAAAATTTGACTTGGTTATTTGAGCAAAATTGTAGTCTGAAATATTCTCTACAACTTTGCTTCAGGTTACTTTTACCTAAAACATATAAAAACATGATTTTTTTACTCATAAACGGAAAAATTTGTTTTAAAATTATATATTTTCTTTTGAAAATTCCCGTCGCATTTCCCGTCGCAAATTCCCGTCGCACAAAAAATTCCCGTCGTAATTTCCCGTCGCCAGCGACGGGAAGCCGCGACGGGAATATTATTTAGAGTGTTCATTTCCCTACACTGTTAGAAGAAAACGTGCCGCTGGAGTGCCGCATTTAGTGCCGCTAGCGGCACTAAAGTGCCGGAGCGCGGCACTGTACGGCACTAGATTGCGGCACTACTTTTTAATCGATTTTTTGTCTTAAAACTAAGATTTTGATAATTAGAAAAGGCTTAAAGCTCATTCTTTTTTCAAGAAAAATTATTATTTTTCGAAAAACCCCATGTTTTCGTATTTTTTTCAAAAAAAAAAAATGAAAAAAATTTAAAAAAAATTAAAAAAAAATTTTTTTTTGCTTTTTATTTTTTGTGCGCTCAAAAAGATTTTTTTCGAGTTTTTTAATTTTACTTCAACTTTCTATGGTCTTTAAACATTTATTTCAATTAAAATCTGAATTTTAAGAAAAAAATTTATAAAAATTTAGTGCCGCAGTAGTGCCGCAAGTAGTGCCAAAGTAGTGCCGGAGTAGTGCCGGAGCAGTGCCGCTGAGTGCCGCTAGCGGCACTGTTTGCGGCACGTTTTCTTCTAACCGTGTAATTCTTTCCATTTAAATAAAAAAAATTAAGATGTAATTTACGACAACCATTAATTTATTATTATTTTTATTATTTATACAGGACTTTTTCTGTTTTTTAATTCCATTTTTTATTGTTTGTTTAATGAAAGACAGCGAATACAAAAATAGCTTAAAAAGGTAAAACCCTGAATAAGAGGAAATGAAAACATCCGCAAAAATGGTCATAAAACATTCAAATATAAAATTTGGCTTTAAGATAAAATGTCAATTCAATGAACTTTTTTTTTCACTTTTCTTTGATTCTAATTGGCACTTGGTTTGAATTATGGTTAGAAAATAATTATAAGGCAAGAACTTAAAGAAAAAAAAGGACAAATGAATGTCTCATTAACAAAAAAAGGTGTAAAGATGGCAATTTTTGTTTGCATACTCTTTATAGGGCAAAAATGGAAGGAAATTTGCATAATTTCTTTTTATTTTAGATTTATTTTTGTCCGCTCCTTAATTAAGAAATATAAATTTAAATCTTGAAAAAGGAAAAATCTTGTCTTTTGTGGTGTTCATTTGATAAACATTAACATAAAAACCACATTTTGTAATAATGAAGTATGATGAAAAGTTTCGTCCTATTTCGATGTTAATCTTCAACCAACTAATGCATTTTCCGTACTTAACACCTACTTTTTACAGAATTAATTACTTATCTGATGTGTTTTCATTAAAAATAAAAAAAAGATTACTCTTTCATCATTTTACCATTCATTATGATAATTAGTAATTTTTTTTATTATTTTTAAAAGTGTGAGAGATTGTTTATCAAAATGACATATGATAATTAATATGAAGAGATAAGTGCTTACATACTCTTGATGCAATGAATGAAACCAAAACTTCATTCATTGCAATGAATAGGTAGCTTATGTTAAAAGTTTCTATCCTATCACCTTTATATAATAGAAACTTTTGTTTATCAATGTTGTTTTTAAAAAAAATCTCTTATCATTTTCTTTTAAATATGTTTTTTTATTATTAAAGTTTTTATTCAAACCCATAGAGCAACAACTTTTCATTATGGTAAATGGTGAGTCATATCATAAAAGAAAAACTTTAATTAATCTGACTAAGTTTTGTAAAGTCCATCGACCGTTAAATAGGTTTTTATAGAAATCAAGTATCGTGTATTCAATTTTTCTTGATCTTACACCAAAGTTGCATAAAAATTGTTCAGAAACTTTATCTGTGTGCTGATGGTGGAAGAATATCAATGTAACCCAATCTATTTATGTTCTCTTTCTCTCTCTCTTCCTCTCTCTTTTGACAGAAGCATCCTCTCTAATTAAGTCTACATTAAACAGTGCATTTTTCTTGGAAGATGTCTTGAAAAAAATTTGCATGGTCATTATTTTTCTATTAAAATAAATTTTTCACAGTTTAATTGAAAAAAAATGAGAAATTCTAACCACTGGGCGGTTTAGAGAAGTGCATTTCGGTTGGATTCGTTTAATTGAATAAAATTATGTTTTATTTTTGGCGGAATTATTTAAAATCATTTCAAAATGACAGAATTTTTGAAAAAATTTCTAAATGGCTAAAGAAATTTTTTGAAATTTTGAACCGTTTTTAACGGTATTTTGGCTCTGGAGGCTCTAGAATCCAATCTTAAAGCGAATGAGGTATAAATCATCCTTATGATCTCCTTTATCTAACAAAAAACCAAACCTTGCTCCGATGGATCATTCGGGAGTTATGAATGGAACAGACAAACGGACATACGGACTTATGGAGGACAAACCGTCTGTAATAGTGAATTTTTTCTTACGAAATGCACTAATAATAGCAATATTTCCAACCAAAACGAAGATATCAATTAGTGAAATCAACCTGATATTTATAATGTCCATGATATTTTTTCTGATATTCATTTAAATTAAAATATTATCCTGAAAAAAAATTAAACGGAAGAGAGAAAAAGAAAAAAAAAATGTAATTAAATTTGCATTCTAACCACAAATGCACTGAAACTGTTCAAAGCAAACTGAAATAAATTCTATGATGATGATCAGAGAGAGAGAGAGTAATTTTTTTTTTTCATTGAATTATAAGGCTTCTAGTGAATTTAGTATTCTGTTAACGTAATAGACAGAAAATTAAATGAATTTTGTGAAACGATATAAAATTATATTTTCATAGAATGATGGAATAATCGGATCAATTAGTTAATATCAGAAAGAGGTAATTTTATCTGGGATAATGTACAATATTTAATAATCATTGGTTTGATGAAATTATGTGTAATGAAATTACTTCTTTTTTTTACATTTAAAATTAGTTTGTTAATAGGCATGAGTTAAAATTAAAAAATAAAATAACAGGAAAGAGGTGATTTTATACCATTTAACCATCAAAAGATTAGTAACGCGTGATAAATCAAAGGAGATAATCAAATAAAAAGGATTTCC
>LN483951.1:0-41524 GCA_900002565.1 Culicoides sonorensis | reverse complement strand
CAACAGGCTGGCTTTTGCTGGTGATTCAAACTATATCTTAACTCTTGCTCACAATATATCAGTCATTTTTCATTAAAAAAAAAATTTTAACATTCTCATCTATCTCTCTATTCGATGGTTATAAACCGTTGGATCAAAAATAAATAAAGGTCCCGATTGGGAGAAATCAATGCTTCAGATTTATTTACAAAAATTCGAACTAAAATGCACTTTCTCTAAATATTCCGCAATAATTTTTCCAATTTCATTTGAGTGCATTCCTTAAAAAATTGAGCAAAAATGCATTAAAACCAGCTTACATCAAGGTAATGGATTACTTTTTGTGGTCAATACCTCTTATCTTACATTAAATCTAAGAAAATTGAAATTGAAAATAAAAGATTGATTATTCTCATCAATAATTCAATTAAGACTAATGTAAAATGGGGACACTCACATGAATTTTTTTTTCTTCTCATTACTTTTCGAAATAATAATGAATTTCAAAGTGAAATCTCCCTTAAACAAAAAAAAAAATATTTACAATCCCACACGAATAAACACCACCATTAATTTTAATAATAACAAGCAGTTGAGATGTATTTCTAAAAACTGTCAATTTATGCACCTATATTAGTTATGTTTTTGTTTTCAAAGTGAGATTGAGAGTCAAGATATTATTTAACGTTAAAAATAAAATAACAATAATAACAAACAAAACCAAAGTACCTGCATAATAATATTAGTTGAACATAATATGACTTTTAACAAATAAACACCCAGTTTATTTCATGCAACGAGATGAGAAATCATAGTAAGTAATCAAAAAAAGCGCATTGCTGTCATCGTATATTAAGGGAATGGTATATGATATTAATAATAATAAAATATTTTTATTCATGTTATGCACCCATTTAATGCATATGTAAGTTTCATTTTATTATTACACATATTATGTATGTATTTTTTTTCTTTTTTTGGAAAACTGTGAAATAAAATATCATTATTATTATTAATATTATAAGACGACGACGACGTATTCACATACTTTACATATACAAATATGTATAAGGGGATTCCAATAACATTTGTTCTATTTGTCTGCATATAAATATTAAGAATGAAACTTGGAATGAAATATTTTTATTATTATGTGTGAGTGTGTGTATTTGTGTGTCTTGGCTTGAAAAATTTCTGTTTTTCTGAAATTTTTTTTTTATTTTTTGTGGAAAGAAATAATACTGGTAAAAATCTAATATTAATTCATCTTTGTATGAAACATGCATGGTGGCGTTCGTAATTTATGTGCATATTATTGAGACTGAGCAATGCAAAATTTGTATTTTATTTGTGGTAATATGTGCATGGTAATACAAGTGAATAAAATGATATAACATATCAGGAAATGTCATATAATAATTTATTTTATAAGAAAAACTTATTATAATCGGGCATTTTATGGAAAATTTTCTACGTATAGCAAGTTGGTAAGGCAGCAAAAATGTAATATCGTATAAGGAATGCAAAAGATATGTCAGAATACAAATTACTTGAAAGCTCTTTTTTTGTATTTTAAATATTAAGTGTCATGTCTTGCTGTTGCATGTTAATATAATGGGATGTTTTGACTCATTCTCAACATATTTTTATTTTCATTTTTAAGATAATGAAGTGCGAATGATAAGCTAATATGAGCAGATGGTACGTTTGACGAGTTTATGATGTGGAGAGGGATGTTAATGGAAGTTTAAAGAAGATTTAAAGCGCCATAATAATAAAAAAGAAAAAAATGGAAGTTGTATGAGAAAAAGTTTCTTCAAACACTTTAAATGACATTGACAGATCATAGTCATTTACTGACACCGTGCTGGAATTTTCAACGAGTTTTAATACATGTTATATTTGTTTTTTCGATATAATTCGAAAAATCTGTCCATATAAATCGATTTTCTTGCGATTACAATCATTTCTACGAAGAAAGAATGGAAAACGAAAGACTAGATACTGATAAAAACAAGATGCCATTTTAAAAAACTTGAAGGAACATTTTTAATTCATAGGAAATATCAACACGATTTTACTGACTCCTGATGAAAAAAAATTGATTGCGAACAAGAATCTTAAAAAAAGTTAACTCTTAATAGCATTCCTACATTAATTGAAACTCACAAATGGCTCTTCATATCAAACAAATAAGTAGCAGTTTAACACCAAAATACACTTCCAATAAAGGAAAACGTACACTTACTCTAAATTACATCACTAAAATATAACTTTAATCTGTCAAATTTTTACATTGGACAACAGATGGACAAGTAACAGCTTCTGTGATTATCCTTTTTGAGTTCTCTCAAAATTCGATTGTAAAGTAAAAAAAAAAATCCTATAGAACTTGTGTGTAATCGCATTTAAGCGCAAAATGACACAACTATTTTTTAGACACTCAGTTAAAAAAAATATCTATAGAATGAAAGATATGATGGTTCAAATATTTGTAGTGCAAAAAAGGCATTTAAAGTATTAGAACACAGCATGAAAATTCCATTTTACGTATCAAAGTGTGTTGTTATTTTTTTAGAACTATCATTTAAGTTAGTGTAGCAGATCAAAAAAAAATATAATAAATAAATTCTGAGTTCATATGTTTTTTTACAGCTTAGAGATTTAAATTTAACACACACACACAAAATGTAGAACAGATACAAGCGACAAAAATTCACAAATACACAAAAAACGATTTTATTTCATTTTATAACGTTTTTCCTGTATAAAATTTATTTTGTTTCATCACAGTCAACCAAAAATGCCCAGATGTATTTAAAATCAATGAGGATACAATTATGGGTGTCCAACTACATGCATTTTTATGCGAACTTAGACTGGCAAAATTTTGTACTAAATATTAAGATCCATGGTGGCGTTTCGATCGTTCACGTGTTTTTGTTTCGAGTTTGATATTTATGATTCAATAGTGTCCTAAATCGAACCTGAAGCTTTCTTTTGAGTGTGTTTCAATTCTATTATGATCATGTATGTTATTTGTTGCTGAATAGAGTCCCATGTCAAGCAATAAAAGGGTTTTTATTTTGACACAATTTTTCTGGTCGTTTTTTAATGCTCTATTTTTTTGTGCAAAAATGAAAAAAAAAATAACAGACTCGTAAAGCAAGAAACACAAACACGACATACAATGCCTTATGTCAGATGTAACAATCGTATGAATAAAATGACAATAAATAAAAATCCTTTTTGCATATTAGAGGAGTTTATGTTTAACTTTGTGCATGTAAGAAACACCTTTTTATCTAGTGGAAAATTGTTGCAAAAGGCGTCGAATGTAAAAAAATTAATAAAATTATGTGAAATATTTTAAAAAAAGTGAATAAAGGGATGCTACTTTCGTTGTACTAGTAGTAGAATGATGGTTGAGTAATCGAAATCTAACCAATTTTCACATCCAAAAATGAACCAATATCCCCAAAATGGTAAAAGGTTGTCCAATTTGATGAAAAAAAGATCCAATATAAAAAATTGGTTGCTAAGTCAATGAAAGCTGAATTTAACGTTTTTCTGATAGACCTTTTACACATACTAGATTCCAAAATAAGTCATGACAGTCTTAAAATCTTTCATATCCATTACCAGCCCCCATTCTTTTCTTTCCAACACACCATCCCTGATCAAATCATTTTCATTCACTCCTCCAACAGATTCGACACAGTTAGATAACTGAAAACAAATAAATTCTTTTCGACAAAAAACAAAATTGTTAAACGACACAAGTTTCCAAAGTCCCTAATCTCTCTTTGAATTGTATTCAAAATAACAGTTTTCCATTATAATCACTTGCTTTTTATTCGTTTTTCTCATTTTTCTTTTTGTGCCATCCACTTAAATGTTTTTCAGTTCACTCATTCAATCATAGCTGAAAACAAAACATATTTAACTATCAAATCAATTATGATGTCTTGTCATTGCCATGATGAAAATATGCCGAACAAACGTAAAAAAAAATTTTGAACAAAATTAATATTTTGCTGATTGTGCATCAATTCAAATTCATTTCAATTCGATTTGATTCAATCAATGAATGTTGCCAATGTTTGATCACATAAGAAGATAATTCAATTTCTTCATTTATACAAGTTAGTTAGTTAAAATTTGTGGTAATTTTTTGGGCAGTTTTTATTGGAAACATGATTCTCTTGTTCTCTATAACAGATGTTGTGAGAAAAAAAATTTGTATTCAAATATTGTGTTAGGTCACATGATCCAGAGGCATAGTAACCTACAAATTGTAATATTTCTTTTTATTTTACATTGTTCAGTATTTTGTCAAACAAAACGAATGTTTAACCCATTTATTTGCTTCTAACAATTGTTTAAAGGACAATTTTAATGCCACATCAATACAAACTTTATCATTGATTTTGTCACACACATATTCGAATATTAAAATGAAAATTGAATATGGGCTGTGATGTGACAGATGATGATTGAACAGTATTTTATGATAAATTACAATTTTTAACATCAATTGTCATTGTGTGAATTTGTACGTGATAGTCAAAATAATTACATTTTTAGGAGGATTTCGATCAAATTTCATGTAAAAAATGAAAAATAAAAGGGTTTGAAGTACTGTGAATGGAAATAAAAATGAATTTTAGATCAATTATAATAAAAATTAATGTTATTTGATACTTAGGAGAATAGTCTGAGCTGAATAATAATCAAAATAAACTGACCTTTCTTTGATTAAAAGTATGTGAGTGTGTACGATTAGAAGGATTAAGAGACATTTGTTTGAATGGGATTTTAATACAATTGAGATTATTGAATGGGGGAGGTGAAGGGTTGATTAAAGTTTTGGTGATATTTGATACCATTAGTTTTTCAAGGACCATCAGGCTTTCATATAAATATGATCAATCATGATAATGTTCTTGATATGAGGATGATCTTCAATTTTCGCCTATCCTGATATTTCAAGCCCTAAGTAGCTTAGCTCACTTTTCCTTCAGATTACAGGAGCTTGATGCTTCAAAGTGTCTAGTAGTGTCTGAGCATAAGTCCTACTACCAATAAATCAATATGAGGAACATCTCAATGCCATAAACAAGCATTGAATTGCTGTTTGTTCAAAGAATCCGCTCCAAATACGAATAATGTCTTATTAACTCATTTCCGTAAACATCTAAATTAGTTCCTTTACTTTGTTTTGTTTTTAAAACGTTTTGAATGATACCGTTATCAGTTTAAAACTCAATTTATTTTTGTTTTATTTACATATTAAAAGTGTTAACTATTCCATTAAAATCCCGATATATAAATTTTATGTTCATTTACCCGCATTTTAATGCATTCTTTGATAAATCACTAAAGAAAAATGCCAAAAAAAATAAAATTGAGAGAGTAATAAAAAACAAAAATAAAACCACTTATGGATAATTTAATCAAATTTTAGTTAAAAAACCTAAAACCATCATAAAAATTCCATTTTAAGAAGAAATAAAACATTTTTATTAGAGAAAATATAGACATAATGCATATGTTTATAATTTTTTTTTAAATGTAATAAGATTATAATGATGGCAATGACGAGTTGATGTGAGATGGTTAAAAAAATATCTAAGAAGTGAAGAGGAAAATAATAATCACAAAACGCTTTTAAAAAAAATGTTTAATCGCTTTTAGTAGATTTATGGTCTCTAATATCCGTGTGTGGTGTGCGTGAACTAGAGGCAACATTAATTTGGAGACAAATCCCTCTTCTTCAAAGACCCTAATTAAGGGATCCGCTTGATGCATATGAAGCCCTCTTATCCTTTTTTCTACTGCAATACAAGTGCATTCCATTTCCATTTAAAGATTCAGGGTTACTTCAATTTTTCTATAAAATTTCTCAACTTTTCTACGATAAAATTGAGATTTAAAAGGCAATAAAATGTATTATTTGGAGTATACACTCATTGTAGTGTATTATTTATGGAAACGCGCAAGTAAATTGAGATGATAAAGCACTTAAATCTCTTCATAACGTGTGATTTTTATTCATAGCAAGTGTTTAAGCTCACAATACACACACACATACAAGTCTCTAATTCTATTCAAAAAAAAATTTTTTTTAAAAAATGAATTCAATCAATTTAGTAGTGTCATAAATAAAAATATCGACGTTTTTATTACCAAAGTGCGTTAAAATTTGTTTGTTATATTTAAGTGGATTGTTTATTTATTTGTTTTTTTTTTCTCTGTTTTTTTTCTATGCATGAATAGAAATACTTGAGTAAAGTGTGATTTGATAATATTTTATGGGTTTCGATAAAAAAAAGTTCAAAAAACTAGAAGAGAGAACTTAATTAAGATTTAATATTTTTTTTTTCATAAATCGTGATTGAATGAATCATCATTGATTTTGAGTTGAATTGAAAAATAAAAATTTATTTTTTCTTGAAACTTTATCACGTTTGAAATTTGAGACATAATCATAATAAACACATTTATAGTAAACAACAAAATTTGTCTTCAAAATCTTTCATCATTGAAACATTTTATCATCAATGAGTGATTTGCAATTTCATGTGAATCAATTATTATTATTGAGATTTCTTGTTATTTTGATTCAGAAAAATCATAGAAATTTATTCTTCATTAACTTCTTTTCATTTCTTCGTATCCGTAAAATCTCAAACAAAAGTGTATATCACAGTACTTTTCTACCTACTTATTTGTATTTATTTTGGAAGAATTTTATCACCGACAACAACAACACAACAGAACTGAACAACATATAAATAAACATAGAGATATATCATTATTTTTTGTTTTTTTTTTGCGTAAATAAATAAGCAAATCTGTTTCCTCTCAATCTCAGTTCCATATCATTACACATTATTTTATATTCACTTAATTTTTCAGGTAAATATTTTTTTTTTGTGATGGAAGATGAAGAAAAAAATTATAGATAAAATGTAAAAAATGGGAAATTCTAACCACTGGGCGGTTTAGAAAAGTGCATTTCGATGGGACTCATTTCATTGAATATAATTAAGTTTTAATTTTAATAATTATACCGCCATTTTGAAAATAACGGTAATTTTGAAAATAACGGTAATTTTGAAAATAACGACCATTTTGAAAATTTTCCGACATTTTGAAAAACTTTCGCCATTTTGAAAATTTAAAAAAAAGTATTTGAAAAAATCTGACATTTTGGGCTTTTGACCATTTTCAGGCTCTGGAGCCTAATTCTTGAGCCCAACTTCTGAGCCCAATTCCTGAGCCTAATCTCAGAGCCATTAAGTTAAAATTCATTTTAGTAAACTTCTCCAAGCAACAAAACAAATTATAAATATTTTTAAAATTTTAACCATTTTTAACGGTTTTTCAGTCTTCGGAGGCTCTGGAGCCCAATCCATCAGCCCAATCTCAAAACTAATGAGTTTAAAATCATTCTTAAGACCTCCTCTGTCTAATAAAAAAAAACCCGACCTCGCTCCGATGGACCATTCCGGAGTTATGGATAGCGATCAGTGGTCAGACTTACAGACTTACAGACCTACAGACTTACGGAGTGACGGCGGACAAACCGTCTGTAATAGTGCATTTTTTCTTACGAAATGCACTAAAAATAAGAAGAAAAAAATTCTGCTGTTGGTTGACGTTCAAAAGACGTTGAATTTATAGAAAATTTAATTTCAGGATAAAAAGTGTAATGGGAAAAGTACTTTTTTAAGGTGATTTACCTCATTGCACAAAGTAAGTGATGATAATTCTGTTTATTTGTTTACTTTGATTTTTTCTCTTAATATCTTTATGATGCTGTTTTTTTGTTGTCTGAACTTTGAATTGAGATTTTTCAGTCACTCATCAGTTAAAACATTTGCAAAAACAGTTTACTAGTACGCGCCAGTACATTCTGATGAGTTATTCTGATCACACATGAAATTTGAGTTAAAATCGTCAAAGCACGTTTAACCGCAAAGTTCCATTTTCGTAAGGAATTTTTGAATTGGTAAATGCATTGACTGAATTCTATCTAAAAAAAAATCCATCATAAATTTAATCATAGTTAAAACAACCAAATTACCTGAATAAAATCTTCTAACCTTCATTCAAGTTCATTTCAATCACCAACCTTATGAATATTCAATTATTTCTCTAAAACTCCGTTTTTTTTATTTCAATAACACCCATTTCATAAATTTTATCACATGAACATCAAATTTTATGTTATTCTGCCATATATTGATTGAATTTAACAAGATTTTACCAAATAAGTCACGTTTATTACCTTTGTTACCTCGTATTTGACCATATAACACCTAGCAATCAAACACATTGGGAAAGTTTCTGAAAAAAAAATAATAATATTATTTCATGTTTTTAAAGTTATTTTTTTTCACATCAAATACGATGTTAGCAGAAAACATAATCAAGCTGCATCACGAAAGCAGAAGAAGTAAAAGAAAAAAAATTCAAATAAATATTTGAATAGATAACATAAGAAAAATATTTAAAATGGAAGTACTTGTTCACTGCTCTGTGTCTCTTTGAATATTTTATTATTGTTGTTATTGTTAAACAACATAACTTACACGCGTTATTCATGTTTTTTTTTCTTTTTTACATTTGACCATATAAAAAAATATTCCATTTCACTGGACACTATGATTTTAAATAATAATATTAAAAAAAAATCGTATATTTATTCTTTAAATATAAAAATATTTATTTAACGTTTTATTACCCTTCTATTGTTGTTATTTTTTCTCTTACTGTGTTCTCTTGTCCATACATATTCAAATTATTTTAATATTTGAGTTTGTTTTTGGTGTCTTGTCTAGTTCAAAAAAAAATAATAATAATTTTTAATTTAATAATATTTTGACAAGCCGAGATCACCCACGATGACGATAAATATTTTATTCATTCAAATACCAATAATAAATTGTCAAAACACGAACTGAAACAAGCAGAGTAATCAATAAATATGTGAACACATGTAAATATTTAAGAGTTAACTTAAACCACATTTATGTCCGCCCTCGCATACCTTTTTGATTTGTTTGTATTATGTTTGGTTTTTGTTCCGTTAAACATAATTTTTTGGATTTGTATGAAATTTAAAGGAAATGTAAAATTTTAATTAAATTTGAGTTGTTTTCTGATTATTATTAACAAGCAATGACAAAACATAAAAGTTGAACATGAGCCCTCAAGCATGAATGTTTCAAGTACCTCATTTTCTTATCTTATTAACAATACAAAACATGAACGTGAACAAAAATATAAATTAGATAATAAATCATTTTGATGCAAATTAAAAGGGAATCATATTTATTTTTTTTTGTTATTTGAGATAAAAATCAAACAATTATTAGTGCCTCAAGTACCATCATTAACAATATGTCACAATAAATGAGAGTAAAAAACAGGAATATTTATGATAAAATCTGATAAAATGAAGCCGACCAGTATACATGTTAACATCAATCAATTCATGTCTCAACATAAATGAACATTACAAAAAAAAAATCTGAATTTACATGTAAAAAGGTCTCATTAATATCTCAATTAATATGATTAAAAATAATAAAGGTATTGTTCCTTTGTCGTGATTTTTTTGAATTGAATTCATTTCAACGAAATAATGTCACACAGTCAAAACTTTATCTTATCTGAGTCCGTGAATCTCTTGTATGAGGACCAACAATGAGCATCAAGAGGGTTGTTTTTTTTTTGTTATTCTGAACGCATTTAGCCGGTATTCGGCTTTGTTTACATACCGGATCACAATAATTATTTATCATAATAATGTTGATCATGAGTACTTGAACTTGAAAAGACTTTGATGATAGAATTAAAATTATTTTTGTAAAAAAATATGATGGAAAAAAGGGATTTGTACCTTTAATGAAATAAATAAGTAACCCCCTTTTAAATGATTATGTCACATTTGTTTTCATATAAATTTTTAAGTAAAAAAGTGCAGGTATATCCCATTGAAAAAACTTAGGGAAGCAGAAAATTATTCTCATTCAAACTCATTTAAAGATCTTTGAGATGGTTTTTGATGTTGAAGTTCAAGTAAGTCCATAAAAAAAATATAAAAGAAAAATATTATTTTAATCCAATCGGTAATAATACAAGCATTAAAAGGAGATCTTTTTGAAATTCAATTATGGGTGATGTGAATTAAAAGGATGTTTACTTAAAATTATCTCAATCTTTTTGATAAATTTTGAGAAGAAAGTACTCCGAAATTACTATGAAAGATAGTTTAAATTAAATGATATTAATGATATGTTTTTTTCGTGATCAGATTGGCTCCTTATTAGTACGAATAAAATGCAGACTTACAGTGTCATTTCGTTCGATTGGATTTTTTTTGCAATTCATCAGATTTAAACTAAAGCTAATGAAGTACAGAGGTAAACATTTAGTGTTTCCTTTGATTCATTACAAATCTCTTTAAAATTCATGACTCACCTCTAATTATGTTTTATTCAATTAAATTAGTTTTGACAATCTGTTCTATATTTTACACTTTAATGAACCAACACTGAAAATCTAGTTTTCTTTTCCTTGAAGTCAAATTAATTCACCCTTCACACAAGAATTCCTGTTTTAACCCCTTTTGCATGTCGAATTTTTCATAAACCCAAAATGAAGATAGAACCTAAAAAAAAAATATGAATATTCTTTATGTTTATTAAAATTGTCTACACGCCATATATAACAACAAAAAAATATTCGAAATATTTTTTCGTGACATAAACATTTATTCGAGCATATTTGTTCTACTTTGTATTTATTATTCATTTATTTATTTATTAAAATCAGGTTTTATCACGCACTTTTATCACCTCACGATTCAAATATTTTTTATTTTTATATATTCATGAGTACTATTGGGCTGGTCTGATATCCTTTCATTCATCTTCATGTTCGTTCATAAGTTGACAAATATTAAGTTTCATATCCATGAATAAAAAATGTGTCTTTTTTTGTTTTCATTTCATTTCATTGAATATTTCTCTTATATTTTTTATACTTACTGTGTGGCTTGGAGTGTATTTTGATTTAATCAACGAGAAGAAATTTATCTGAGAATTGCTTCAAATGTCAACGAAAAAGTATGAGATTTCATCAAAAATTTCACAAAAAAGGAAATTTTTAATGGATTTTCAAATTTTAAATGATAAAATATTGAAATTTCTTTTCATAGAATAAAAAAATTGAATGAAACATTGACACTCTCACTATTTCACTGTGATAAAGTAAAAGATCATTTATCATATTTTTATTTTATTATTATGATGATCATCATCTTTAAATTCCAGCCCTCTTGTATAATATCAGGAATTTATTTCATTTTCGTGTTCCTTCATGTATCTACATCCGTAAATCTATAAATATTATAAAAATATTAAATTCCAGGCAATTATTTATTAGGAACAAAACAAAATCATGCTCTCATTCACTTGTATCTTATTCAAATGTATATTAGAGGTGTGTCTGGTTAAGAGATGTAACATAAACTATATTTATTGTTAGTTTATTATCAGATTTTATAGTTGTTCAACTCATACAAAACACTTTGGATTACCTGTGTAGATTCATTCTCTTCTTTCTTTCCATTATGAAATATTTTTTTTTAAACTTAAACTATTTTTTATGAGACACAAATAAATTTAATCTTTTCATTACAATGCATTGTTCATACAAAACTGTTATAAGCTCGTCCTAGTCTATTAAACTTACATTTATCTACTTTTCTTTCTTATTTTTAATATTTTATTTTATTCTTTTTGTATTTCAAAGGGATAAATGACGATACAATTTGATGCGTTTAAGTTCAAACAATGATATCAAAAAGAGGATAAAACTGTTTAAAATGACATCAAAAGGTGTTTAAATCGTTGATTCATTTGAATAATGGATTGATATTGTTTTGGTATAAAATCATCAATTTAATCATTTAAAACATGACATTAAACGATTAAAAGATTTGAATTGGGACGTTTATTTTCGGATAATGTGTGAATGATTTTCAAGAATTCCATTTAAATTTTTGTTTTCAAATGAGGCGAGTTCACAAAGTATCGTGCTATTACAAACTGTGAAGAGAGTCCTTGTGAAACTATGACATTCTTAACTAAGTTGTTGGACCTCCAAAACCATCAAATCATTAATCAAGTGTTGAATTTTCGAAACCATTACATCCTTAATCAAGTTGTTTGGAGTTCAATGGAGCAATCATACTAACAACAATTTTTCTCCAAAACCATCTCATCTTTAATCAAGTTATTGGACCTCTAAAACCATCACATTTTTAATCCTTGTACTTCTATATCCATCCCTTCTATTCTGGATTTCTGATTGAGTTGTTGAATCACCAAACTCTGCAAGCTGTCAAAGTCCCAAAATTGATTTTGCACTGGATCTCATGTGTGAAATGCAATCCAGAGGTGTAGAGTATAAACATTATTACCAAGACTTTGAAGTATCCAATTTTGATGCATTCAGGAAAAATTGCAATCATGATTTTTTTTTTAATTTTGTTACAGATGCGCATTTCACTTTCTTCTATTGTTAAAATGTTATTAATGCTTTAATAAGAAAATCACTGTACCAAAAATTTAATGAATATAATTTTTTACACTTGATCTGAATTCAATAATAAAAATGCACAGAAAAAAAATCAATTCAATTCCCCTTTTTCATTTAAAAACATTTAAATCTCACATTTATTAGTTTTCTCCGTATCCATCTTCATACGAGTGCCAATAAATTACTACATTATACACTTGCATGCTTCAATTTTGCAATTCTCTTTACGTTTGTAATATAAAAGTAAAAAAAAACAACGTAAAATAATAAAATAAATTCAATCATACATGTTTTGCACCCCATGAAGTCAATTTTTTCTGCAATAATTGAACATGGAACTGAAATAAATAATAAGAGTGTAATTTAAAAATCTAATAAAATAATTACATTTCTCCTTTTACACGAGTAGCGTGCATATAAATTTATATCAAGAGAGCTACCAAATAATGTAATAATTGTGACAAATGTCAATATATTTGATTTACTTTAATAATGCAGGATATCATGTATATCGTTTTTTAAGTTGCCTGATTGAACTTTAGTAATATTTTATAAAATATTATTTTTTTAAAAATATATTGAATTTACATTTAACATTGTATTTATTATCATTATTATTAAAGTGGTTGGTAAGTTAATATGGTAATAAATTTCAATTTTAATATGATTAATTGCGGTGTGGGTTGCAAAAAAAATTGTAAAGTGTGTTACACTTGTTCTGTGCATGTGTGTGTCTTTCACGTCCTAGCATGTGGCGATTTTAAGGGCAAGATAAGATAAGAACGGATGCCAAATGACATGTAAGTGTGATTTTTAAAATGTTGCAAAACGAAAAGGGGTTTCATTGAATTTATTTTTGTATTTGATAAGGAATTTCAGGTCATTGTTCTCGTTTTAAATTATTTTTATTAATGTGGTTTATTTATCTTAATTAAATTTCATAAGCATCACAAACGTTGAACCCTTTTAAATTTCTTTGTTTTTAAAAATATTTTAAAATTCTATGTTTTTTTTTGTATTTAAATTAATTGAAGAAATTAGTAAGTTAATTAATGGTCTTATTCACAACGAAGACAATTAAAATTCATATTATTTTAAAAAGACGAGACATTTTTAATTGGTATTTTCTTTTATTTTGATATTTCAATGAAAAGAAATTCTTTGGGAATTAAGTGGAAAAAAAATTTAAAAAAAAAAACATTTTTGGAATTAATTAAAGTCAATTGAATGGAAAGTTCATTTATAAATATATTAACCCTTTTCTTCCAAAAAAAATGAGCATCATCAAGATCAGATCAGATTTTTAGACTCCACAGAAAAGAACCAGCACTCACTCATTGATTCACTTTAACTTTTGAATTTAAGACCTATCATACATGAAAGGGTTAAAATCACATTTCATGAAAATTTTAAAATTAAATACATATAAAAATTTTGTTTGATTCTCAAAAATCTTTTCAAACACAAAATTAAAGTATGGATATAAAATTTCTTCAAAAATTATGATTCCATTATAAAAAAAACAAAAAAAGAAAACAAAATTGAGTAGGTACACAATTTCAACGACATCGAAATATGTATTGAAAGTTTCGAATGAAGTTCTTAGAGAACTCGCGTGATATAATTTTTTTATACAACAAAATTTATACGTTAACCATGTAACATTTTACATTTAACAATGAAATAATGTAAAAATTAAAATCCATTTCATGAATATTTTCATGTCTAGAATATCATTTCTATTGGGAAATTACAATTTTACAATAAAAGACGCCAAATAATGAGAAAAGGAAACATAAACATGACAACGGTTTACTTTTTTTTCCTTTCTTGAAAAAAGTAAAAAAAAACATGAAAATAACTTCGTAAAAAAATCGTATCCAAATAAATTTCCTTCATTGTAAAATCGAGTTTTTTGATGCCTATTTTTTTTTCTTTCATTGTGTGTGCAAAGGCGTGAATGCTATTTATGTGTATTTTATTTTTATCCATAAGTCTCTGAATATTATTATAGAAAAACATTTTTCTTTTAACGTTTTGTAAGAAGACGACAATTGACTGAAGAATGATATTTACCTTAAAAAATATACCCTTAACATAAAAAATATTTCACTGTGGCATGAAATGAAAAGCAAAGAAGGTTTGTTAACGGGGAAAAAAGAAAATCTCTTTTAAAGTGGATTTCTAATCGTATTATAGTGAATTAGCTAGGGAAAATCTGTCATTTGAAGTGGTTGGGTAACAAAGTTATTTTTTTTTATTAAAATTGAAATCCCAGATTGACAAACTCTATTTGCATAAATATTGTTAGTATGATGTCAGATAGATTTTGACTAGAATACTTTAAATTTAATATTTCGGGTGATTTTTTGATTTTTTTTTGTTTTAATTTGGTCTAATCAAAGACAAGATCTTGAAATGTACATGAAACCATCGATCAAATCAAACATTTTCTAAACCACAAAAAAAAAACTGAAATTTAAATTGATCTTTGATATACACCAAAAAAAAAATTGTTTCATAACAATGAACAAAAAATAGGCATGACTCTTTGATTGAGAACATAACAAGATCTTGTTTTGTGATAAAATAAATTAATACCTGGTTTTGATGTTTTTCGATGCAAAAGATTATTAAAACATTCATCATCTGTAAGAATTGAGATAGGAAAAAAATAGACTATTACAAGTATCATAACATAATTTTAACAACTCACATTTAAGTAGACCGTCAAAATAGTATGACTTTTATAACCATAGGCAGTCCATCATTTAGCACCTCACCTTAGAGTCATATCATATTAATATTTTTTGCCGGTTTGTTGAGGTGTGAGAGAAACACACAATTCATTTATTTACATGTGAAAAGTACAAATTCACCTGTCAATCAACATACATTCTAACTACCTGCCTTGTTTTCTATTAAAATGTTTCTTTTGCTATGTAACCACTACAGAAAAAAAAATAAATAATAAATAAAAATTACATAAAAAAGGCATCGACACTCCTCAGTCGTAGTGGTGGAGGTTTATTTATATTTACACTTATTTTGACGTAATAGCACAGAAAAAAAAGAGAATCATTATGTTTAGTGTTAAAAATAATAAAAAATAGTGAGAAGACACAATGATTAATTATATTTTATATTAATATGATACCACAATTTCCTAACAATTTCACATGAAATGTGTCTGTAAGATAATTTATCAAAAAGTAATAATAATAATAAAATTTTTTTTAACGTTCTTGTTCTTAATTTTGTTTCATTTCAATATAATAATGAAGCATGAAGAGAGGAAAAAATTAAAATGTAAACAAAATGCCTTAATTTGACTTTTGAGCTGTAAAATTAGCTTTGCACATACATGGTGAGTAGTGGCCGACTGCAGTGATTTCTGTTCAAATTAAGTACATATCTTGTTCTGACACTGTGTCATATACTTTTTTTTTTAATAAGATGTCAAATATATGCATTTCTGAACTACTGCAGTTTTGCATTAAATCAAAAACAGTGCGCATAAAATGTTAAATAAACGAATTTATCCAACATGAAAAAGCAACTAAAATTGTATGTAACTTTTTTTTGCTTGTTTGCTAAGTGGAAGGGAAAGCAAAAATAAAAATTTCATATGTACAATAAAAAGACAAAATATGACATGTGACAGACAGGATAACAAAATAAAATGATATAGTTAAATTGTTGGCGGTACATGATTGAGTTTGTATTTGTGTTATTTAATATGAAATTTGATGTAATTTTAATTTTTTTTGTTATTATTTAATTACATTAGCAAACGACATGGTTTCAATTTCAATTCAAGTCTCAATCGGTTTCAATTTTCAAATTTGACAGCTCATTTTGAATGGATACACATACGGAAATTTCGATAATTCTGTACGTAAATAGAGATTGTCAAACTTTCACCTGCGTACCCAGTTACGGGCTAAGTCCATTAACAATTTCATTTTGACACTTGAAAATTTCATAACAAAAATGACAGAAAATTAACGTCAAATGAAATTCTATCCAATAGACTTTGCTAGTAGTTCAATAACAAACAAAGGCTTTACTAAGCAAGCAGGCGAAAATTTGTCAATCTCTGCTTACGTACAGAACTTTTGAAGTTTCCATTTGTGTATCCGAAACTGAAATGTCAAATTTAACTGTTGAATCTATTGATATATCATAAGAGATCGGTATTGAAGCAGATGGAGCAGGTCACTTTCTTATTAGAACTGCTTGAAATTTTTTGATGCCTGAATTTGACTTATCTGAGCTAATTGTAAAAAGTCTTTTGGGCACAATAGGGCCTCTGTCAACGGTGAACACTTTTGTTTATCTAATCTTAGTGATCATAATCTGTTTCAAAAAATCAACTCTTTATATCAGTACTTTTTACTTAATTTGAGTAAATTTGAATTCATCCAATCCAAAAATATAACATCACAGACACACATTTTCCCAAAGGATATCTCCCATATTAATTTTTTATCAATTCAAATTAATATACATTATTTATGCACATATCAAATCAGGCCATCAAAGCTTATGTGTAAATATTAACATACAAATAACTAAATTGTGTAACAAGCTTATCACACTTTGAATGGACTGAAAATTGACATTGATTACAACAACAACGATAATAATAACACAGCTTAACAAAATGAAATCGATGTGATTGCTTTGAGAAATCCCGAAACACGTCAAAAAGATTTTTCAATCCTGATTATTTTCTACTTTGAAATTTTAAAATTTACTGATTCGTGTTTGTTTTATGAAATAATGAAATTTGTATGGAAAAGAGTCATTTCCCCTTTAAGTTGAAATTATTACATATCAAAGTTTAAACTTTTCTGAAGTTAATTTTGTTCCAAAGTGTCAATTAATTTATAAACAGAAAATATAAATTTTATCCGAATAAGCCCGCATAATATTCAATTTATATTAAATTTTGTTCTAAAAATACAAAAAAAAAATGAGTTTTTTCTCTTTTTTTGTATGTTACCTGAAAAAGCCCAATATAATTGAACAAACTATGTTAAAATTTATATTTTCTGTTAGCTCTTTTTGTCCTCTTTCTAAAAATATAAAGTACTTGACACTTTGGAACAAAATTAACCTCAGAAAAGTTTAAACTTTTATATCTAATAATTTCAACTTAAAGGAGAAATGACTCTTTTCCATACAAATTTCATTATTTCATAAAACAAACACGAATCAGTGAATTTTAAAATTTCAAAGTGGAAAATAATCAGGATTGAAAAATCTTTTTGACGTGTTTCGGGATTTCTCAAAGCAATCACATCGATTTCATTTTGTTAAGCTGTGTAATGCATGCAACAACAAACATAAATTTTATCAACATGTTATTTTTTTGTGTGATTATTATTTGTCCTTTTATGTAATAAATATATGAATTCTTTTCATCATCGTCATATCACGTTATTTCAAAATTCTGCAATGACATAACCAATGCCACATTTTGATTGCATGTATTTTTATCATTATTTGCTTTTCTGTCAGGATTTCTCTCTCTCTCACTTTTATAATCATAACACATATTAGAATTGTTGCTAAAAATAAATGTAAATATGTATTAAATTAATAAGGGGATTGACATTTAACATTTCAAATTCATTTTTTTCGTTTTATAAATTGATGTCCAGTATTAAGTTTTTGCATCGAAACAAGGGAACATTTTAATCAAATTGGAATTTCAATTGCTGTGTTTCTAAGGGTGCGTTAAAATATTATAATAAAATAATTGCAAGTACATACATCCATCCATGGTTATATTGAAATATTTTATGCATCATAGCCCATGTTATCGTATGGGTCAGTATTTTAACGACAGGACCCTTCATTTTATTATATTATGAATATTATGTGCAGGTACTGAATAAAAAAAATCTACATTGATTTTATTGGAAAAATGTTGTCAAATAATTTTCATTTCAATCATAGATAGGATTTTGATGAGTGATTATTATTATTGCTATTATTATTTCTGGGAATGGGATTAACTTGACATGAATGCGCGTTTTAATCATTTATGCATACATAATAGTGTTTTTTAGAGACAAATGTCGATTGTTGAAACAAACAAATATTTACAATTCAATACAAAGAAGAAAGAAAAATTAAGGAACATTCAGAGAAAATAAGGGCGATTTTTCATCATCATCTTCATCATCACCATCATTATATTGTATATGTCATCGCTAATGCGTTTTACGTGTTATGGATAAGTGCATTTTTCATGTTTTCTTAGAGGATTTTCATATTGTGTGCAATCAAATGGTAAATTTTTCTTTGTTGACTAAAGTAAAAAAAATGTATCATATAAATTTATTCTTTTAGGGAGATGTCCTAGTTCTTTGTGAGATAAGAGATTTGTTTGTATACTTAACGCCTGAATAATGTCGTTCAAGTGATGCAATTAATCAATTTCTGAGTGTGATGATTAAAATGACAACCATCTCAGATTTTCCCGTGTTTTGAGAAGAGAGTGAACCGAGGCTGACATAAATGTGTATGCACTTATTTGCTCCATGCTATAATAGAAGTTGAATCATGATATGAAGCACATCAAGAATCGACAGATCCAACCCTGATTGACACATCAAATAGCATGCCAGTTCTTCGCAATCCAAAATAAACTAAGCATAAATGTTATTTAATTTCTATTTTTTCATTGTACCATAAATATGTTATTCTATTCTTCCCTGTAAATAATAAATTTGAAAAGAAGCATATAAACATATACTCAAACAGCAAATGTACGAATGCCGTACAAGCAAATGTATGAACGCTGAACAAGCAAACGTATGTATGCCAAATGAGCTAATGTCTATTGCTCATCCGGCAAATCAATGTTTGCCAAATTGGCTATTCTTGAATAAATGTATAGTATACATTTTCTTTTGAAATGTTATATTTTGAGAAATATTTGTCGTAGAAAAAATTCTAAATATGTTTTGGAAACGACAAAAAAATATCTTTTAGAATCTTATACAATATTTTGATATTTGATTTTTAGAACGAAAATTGTAATTTTTTCATACTTTCATAAAAATATAAATAAAATTTAATGCGTACCAAATATCTGAGTGATGCAGGGCACCTGTATGAATCAGCAAAACATGAGTGTTCAACCAAATTGTTTGGTTTGCATCAATTTGTTTTCCGGATGAGCAAAGAAAACATTAGCTCATTTAGCATACATACGTTTGCTGTTTGAGTATATGTTTATATGCTTCTTTTCAAATTTATTTTTTACAGGGTTGCATAATATTTTTATAAAAACCAAACATAGTAATCCAGAATTGCAGTCATCCACATGATAAATGAACTGCGATTAAATTACCATACAATAACCGTGATTTATAATAATGGCACTTACTGGTTTTTTTTGTGTTTTGCTTTCATTGCAAATCATTGGAATCACTAAAACTAGGTGAATTACATTACAAACTCCAGGAAAGTCTAGACAATAGAATTATATTTCATTTTTTTTTTGCATTGTATTCCACGATGAATTGTAGTCAATGACCATTGGGATGACATTACAGGTCAATACTATCGAATTCTCTGCCTCTATTGTATGATATTTTCTATGAATAACGTGAATGAAATATGTCAAAATGTGACATGAAAGTTATTTTTCCTATGATATGAAATGAAAAAGATTGTATTACTTTAAAAGCATCATCTGTTTGGATTTCATTTACTTAAAATGGACATTTTTTTATTTTACACCTAAATTTCATTTCATTCAGTGCGACAAGTAATGGCTAAAGTAATTAAGAAGCTTAAAACAATTTTATGATGATAATCTCTTCTTGTTTACATATCTTTTTGTACCATCATCATTTTGATATCATCCTTCTCTTGACAGAAATAAAAAATTCTCTCTTTATTTTGATTTCGCTCTACTTTTATCATTTTGATAAAATCTGCCTGTTAGTTATAAAATGCTTTGGTGACCTTAATCCAAAATACCTGTACAAAAAATGGTATTTTTCATGGATGATAATAATAATAAAAGTAAAAAAAAAATATTCAGATGAAAAGAAATGAAAATAAAGGTAACACTAACACCTTTTTTTGTTTCATTTAATACCAAAGAAAAATGATAATTTCCAATTTACTAACTTCAATTTTAGTTTGTGTGACGCTGTGTGTTTGATCTGTGTAGTGTACCTTACATTTAAAGATAATAAGATTATCCATTTTTGCCTTTTATATTATTATTAGTATTTTCTTTTTTCTTGTCCGGCTTTTTCCCTTTATTTTAGTCAAGTTTTTTTTCGTGAATGTTTGAATTTAAAATTTTAATACAGGGATATAAAATAAAATATCATAGAAATGGAAAAGAACAGCAAAAAAAAAAAATAAGACATAGACACTATATTTTTGGTTATGTCATTTTCATATTATTTTATATCTCATTTCATATTTGGACCAAAGGCTTTACAATGAATGCCTTAATACCTTTTTTGTTTAAGTTTATCCATTCATTTCCCGTTTTCATTTGAATTTAGACATCCTTAGACATCCTTTGTGTGTGTGTGTGTGTGTTAGTGTCCAATTCATAACAATTTAAAAGAATTTAAATATTTTATCAGTATTATTAGTGATAAAAAGGAAAAAGAATTCTCAGAATTCTTTTGATTAAAGTAAAATAAAATAAAATTTGTAGGATCAAAGTAAATTAGAAATTTTCCTTTCAACTACTGTTTCACTTCCATTAAAATTATTATAATTTAATTTTATTATAAATTTTGTCTCTTTTTTTTCTTTTTAACCTAAAAATAATGAACCATTTTCTATTTGAATGACCACGACACAAAATTCGTTTTAAAATAAAATTAATTTCCAGATTAAATTTATTATCATTTCATTTTAATACATTTTTGTCCTATTAAACAACACATTTTATATACACATTATTTAGTATTTTTTTATTTTATTTTTATTTGTAATTTGAACACAAATTTCCACATGACCCATTTTGCAACATATTTTTATTAATTAAAAGCTTGGTGTACCACAATAGAATATTATCAAACATTTTAACCTAAAAACCATTTATTTTATTGTATATTTTTTTCCTCTTGCTCTCTTTTTTTTTAAATATCACATGTATTATTATTGGTTGAACTCAAATAGTGGTTTTTGAAATAGATATGATGAGTTTTGATTGAAATTAGATTAAAACCATTATTTATAGTGATGGCCTTTCAACAACTAGGTTTGTGGTGACTGTGATAGAAATTAATAATTAAATTGATGAAAGAGGTATGGAAATAAATGTTTTTAGCTGAATTGAATTAATTTAGAATATTATTTATTATTTAAATAATAGAAGGTGCTTTTGAATGCATATCGCATTTATTTGCAATTTACATTAACAAATTACAATTTATTACCACACAACACAATAATTTGAATGAGGTAAGCTTCTCACTGTTATGTGAGCCTCGAAGGACTCATATTTGAGATCGAGACCAGTGAATTGAACATGTAGGAGTTTTAAATCATGCAGAACAAATTTCTATGAGCCACAATGAGTAGGAGAACAGATCTCTAAGTTAACGCTAGAAAAGATCGCAAATGTTGAACTCTTCAGTGAATTTATTTAAAGACTCAAAATGAATTTATATCACTTAATACAAGTTCAATATCCAGCAATTCCCTGTAACATATGAAAAGATTAAATAAACAGCTTTCATTCATGTTTCAAATAAAAACAAATCTCTCTTTTGTATTAAAACTCAAAAGATTAATGAAAGATAAAAGTAGTTTAATTTCGATCCGCGCATTACTCTGCATTTTTTGTTTACTTTTCATATTAAATTCAAGATTTTATCATTTTGATTAAAAATTTATATCTATACGTGACTTGTATGCATTTAATTATTAGATAATTTTTTCTGTTTAAATTTCATATTTATATGCATGATATTAAAAAATAAAAAAATATCAAAAATATAATATTAAATTTAATATTTAAAAAAAGTAGAAAAAAGAAAGAGAGACGCGTTTGTATGCATTTAAATTAATTATTTATTCACGAGTATCAGAGAAAAAAAGGTCTGTTAGCACATATTATAAATATATCATTTTTATAAAAATTTATCATTATCCAAACTAACATCTCTAACATATATATGATTACTCTCTTTTACTTTAAATGGCTTTGTTGTATGTTTATATTTGAGGTACTTTATTATTTTTTTATTGTGTGTCTGCATGAAAAATTTATGTGTTTGTTGAAATCCATGTCATGCAGTGTTAAATTTCATTCTTTTCCTCGTATAAAATTATTATTATAACTATTATCATTTTTTATTAACATTAACATTATTATTCTATTTCATTTAAAAAATTTAAAAAAATTAACATTAAATACACGATCCCGGTCCCCATATAAATTACAAAAAGTCATGTTTTTTTAAAACATTATTTTCAGTTAGGTAAAGTTAAAAAGAGGTTAAAGAGAATAAACAATTTTGTTTAACATGATAAAATGTGTAATAATTGATGCTAATTATTAATGTCCAGCCTTCTGTGCGTGTGTTTTTTTTTGTGTAAACTGTAACAGAATCAATAATAAAATTTTTTTAAAAGAATAAAAGAAACCATTTCAAATAATTTTCAAACACTTCATCATTTTATATTTAAACAAAACACGTATTTTTTTCATTTTAGTTATATGCATCTCACACGTTTAACTGATTTTAACTCTTTTTTGGTTATTTATTACATTAAAAAATAAATGATTTGTCTTGAAAACTGTATTTTTTTTTCTTATAAGCTCCATATTCTCATTATCATGATTATGTTTCTTTTTCTATTAGTACTCTTTTAAATGGTGTAAATATTTTTGTAAATAAATTGAGATAACAATCTGGTTAGTGGTGAAGCTTGTTAATTATATTAAATGTAAAAAAAATAAATTGTGTTATTGTATTCAGGGATGATGATGAAAAGTGAATCTAATTATAAATAATGATTTTTTCTCAAAGTATCGTTATTATAATTATTGTGGTTTTTTTCAGAGATAGATGGTAATTGACAGGAATTTTTGATGAGTTAATTTTACATTTGATGAAAGGATTATGTAGAAAAAAATTTAGTAAATTGTAAATAGGAGTAATTGAAGGTCAAACAACTTATAAACCTTAATAGTGACACACCATTTTCCCACTTTTGACCAGGATATTCCCGAATTATCAAGTCAAACCCAGATTCGCAATTAATATATCATTTGCTCTGATTTTCATGCGCTGTGGACCCAAAACTGAACGAAAGTCTTCAAAATTTTGACGAAAGTTTACAAATCGAAATGAAAGTCTACAAAACGCTAAACAAAAGTCTACAAAACTTGTAGGAAAGTCTTTAAAACTAAACGAAAGTCGTCAATAAACTGGACAAAAGTCTTCAAAAAAGTGAACGAAAACTGTTAAAGGACTGAAAAGTTTCTAAAGAATTCCATAATAGCTTACATTTAAGTTTTTTTTGTTTATTCAACACAGAATGCCCTCAAACACTAATTTTCTTAATAAAATAAAAAAATTATTAATATATGATAAATGTCAGAAAATTCAGTGAAATACATATAAAATAATTGAACAAATAACATTTGAATAATGAAATAAAATGATTAAACTAATTTTCTGGCTCCCTTGATACATTTGAATATACAAAAATTTTTTCCTGTATAACACTTGTAGACATATGTTCAACAAAAAATGAAATAAAATTAAAGAATATGATAGACAAGCATGAATGTATGCATTGACTTAAACCGTAACAGAGACAGTCAGGGAGGCATTTAATTTTTTGACGTAATATTGTATGCATGCATGAACAGAAAGAATGATGATGATGACGAATGCTAAATAGATTGGTTAGCATATTATTAACCGTGAAACTGCGTTACAAATCTAATGTAAACCATTTTTTTTGTGCATTTTATTTCAGGTTGAATTTGAATCTATCCATAGAATGCAGCGCACCATTTAAAAACCTTTTTTTGAATAAAAAAAATTCATAGAACAACTTTTAACAATACTGGTTTTGAAATTCATCATCATCGTAGTCACGATATTCAAATTATACATTTTTTATGTCTATTTGTTAGAATAAATTTCATTGATTTGATTGTAATGGAAGACAAGAATTCATTGAAATGTGATAAAATATGTCTGATATTGATTTTCTTCGATTTTAATCAAAATAATATTTACTTTTCTCTTCTCTTACATTATCATTATTTATTTTTTCACTACACACTTTAGAGGAAAATGACACATCCTTAATTTAAAATGAAATAAAAAACTTTTCAGACGTTGCATGATAAGAAAATAATTTTGCCTTAGGAAATGTACACTATCATTCATGGTCCCATCCCTGTATCAGACAATAAAATGACACTTCATGATAAAATTTTCAGTGTTGATTTTAAAAATAAATCTATGAAAAAATTGACAAGACATTGATTGAGAGAAATAAATGATAAATTTTCCAGACGTTGTGTCGTTATCATTGTCTACAATTTCATTCATTATTTTTATTTTTTGTTCGTGTCATGTCAAAATCATTATCAATTTTCTTCAATTTTTTACATTACATGGGAATTAGAATGAAAGAAAATTTTATTTAATTTTTTGCATTAAAATGTGTGTGTGTGACATTATCTAATCAAGACAAAAATAATATTGATAAAAAACAGTGCAATGACATTTTGCTCCTTCTATTTTTATGTGATTTAACGTTTAATTTCAAATCACAATACTGGAAAAACATTTATTTATTTTTCTTTTACATACATAAAGTGTCTAGACTCCAAATTATGATGATTTTTGGGTGTCTCTCCCACTCAATTTCATTTACAATTCATAGTAATTTGCAAGTCTCATACAATCAATCAGCGTATTATTAAAAGAGAGTGTTAATTTCTAATTTAAAATAAAATGAAAATCAATCGAAATTGAATCGAGAATCAAAGTGTAGCTTAAACCGTCAATAACTTCAATTTTCATTCATTTAAAAAATAAAGTGTTGCGTCAGCTGGGTTACGTAAAATTTTGCTCTAATAGAAACATAATATAACATATAGTGTAATTATTATGATTATCATCAGCATATCGACATGTGATCTGAATCAAAATTTAAAAAGAGAGAAAATGAAACGGTAACAAAAGAGACATTTTTTAATTCCCACAATACATGCCAGTTTTACATGGATATGATTCAATTGTTACCGGTATTCGATTAAATTTTAGTTAACACAGTGAGTTTTTTTTTAAATATTTATTTTAAATTGTTA
Source organism: Culicoides sonorensis (assembly GCA_900002565.1). Classification (NCBI taxonomy): domain Eukaryota; kingdom Metazoa; phylum Arthropoda; class Insecta; order Diptera; family Ceratopogonidae; genus Culicoides; species Culicoides sonorensis. The sequence continues at coordinate 15,588 of LN483951.1, read as the reverse complement.
AATAATAATAAGAGTTATAAAATCCTTTTAATGATAAAATACGGGTTAAGGAAGTTATTTTAAATGATGATGATAAGAGCATCTTCAAAAAATTCCGTAAATTTTAAATAAGTTGAATTGATGCTCATATTAGCTTCGAGCTAACATCGAGCCATCCAATTTGTCACATTATCCAAGCTAGAAAGTTGGTCGATCGAGCTTTTCAACCCATTGCTGCTCTCGGCAGTAGTGCTAACATTGGGGTTGTGTTTGAACTGTACTGCTTTACTCATTTTAAGTAAAGTAAAGTAAAGTCTTAAGTAAATTTTATCGAAACGAACTCAAAAGCGCTATTTATCATGGAAGTATCCAAAAAATAAAGTTACCCTGCATCATGATTATTTTCATATTAAAAAAACTACTCTAAAATTAAAGGTGTTTTTGTTTGCTACTATACAGATGTGTCAATCACCAAATCAGACTCAATTATTTCTGTATTTTATAAGATTTAAACTAAATATAATTTTTTGTTGTTATTAAATTTATAAATAAACAACAACGAGCTCATGTAAGTAAGTAGCTCTTCTTTTGTGTCATTTTTTCTTTTCATTACATTACATTTATTATTTTTTGTTTGTGAATTGTATATAAAATTTTATGTGTGTATACACAACTGCACAATTGTTATTTTTTTTTTAAATTGTTCAAAAATAAGTAGATAAGTATCGCACTAATAGGACTTAATAACCCTAATGGAAATCGTCTTTTGTTAATTCTATGCTTTTAATAAAAAAAAATATTACATGAGAAACTATTTCAATGGATTGACCCTAAAACTTTATTTAAAAGCAACTATTATTATTTTATTAAAAAATAAAATCCATCTTTTAAATTGAAAGAATTTAAAATTAAATTTCATCAGTTAATCAAATCAAGGTTTTCCGTAAACTTCAACAAAATATTCCAAGAGCTTGGTGTTTCTTCCGCGTACTTCAATCCTCACATTATCTTTTCCAACACCACCTTTAATGACTTTTGCTGATACTTTACCATTATCACTCGTAACTTCCAAATGTATTTGGGTGATTTTTTCAATTCCATCCCAGTCAACGTCAATTATTTTAGTCCCTCTATTTGAACCTCGCACTTTATCTGTTTTGCGATAAATTCGTGAGTCACCTGTGATATGATATTATTTAAATATTTCAATTTTGAATAAAAAAATGCTTTTTACCAGATCTGCGACTTCCGAAAGTGAATTCCTTTATTTGAGAAGAAAGTACATGAGACTTCAATTTATTTGGATTGTCTTTTAATGCATTGAAATGATATTTTTTTGCTATGCAAACACTTATAGCACAAAATAAGAAAATTAACATCAATTTATTGTTCAAAGTCATCATAGTTTAACTGAAAGTAGTATGAGAATGAATCAATTCTTTGTAAATCAATCGTATTTATTGTTATTTCAATGTAAAATTTAGGTCAAAAGTCTCGAGAAAATCATAGGAAGTGATGTCATTTGCTTGTGATTTTCTAGAATAACCAACGCACAAGATTCCACGTTTAATCAATTTATGTAACGGAAACACCTGATTTACTTCACTTCATATCCTTTAATGTATTTTTTTTCACATCACATCAAACCAACTACAAATTAATTCAATTATTCCGTTTTATATTTCATTTAAATGTCGCATGGAGGCATTACTTGATTGACATAAATCAATAAATTGACCATATCTGACCAAATGTTAATATTTAATGTATATTCATATGCTTTTATTTTTCTTTGCCATTAGCTCTACAGAAAAATTGGAACAAATTTCCAAAAAAATAAAACTATGAACATCAACTGCATTTAAACATGTAATGCAAACAATTAATTAAAATAAACCTTGTATTAAATGCAAATATTTGATTTCGAAAAATTTTATGCATTTATTATACACTGTGTGTGAGAAATGTGAAAGTTTTGATGTTATACTGCATTATATGTCACTTTACTGCTGGGGTAGTATGGTTTTTTGTTTGTGTCACTGATTTTTTGTGTGTAATTTTCAGATAAAAATTGAGGTTAAAGGTGTTTTGGTTGTAATTGATGAGTAAGCTGTCAGTTGACTTCAGCTCTTGATTAAAAATATATATATATTTGGAAGAGTTAAATGGAAAAAAGACAAAAATGCAGATATATCCATTTATCTGCACTCTGAGTTGAAGCACCCCGCAAATCATCGGCATGAGACGCACCACGCATACGAAGTGCTTTATTTGCCATTTCCGGGCGATTTCGAACTTAAATTTTCAGTTTTTCAAATGTATTTCTAGCTATTTCTATTTGTCGTTCATTGGAATGATTCAAATCCGAAAAAATCTCCGTTACTTTGATAATCGGAAAATAACCGCTGAATTTTAAAATTTGTTCAATTCACTGTGTCAGATTTAATTTCTTAAAATGCGCTCACGTATGTCATAGATGATCATGCTAATGTACAAGTTCACATTGGTCATTTAAAATATTTGCCCTAAGGACCAAAATTATACCAATATTTGTTTAAATATAAAATGAACTGTTTGAATATTTATAAATCAAAAATAATTATTTTTTTATTGAAATTCATCTGATTGGTCTTTTTACTATGCAAAATTGAACGATTAAGTAGAAAAGCAAAAAAAAAAATGAATTACACGAAAAACTTATTTTGACGGTAATGATAAGTCAAAATATTTTTATAGGAAAAATGGTTTTTTATCATATTGCCATGGCTAATTTCATCACTTTTCATATCAAATTTATAATTTACTCCGCTGATGATGATTCAATGATTCACATAATAAAAAAATGAACTTTCCTTTTTTTTGCTGAAAAAAAAAATATTGGCCACGTGCTCTGTTGATTGAGAACCTTTTTTTTCTATTACTCATCGATTTCAAATTGTATCAACACAAAAAAAAAATAAAATCCATCAAAAAGAATTCTAGCAACACAAAAAAAAACATAGGATTTCAATATGTGCTACTTCTCCATACAATTGCAGAAGTGTATTTATGCATGAACGGACTTTTGAACATGATACAGTCATTTTTGTTGAGTCTCATAGTTTCGAAAATCGATTTCACATTTTTCCAATTTGTGCATAACATGCAATCACATGAAAAATTTTACTCTCTATGTACATTTTAGTCAATAGAGCACATCACACATGCTTTTGGTTTCCTCTTGTATGCGTTTTTTTATTATTTCGACATCGTTCCAATTCGAATTCTAGAGCAATATTGTATTTTGTGTTGTGCAACCCCTAGTACAATTTTTTTTCATGCCTTTTTTTAATTTTAATGTACATGTGTGTGTGTGGAAAATATAATATAAAATATGTAATGTATTTGTCTCTGGTATTTTATATTGCGTCATAGAATGCAACAACCATTATTTATTATAAAGTATATAAATTGTTACTTTTATAACGCACACAAAAAACATTTATCAAATGAAATGAAAAAAAAGGATCTATGAGAGTAAAATTATAATGAAAAAAATTTATGTATTTGATGCCAATAATGCAATACAATGAGAAGTCAATGTTCTGCTTTAATCAATGACATGATGACGATGGTTTGTCACAATTCACTATTTTTTAGTGCTTCTACTACGATTAATATTAAATGTATAATGATGAATAAGGTAGAGGCAGAAAAAAAAGTGATATGACCGGGGAGTTTTGATAGGCATGCCGTAATAAGTCACGTTAATAAATAGCAGGAATTTTTGTTAATTTGATACGCTTTACAAGCAATTTATAAATGATAGTTTTTCATCTTTTTGACAACAATCATTCATTTCAATTAATTTCCTTTCTATTTTTTTATTATTGTTTATTCTGTGTCGTGGGGTTGAGGAAAAGGAAAAAAGTTGTTTAAACAGAAGTTGGGATTTTTTTATCGACTTTCAATGTAAATGTAAATTTTAATTTTACAGATAGAAAGTGCTGATTGTTTTCGTGCTTAACAAGAATTTTTTTGCAATTTTAACTTGAAGTGACGTTTTTATAACAAGGGATGATTTTTCAGTGACTTTCGATATAAAAGTGATTCCGGACTTTCCGAAGTTTCAGAATCGCTCAGAAAGCAAGAAAGGTCTCCTGAAGAACTTACTAAGAAGCTTGGGAATATACAAGGAATACAAGCTGTCAGTAATTCGAAAACAAGAAGTGTCTCTGGTTGACTTTTTTCTTTTTTTCCAAGATGGAAAATCAATTGAAGTGATTGATCTGATGGAGTTCCATCGAAGACGAGCGTTCGTAGATCTTAAAAATGTTAATTGAACGTGATGCAGTGAATCAATGAACATTACGTCATATGGCACCTTTAACCAGTTAATGTCTTATGTTTACCACAAGAGAGCCAAATGAAACCATCTGATATAATTTTTGTAAACCCATATGGAACTTTTTGACTTGGCAGTCGTGGCAAAACGTTAGATTCGCAATAAATCACGTCCAAATGTGATGAAATCAAAGTAACTCTGTCTAAATACCACTCAGTACATCAGGGTTTGTCTGGCCACTGATCAAAAAGATGATATGATTCAAAATTAAAAAAAATATGATGTTTAATTCCAGCGAATTCACATTATGAACCGTCTTTAAATAAATTGCCCATTTACACATTGTGTCACTTATCAATAAATTTCATCAAATTTACGGAAATTAATCCTTAATTCACCGTAACACCTCTGATTCTTCCACCATCTAATTACACAAATTTGAAATTGATTTGATATCGCAAACCAAACTCATATTTTATAACAAAAACGCAGCTGAAACAAAAATTAATGTGATATCTCGTGGACAGGAACAATCAAAAATCATTTGAGGCAGGTCTGTGATCCCTACATTTTTACACATAATTATTAGGTATATTTCTCTCATTTATTTTAGACCAATCTGACATTACATTAAAAAAAATTTATATTGTAACAATATAAAAATAACAGTTACAGTTAAAATACATAATTTTTAAATGTTTCGAAACACATCGGAACAAGGTGGTGTAATACAATATTATTTTGAATGATTGGACGATTTTTCTATTGTTCTGTATTTTGACTTGAATTGAAAAAATAATAATAATAATTTATAAAATGATGTAAAAATATTGTAAAATTTAAATTCAATGCACAGAATAATGAAATTTGTGGTCATATGTTTCTATTTAAAATTTATTGTGTTTGTGGAACAAAAGATTTTGACCGGTGTTTTTCAGATGGTGTCGAATTATTTGTATTGTCCTTGTTATACATGAATACTTATGACAGGGCTTGCAACTTTTTGATAACCACAATATATTTTTTTCTCGATTGATTTCCGCTGTAAGTGGTTAATCATCATAAAAAGAAGTGATAAAAGATGATAAGACTTAATAATTTTTTAATTTAAAACAAGTAATAGAGTGAATTTTATTCAGTATTTGAAGTCATCATGGAAAAGAAACATTTCAAATTCTACGAGCCTCTTTCTCTTGAAGATAAAACAATTCATAATATTTCAATCCCCATTGAGAGTAAACCGAAGAAAGGAAATCTAGTTTTCAAGAGTTTTTGTTTAATTGTAGCGATTTTTGTGGTATATTGGATAACAAGTCACCGGGTATTAAAATTTACCTTCGAAACATATGAAGTAGGTACCTCTGAAAAACATCCCCGTGAATTCTTAGAGACGTATGATGACGATCCCGTTGAAGACAATGAAATTGAGTGTACTTTTAAACGATATAATCTTTCATACACTCAAGGACATCGTGTAAAAGGTATTAAAATATTTCAATTAATATTTTACTCTATATATATTTTTTTTCATTTTAATTTCAAAGGTGATAAGCAAATTTACTTTAAACAATCAATGCAATTCTTCAATCATCCGATAAATTTTACCTTCAACATTAAATATCCAAGACGTCCTCGTGTCAAAACTCAAGTTAATATCACTCTTATTGCCTTGCATGTCGTGCAAACATCAAGATCAGGGCAAGCAGTCATCAAAAACGGTGGTATCGGTCATTCAAATGTCACCATTGAAGTCACTTCATATAACACGACACAATTTAGATACAGGGTTCGTGTTTATGGGGTAAAATTACCTAAACGTTTGTATTAGAGTACGTAAAGTGAGTCATTTTTCATTCGCGTGCAATAACAAAGTAAGATAATGTGGTGTTGTTATCAAGAATCAAATGTACATGTATACAAATATAATTGAAATAAATGGAATTTTGCATGAAATTTTAGCTTTGTGTTGATATTTATAATCATATTTTTTTCATTATAGTTTTATTTCATCATTTATTATAATTACACCTTATTCACTTTTGAAGAGGAAGTGACTCAACACACTTGATAAGATATTCACAGTATTTCTCGCTTTGAATGTGTTAAATTTGATAAAATAATATCATATTTCTCTATTATTTTCTTTCATTAAATTTGAGGTTACAGTTTCTAAATTCGCACATATCGGTTTTGAATATTTTATTAAAATTTGATCAGACAAAGAGACATATTCCATGCACCCGTATCAAGTACACATCAAATTCTCACACAATATTGCTACATATCATTTTTTAAAATCTACCAAAAAAAATATTTAACAGTAAACACAGTCACAACTGCGTAAATGATTTATTGTTTCTAAATATCATCACCAGTTTATGTAGAAAGTCTCGCTATGGACGTTTGTGAATTAGAGGTAACAGTTGGAGAGTGAAGAACTTTGAGTAAATTCCCTGCAACTTTTGTGAAGCATGATATCTGTGCTTTTTGCGTCTTCCATTATCTTCAGGCTTATAGTTTTAATTATCCGCTGAATGTATCTTGCATATTTGTGATTAAAGGCCTTACTTTGTAATAAATTCAGGTTAACACCATATGTCACTTACAATTATCTGTACGTCATAAAACGTGTACCGGAGCTTTCTTTTCATAGTTTTTATTCACATTTAATTTAATAAACGAACTGATAAGTATCAAAACTCTCATATTCTCTAGCTGGATAAATGATAATTTTGAATATATATCAACATAATAACATACAATTGACACGTCACTTCTTTTTTAGCTTCTATTCACTTAAATTTGTGGTATATTGGTTGCTTTGTGACACATGTACACAAAAAATTTACAGGAAAACAGTAGATAATTAATACTCATTTCATATATTTTTAATGACTTGTTTTGTAATAATAATTATTATACTATTCCTCTCCTCTCTTCTATTTTTATGTTTTATATTTCATATTGTGACAAAACATGAATGGAAACATGTCAAAATCAACATAAATTTAAATAAATTTGATAAAAATATGTTTTTTGATTCCCTTATTTGATATGAAAATTACAATTTAATTAAATTAAAACTGAAAATTAATACAAATTTGTTTATTTTTATTCTACTTTTAACATATTGAGGATGTTACTCGACAAGGGCTTTTAATGACAGTTTTTGACTTTATTCAAATCAAAATTTCATGATAGTGTTTAGTTTCAAGTCTTTTGAATTGAATCACAAAATAAAACAAACCATAAATTCAGTTCAGTCGCAACATAAATCAGACAAAATGAATTTAAATGGTCAAGAGAATCATGCAGTGTAACAAATTTTAATATACACAAATAAACACATGTGATTTAATAATAAAAAGAAAAATTTAAAAGTCATCACACATTCGTGTCTAGTTCAATCTAAAAAAAGTCGTTTCTTTTATTTAAGTGAAGAAAAAATGGAGATAGGGAGAGCACTTTGTCTATCCGTTAGTTTATCGAGAGCATTCAAAAGTGAGGAAAGAAAGAAAGAAAGTTTTAATGCACTTTTATACTCAGTTAATGATCCAAGTTTTAAGTTTAATTTTTTTGTACAATCATATCAAAACACCGACTGAATCAAATTATGATTTTTATTATTTCTATTGTTTGTTTGTTATTATTTCATTATTTATTATTATTTACAATCATAAATAAGTGTTGGATAACAACAACTAAAATGTTAAATCATCGTCGTTACTTTGTTTTTATGGATTCTAAATGCGTTACATTTATAATGTGCCTTGAATAAGTTTTATTTATTTGAGTTAGGTCACTAAATAGATTCTTTGTTAAAATAACATCTTGAAGTGTTCTGTTATCAAACATCAACAATCTGAAACATTTTGTGAATATTTTGCAAAGTAATACGTATATTTTTTTGCCTTTAGAGAGATAATCAAATTTGCTACGTCCTGTCACACATCAGACCATATCATATCCATATGGCATACAAAAGTTGTACAATATGAAAACAGGAAATTTTAATGATTCACTTTACATTCTTTAAATAATACGGATAATACAATGGAAAAAAACTGTTTCTTTATCAAAACACAACTCGTGCTTTTATTTCCGCCCATGATTCATCAGACACTTGCACCCATGTTTTATGTATGGATTTGAATAAACTTTAATATAAAAAAACTAAATAAAATCCTGAAGAACAATCAAATGAACATTGAGCGTAACCGACCTTGAAATATTTTGTATTTCATGTATCTCTGATTTTATGGGTAGATTGAAACGTTAATTTCAGACATTGAGTAGACATTGACTGAGTGGAAATGTGTAAGCGGATGAAAAATTTGTGGGTGGAGGAAAAATAAAGGGAATACATTTTTCCTTTATGAATGATATTTTTTGTTAAAATAAAATTTAGGGAATTAACGAAGATTGACAATAGTAACACTTACAAAAGAATTGGACATGTGTGTTGGTATATAGCTGCTTTAAGTTATTAATTTTGAAATGCATCACTCTTAGCCGTTCCATGGATAAAATCAATCTTCTTCATGCTTGCCTTTATTAAAAACTTGTGACTAATATAAATTTTAATATTCCTCATTATTTGAAAGGTAGGACGTTTGGACTGGACGGTTGTTGTTGTTCACTATTCTGTCGGAACAACGTATGTCTAGGTCTTCCTCTTCTTCTCAATGCTGGTACGTTGAGTTGCATAACCTGATTGGTGATCTACTATCTAACTAGCTCGCTCTTTCTTGTTTGATCTTTTCACCAATTGACTCTTTTACACACACAGATCCGCGGATTTTCTCACTTTGAATATGATCGTGTTTTGATATTTCCAACGACATACGCAGTATTTTCATCTCTGCAGTGTTAAGGTCTTTTCCATGTTTGTCATACAGTGTCCAGCATTTGTGACCGGTCTTACAATGGATAAAATTAATAATTTTTTTTCATCTCAGTGTAAATCAGATTTATTTTCCTACAAAAAATGTAACATTTCACACATTTTTTCATTTATTTTGTATCACTTTTGAACACACAAAATCCTTTTCAAAATGAAAAATATTTTTTCTTGTCTCGTAATAACCTTACTCATAAGATTTAATTATCTTTCACAAAAATATTATTATATTAAATACAGGCTAAGCTTTACTCTGCTGCTTTTTACGTATATTCACGCAGCAAAAGGAATGAAAAACTCATAAGAAGAGAGCAAGAAAAAAAACATTAATTATTATTTCGTAACATTCCTTAAGCGTCAGATTATGAAAGTTTTTCACCTTATGAAATTCACTTACAACTCAACATAACAGCAACATAATAATTTCTTCTTCGCATTTTACCATTCACAATTTTGTGTGTGAACTTCTTCCGTTTTTTTCATCATCGTTCCTCGTTTTAGACGAGATTGTGTTATGAATTATATTTAATTTATATCACAAACAAAAACAAATAAAATACTTTTGCAATCCTCATAACTCAACTTTTCTTATTTCGTAATATTTTATTTGCTTTCATCTCCAAGTTTTATTTTTGGGTTGTGAACTTGTTAAGTGTAACATATGTTGGAATGTGTTGGCCTTTATAAATAAATGTATTTCATATAAAATAAAAAAATATACAAAAGAAAATAAACTCCGCATCATTGTTTGATATTATTTATGGTATTTTTGTGGTTCAGTTTATTAGACAGATAAATAAATATTATAAAAAAATGAAAATACACACAATTTATGATAAAGTGGTACCATGTAAATTTATGTTCATTTCACATCTCATTTCAAACTACCAGCAAAAAAAATTGAAAAAAACACTCCTCTCACATTAGGAGCTTAGGTATAATATTACAAAATAAAAAAAAACGACAATTCATATGCAAATTTCATTAATTTTTTTTTTTTAATTTTCACTTCTACAAATGTGAGTTCAGTTTTCAGGTCTAACTGCATGACAAAGAGATGCGACAGTTGTAATAATAATAATTCACACAAATGAAATGCTTTTGAAATTGAATTGAATTGAATTAAATAAAATTGAAATTAAATTAAAGTTACAATCAAACGAAAAAAGACATATTTTCAGCCCTTTTTTAATATGTCACATTAACATTACAAAAGAATATCGAAAATACATGTAATGTGGCATTAAATTAGATAAATACTTGGTTAGTTAATGGATGAAATGGTAACTATCTATTATTTATTGATGATATGCTATTCAAATTTTTGTATTAATTTGAATTTTTTTTAAACTTAAATTTATGATCAATATTTAAATACGATATTTGTTTTTGTCGTGTCAAATTTTGTTGCTTAAAAGTTCAATGCTATGTCACAAAAATAAAAATTTATATTTATGTGAGAAAGAGATTTCATTATTTAACAAAATATTGTTAAAATAATTTCATCATCACATGATAAAAAAAACAATTTTTCTCATAATCTTGCCATACTTTTCAATTTAGAAGTCAATCGATAACTTCATACTGAGACGATAAAAAAATAACACGTTTTTTATCCTAGAAATTACCGATGCATGCGATAACTAAATTAAGCAGTAACATGATCAAATCAATTATTTTTTTTTCTATTTTTATTATTTTTTGTTTTCAATTGTTATGGATTCAATTTTGTTTTTTTTTCGATTAAAATAGTTCACAACACTGAAAAACCAATTTTATTGCCCTTTAATAGCCTCTGCAGTAGTCGATTGATGTACAGAACACGTGTTTGATACCAAGTCACTGGTAATAATATAAATATTTTGTGTGAATTTAGCAAAAAAAAAATATAATTATATCTCAGTGAAGTGTGTGATTAGTAGACTCTGATTTGATATTGTTATTAGTTTTTTTTTTTATGTGAATGATGCTTTCAGAAAGGTCTTTTTAAATGACATTTACCAGGGTCCTGATGCATTTCGATGGCAAACAAAGAATTTTTTTATGAAAATTTAGAGTCAGAAGATATATGATATATTATATATATTTTTTTTATTTTTCAATCATAGATTTTGTTATTCAGTATTTTAGAAGGGCACCACTGCAGTCTCAGTGAAGCCTATTCTAGTCGCTATGAATTTTATTATTAAAAAGTTATAAAATTGTCTTCTAAAGTTCTACCTTTTATTTTAAATGTCCATAAATAATTTCCGTAGTCAGCCATACCCCATTGATCATTCATTTCTACCCTCTCATATCCTGCAAATTTTTCTTGATCTTCTTTTATCTGAATCAAAATAAAACTGAAAATACAAAATAAAATCAAATTTTGTCACATTTACAGGAAATGGACGACATAATGCATTAACGCGTTTTCTTTAAACGAAAAAATTGCACACAGCACAAAATTACTGATGTGAGTAGTTATTATTATTTTTTTTTGTAGTGGTAGTTTATGAAATTGACTGTCAACGTACAAAACGGAACTAACTAGGGAGACAAATCTATTTTACAAAGAAAAAAAGAATTTGTTTGAAATTGATGAAGACATTACATTCGTGACAACAAAATAATATGACATTAATAAAATTATCGGATTATCACAGAAGAAAAGAAGAAAAAAATGCTAAAATTATGGATCCATTCATTCAAGTCAAAATGTTGAATGAAAAAAAAATGTAAAGGGAACACACGCGATTCTCTAATAAATTTGCTTTAATAATAAAAGAAACAAAATAAAAAGCCATCAGCACGTCATTATCACCTACTTGTCCTCACTCATATAGAAACTAAAATAAAATACCTGTAAGCCTACTTTTACATCTATAAATACTAAATGAAAATATTTGTGATTAGAGAGTTTTTTTGACAAATTAACATCATAACAGTGTGAAGACTTAATTTTAGTTTTTTTATCTACAATAGGGAATGCCTAAATTATTTTAATCTGACAGCATGTTTTTTTATTTATTTTGTGTATTTATTCGTATTTGCATTTTTGACAAATCAATTTCAATTTTTTTAACTTCATTTTTACATAAATGCTAATCTAAACTTTGTTTGTAAAAAGAAAGAAAGATCAAATAAATAAATGATTGGTGATTAGTAAATCATTATATTCAAAAATAGGAACAAAAAAAATATTATCACTAGAAGAATTTGTGTTCAAATGCGAACAAGGTAATCTCACAAAATATTTGATAGTAAAATTTTTTTAAAGGTCGAAACTGGTTTTGATAAAATTCATGATTTAGTGGTTTGTGTGTTGTTTGAACTGTGGCACCTTTAAGACTAATTTATCACTACGCTTTTGGTGTGGCTCCTAGCATGACTAGCAGTTGAAAAAAAAACTTTTGAATTTAAGCCTCTAGATTAGATATGAAAAGGCGTCCACCTCGGACCGAAGCCCTATTGTGTAAGCCTCTAGGAATTGTTTCATAACATTTTATATTTTCTAGTAGATTTTGATCCAAAAGTGAATGATCAATCAAAAATTTGGTTGTTAGAGTAAAAAATGTTCTGAAGGAGCTAGTAAAAATACGTACAACTCCTATGGAATTACGTACAGAAATTTCTCTGTAAAAATTGCTATAAAAAACGTTTGGTTTTTCTGTCAGTCCAAAAAACATGATATATCAAAAATGAAATATATACATTTAAAATCTATTTAAAATGAATATTTCACCGATGGGATACTGAGAAAGAAAGAGTTACCGTGCTAATTGCTGAAAAAATGGTCAAAATCAGTTAAATGGGACCTTATAGATAGCTCTTTGAGCTTAAAAAGTAAAGTAAATTAGGAAAAAATAATCTCTTAGCATTTTTACTCCAAAAATATTTCATAATAATCCACATCCAAAGAATTCCACCAACAATCACAGTATTCGAAATACCACAAGAATGATGACATGTCATGTATTAATTACCCATTTATCATTTAATGAAAATCCAGCATACGCCATAAACTTTACATTCACAAACCCATACATTAAAAAATATACTCCGATCTTCTAACATTCTCAAAATAAACGTCAAATTTGATTAATTAGGGAAATATCAAACAAAAATCACAGAAATTTTACTTTTATATACATTTTTCAATATAACATACAACGACAAAAGGTAGGCAAATGGCTGCATATGTGTCATTTTGGTGTCAACAAACTTGTGTCAGTCATTAATTTCTTTTATAACGTTTTTAAGTGTGTCTTGTTCTTTACTACTTTTAATAGAATATATATTATTTTTAAATATCATGTCGCCAAATAAAGACATCCAATTGAATTGAGTAAATTTGATGATAAATATTCGGTGTAAATCAAATGTATTTGAATATTTTAAAGTTTCATTTTACTAAGTTGATGTATTCCATTTTAATAGCGACAAGATTAAGATAAAACTCTATGATAGTTATGGTAAATGTTTGATGATGTGAAATAACTGTTTCGATTTAATTTTTATTATAACTTATTTGATATTCATCGCTATCATCATCATCATCATTAAAAATCATCTTTAGTGTGAAGCAGTTCTCAGTTTTCTCATTTAATTGAGATATCAAATCTGATCAAAAATGTCATTCACATCTTGAAACTAAAGTCAAAGTGATATCATAAAAAATAAATTCTCATATTAAATATAACACACACACAAAAAAATAAACAATGTTTTCACATATGTTTCCCGGAAATTAAAAGAATGGACGACTATATAACATAAAATGTGTTTGCAAATAGAAATTTTGTCCATGTCCGAGTTTGGTTTGTGCAATGTGATAATAAAACAGGAAAAAAGGCAAAACAAAAGCAACCCAAACTATCAAACTAATATGACTTTAATATATATTTGGTTTAGTTAAATAATGAAAAAAAAGAAGAAAGAAAAAAAAAAACGGAATGACAAGTAAAATGTGTTTTTGGTTTTGTGAGCACAGACAATGTCGCTTCCTTTTATCATATTGTACATTTCAGCTCATATCAACTCATTCGGTATATGACACAAAAGTATATGAAAAAGAAAACTTGGGAAGCCAGACAGCTAAGCAAATAATCAAAATAATAAAATAAGGAAAAGCAACTACAACAAAAAAAACGAGAGTAAACCTAAACCAACAGACTAAAAAGCCTTAAAATGTATTTATGCCTTTCTTTTTTAATATAAATGTGTAGATTCTATTATCTAATATTATATGTGAATGAGCCATGTGAGTAAACAATCAACAACAACACAGATTCATTTATGTTAGAATAGAAGTAACATTTAATATGCGTTCTTTTTGAGGGAATGTTCTTGTATACGTGTCACGTGTCCTACACACTAAGAAGAAATGTCTCTGTTACCTTTAAATATGAATTTTTTTTTCTTTATTAATTTAGAATTGAATATTTTGAATCTAATTCAGCAGCCATCTCCTTCTAAATTGAAATATTAATATCGTCGAAGAAATTTTGCCCAACTAACAAAACCAAAGTTTGTATTTAGGAAACGAATTAGCATGTACACGTACAGCGTTTTTTATTTATTATAATGAAATACAGTTTCTGTGAAGGGAGTACTTTAAACAAAGAGAATAAGGGATAGAATCCTCAAATCAAGAGGAATACTGCTACTCTTTCAGGATTACTTCTTGTTAAAACCCTGTTTACATACACAAGATCCTTTATTTCTTTATTGGTGATATCAAGATTTGTTTCAAGTAGTATCTCAGGAAATTTCCTTCTTCACATTAACCAATTTATACACAAATTGTCGTTGTTTGATTTTCCTTTCCTTTTTCCAACTTTCTACTTATGCGTCTGTGCTTTATTTAATTTGGCTGATCATCAACAACGTGTAAGAATTCTGTTTGAACAACATGAAACCATGTCATATGTGGTAAATTTCACTTTCAATGCATTTCCTGGCAAATTTTCCTTGATTTTTTTCCAAATAATTTCAGTGTTTAAACAAAATTTAATTTAAAATCAATTGGATACAGTTGATTTTTTACAAAAGATTTTTTGTACATGTTACTTTTCATTAGTATTTTTTATTGTTTTATTTGTAAAATTACATTTTATAAAGTAATAATACACGTAAAGTAAGCAACAAAACAATTAAATTACTTCTACCTACATTGTATACATTTACTCTCATTCTTATTCTTTAAATCTCATTTGATCCCATGCATACAATTTATTTGAGAGGTCTCGGTTAATACTCGCCTCTAAATTATTACATTACAAATATAAAAATAAACTACAAAAAATGTAATCAAATATTATTTTTTTTCTTCTTTGCTTTCAGGTTTCAATTTTCCAATCTCCAAGATTTTCCCAAATAACACACGTGTCTAATGGATTTACAA